>VWZX01000441.1:0-221573 GCA_013399015.1 Galbula dea
GAGGCACCGGGGTGCTGGTCGTGGTGGTGGTGCTGGGGGGCGGTGTGGTGGTGGTTGGTTCTGATGTTGTAGGTCTTGGAGTGGTGCTTGATAGAGTTGGAGTGGATACTGTAGTTGTTGTGGGTGATGGTGGTGCTGTTAGAAACAGTAGGGACAGGGAAAGAAGACAAGAGGTGCAAGATGTGTGAGTGGGAGACAACATGCACTGAACATCGTTTGAGCATTAGGTAGGTGCCACAGATCTGTAACGGTCATAGTTGCTAAGCAATGCACACACAGTCCTTTCCCAGCCTAAAGACTAGGGATGTTACTAGAACATGCTTCTCACTACATCAAAAATACCTACCAAAGAGACAAGACGTGAGAAGGACTAAGGCCCTGTGAGGCTTTTTGCCTTTGTCTGTTCCTGTAAAGACCTTGCTATGTTGTGGAGCGAGAAGGGAAGCTTGGTGTGGGATGGAAGCACACAGGAATGTGACTTCCCTGTGGTTCAATGTCAGCCTGATGAGCAGGTTCACAGGGTGCTACTGGATTTCAGTAGCCAAAAACCACAGTTCCCAGCAAATGGCAACCTGCAGAGTGAAACTGTTCCTAAAAGCCTGCCAGGGAGGTTCTTCCTTCCTAGACAGCACTTACAGAGGGAAAGCAGGAAGAGAAAACAAAGGAACTCTGCACAGCCTCACCCAGACAATGCCTAACATCATGGTACTCTAAATCAAGGTCTACTCTAATCTTGATCAACAGTTGATCCTTCTGGAAATCTCCTCTCCAGCAGGAGGATAGATCTCCAAACCAGTATTACTTGAAGACTTCCTACCAGCTCAGGATCTGTTCTAAAGATGACACACCTCTAGTAGCTGTCATCCCTTTATTTTTCCCATAGTAAAGCAAGAGTAGAGCGTGCTGGTCTGATAAATACCTGTAGAGGTTGGGGTGGGTTTGGAGGTGGTGGTAGTTGTTGGCTTTGTGGTTGTAGTGGTGGTAGGTACTGTTGTGCTGGCAGTGGTTGAGGTTGCAGTTGGGGTTGTTGTAGACTCACAAGGAGTCTCCAGCACCTCGCAGCAGTTCACCCTGATTTCATAGTTATAGCAAAGCTGCCACATAGTTACATCCTGCTCCTCGTTTCTGCAGATGAGCCCATAGCTAACGTTACATGTTACTTTCTGGCCCAGCTCCTCTAAGCTGATGTCAGGCATATCTTGAGCCCTGCACTCAATTTCTTCAGGAGCTTGACATATTTTGTTTCCATGTTTGTTTCTTATTGCTTCGTAGGTTTCATAGTCACCGCCATCAACCTCGGGTTTGCTAACGTCAAACCACTCAGTCCACTCACAGACCAGCTCAAAGCATGGAGCTGCAAGAAGAGACAGAGAGTTAGCAGCTGAGCTTACAGAGAGCATTCCAAGAAAACTCCTTTTATATTCTATTCCGTTAGGGACTGGAGCAATGCATCACAACTTGTCATCTTTCCAAGAGAGAAGAGCTCTGAAGTTAGTTCTTTCTTACCATTTTTTTTAACAGAAGGCTTAGCATCAAAATAAAGTGAGAAGCTGAAGCCTTTAAAAGCTCTTTTTCTCCCTATACTTATCACATCTTTGCCATTTAAAAAAAAATTAATCTAGTTTTTTTTTAAAATATATTCTTCTGTAGTGGCTATGTTTAATTTACTCTTCCTTTAAATGTTCCTTTGACATTTTTTAACTGCTTAGTTTGCTATTTAAAACTCACTTAACTTACTTGTGCTCACTGAAGGTCTTGTAGTGGTAACTGAAATGAAAACAAACAAACAAAAAGAGATTATTCCATTATCTGCAAGCTTTAGGAAAAAAAAGTAACAATAGTTTTAAATATCCAAATTATTTTTGTTTCCTGAGACTAAGGAGAACATTTCTACAATAGAAGTTAAATGTACAGGGTGTCTTGGTTCGTGTGAAAAGCATTTTATGGTTACAATATCTTCCATCAGAAGCAAATCAACTTAAAACATTAAATATCTTCCTTAGCGTGATAAAACTATTCCTAAGTGTTGCTCTGTCTTTGCCAACCCTAAGCCCATATTTTGTACATTCAACATTTATGTTTCTTAAACAATATAATTTTTCAGATGTGTTGGAGATTTACCTGTGGTGGTGGTAAGAGTGGTGGTAGGAGTGGCGGTTGAAGTGGTTGTTGGTGTCTCGCCTGTTGGACAAGGGTAAGTACTTCCAACAATTACAGAACCATTTTCTGCACAAATGTAGATGATACATGTTTCATTCTCCACGACTTTTCCCACAATATCATTCACTTCATATCTTGTTCCATTGATGATACAAGGACATCCTGCAAGAAAGAGCTTTATTGTGCAAGTTTTCTACTACCAGCTAAGAGTCAAAGGTAAAATACTCAGGGAGAAGCAAGCATTTCCACAAGTTATGCAGCCTTCTTTCAGAGCTGCACCTGGAGCTTGGATCTAACAGATTGCACTGATCTATCTTGACATTTAGAGGAACATCAAAACATATTTAATAAAGTCCTGCATCAAAACCTTGGAAGAACAGACTTTAAAAGGGTTTTTAAGTGTTCCAAGAGGAATAACAATTGTTATTTACTAGCTGATGCTTTTCCATAATACTACATATTCTGGGAGTGTGAAATCTTGTAGTGAAATCCCTCAGTTTGGATATGGGATGTGAGGAAAGTAAATAAAGGAGATAAGAAGGAGGAGGAACAAGAAGTGTTAACAGCAGTGTTCAGTAAAGGTGTCCAGTTTTCTTTGGCCACAGTTTTTACTTGCACTGGAAAGAATTCTTCTAATTCTATTCTAAGTACTAAGGCTTTTTTAGAGACACAGCAGTTTCTATGCATTTTGCTTTTGATTTGTAGAAGAAACCCAGCTGTTATTTACCTGGGAGTGGAGTGCACTCAATCGTTCCCGAGGGGCCACAGACACTATAAGCAAAAGATTCCAACATTAAAGTGTTGTAGACGTTTTATGGTACATAAATGTAGAACTCTGACACTTCCAGGTAGAACTTTGTCACTTGCTCTGCAGTCATACCAGAGGATATTTTTCTGGGTGTAGTATTTTCCAATACTGCTTATCATTATTCTGTTCAAACTAAGTCATCCCTTTCAGTCTGTAAACAGAACATCTTCAGACTGCTGTGAGCCATTTTGTGTTGCAAGTAGCAATAAGGCAATAACAACTGTTTTTCAGAGCAGTGAAACTTACAGATAGATTCAGGGGGGCTTGGTCACCTCGTGGGGTCATAGATGTCAGGGCTATTATCAGTAAGGCTCTAGGAATGAGCAGTTAGGACTCAACCATCACTTTCAGGGCTAGTAGAGGTCATTTCAGATTACAGTGATTTTGAAATCCCAGTTTTAAGGGACAATGCAGGATGGAGTAGCCCTTCTCTTCCCAAAGAGAATCAAAAGGTTGTCCTAGAAACAACTAAGTTTCATGCCATTATATCATTTATGACACTTCAAAGAGTCATTCAAAATGCATTTGCTAATACACTTCTTATAATCACACTAGCAACCTGAAATCTAGAGTATGATGGGGTTGGAAAATTATGAATGAAGAGTTTAGAATCTGAGAGTGCAACATTCCTTGAGTTTAAGTCTCAGCTGGAATAAACTGCATTGTTCCTCTGATTTGTAGAGATGAATGCTAGAAGATACCAGCTCTTCAGCTGAAGTTGCATCTCTATTTACTTGAGGCCCAGGAAAGTGAGTGAGGGGCTCAGCCTACACAAATTCTTCCCTGAATTACTGCAAATGCTTTTGCATTTTTTTATCTTTTTTTTTACATACCATTTTGTACAATTCTCCTCTGTGATTGTTTCATTCCAAAGAGGAATGTAAGTTCCATTGATGTAACAGCCACATTGGTCTGCAGTCACACACTCCTTTGTGTCTTCATTGTAAACAGGCTTCTCCTTAGGGCATCTAGGGTAGCAACCTGTCCATGACAAGTAGAACAGTGGACAGGTTGAAGACAGAGTATGAAAAGTTAACTCAATGATAGGATACCTTCTGAAGGTAAATGACTCTCACTGAATCAAGCATAGCAGAAGAAAGTGAAAATTTCTCTAATTCAAATTAATCTTTGGACAATTTAGTCTTTCCTGAAACTCAAATCAAAAAATCCCTGTTGGTAGTGCTGGGGTGAGGAGGATTAAATAAGAGCTTAGTCATGAAAACTAGGGAAGTTGGCTTTTCCTAGCTCAAGATCTTGAAGAAACCCCTAATTTATATAAATTTCTATGGATTTTCAGACAAAGAAACATCCCAGTTTTCCTACAGGTAATAAAGAGTGATGATGACATCACTAATAGTTTTGTGAGGAATACAGAAGGGGATTCATTATCAAACAGGTTTTTCACTACCTTTATTGGAACACTAGACCTTATTTTTATGTCTTAGACCAGGTATATCTCCACCCCAAACAGATCATTTATCTGCATTTTTCCACATCCTTGGCCTGTGACCCAATCCCCACCTGCAAGGAATTAATTTTGGGTTGGTGTTTTGGGGTTTTGGTTTTTTTTTACTAGCAGTTCAAGGACTAAAATCAGAAAGTCAAACTCTGGGAATTGCTTTCCAATTCCTTAGCTGGAGATAACTGCTGCCACTCCAAACCAGAAAGACTGTGTGGCCAAAATGTCACTGTTTTCCTCAACTTTATCATGAGGATAACCAGAAAGTATTTGTAAAAACCAGTCATTCACATTTTTGGATCACTGCAGTCTCCATAAATGTCAAATTCTTTTTCACTTATCAAGCAAGGACTTTCACCTGCTAACATCATATCTACAAATAACACCCACTAAGAATGGAGGGAGCTCCCAGTAGCCCTCTGACAACATCACTTCGTGGTCTCTTAAGAATCCAGTATACAGCAGCATCAATATGCCTGATATCAAAGGTCACAAAGGGAGAAGGTTGCTGCACATCAATACAATTCAAGATGCATCTGATGCATAACAAATGATAAGGTTAAAAACCCTCAACCATCACCAACTTGCTTCATTGCCACGTTAAAATTTTTCCTTCTCTTGAAATGCCCTTGGGATGGGATGCAAAATAACTATTTAATAATCTTACTTGTTTCAGGACATTCCCCAAGCAGAGACCCAGTTTTATGGCTGACAGCAATGTAACTATCACCCACTGATGTTAATCAATCAATTACATTACAGGAAGCATTTATGTAAGACTGGAGACAAATTCAGCATAACAGAATCTTGTCCAGTGGACTGACTGTTCCATACCCACTAAATGATACCTGGACAAAGTTCTACGAAATAAAGTACAAAAATGGCAAGGAATTTCCTACCTTCCAGGTATGGCACTGTAAAGTTGGTGCTGACATTGTTAATCATCCTGCAGGTTGTGATGTTACTGCCACAGGGCTCATAGTGCCACTCACACTCATCAGGAGGGTTGTAGTAGTCACAAAATATTGCTGGTGAGAAAAAAACAATTGATTAAAATTGATTAAGTTGATTAAAAATTAAAGTTGATGAGAAACATGGTTGCCAGAATGCAGTTCTGCTCTGATCAGGTCTTTAAAGGTGCAAGCTAAAGGAATCTCCATGTTGAGCTAGGAATATTTATCTCGAGGTATAGGACCTGGGCTTTCTTCTACTATACTTAAATATAGGATACATTAAGCCCAAGGCTTTCATCCTAAACACTCAAGCCACAGAGTGAAAATGTTTGATTCATTAAAAAAATATATATTTCTGCCACTCAGAATCTCAATATTTTGACTTGAGCACATTTTTGGGAAATATTATTGGAAATATGATTTATTTGATGATGCACAGGTATGAGCATGAGAAACACTAACAGACACAGTCAATACTGGGTAGGTTCAATCTGCACAGGAGCATTTCTATATGCTTTTGCTAAAGTCAAATTCTGAATAACTTGAAAAACCAAGGGGGACTAAGATAAGAGGAATTGCAGTTCACCAATTATCAAGCAGCACAGAAGGATGACAGGAAACCTTGCCTGAGATCCAAAAATAATCACCAACAAAAATAGAAAAGAAGAAAGATGGGGGGAAAAAAGAAGAAGAAAGATGGGGGGAAAAAGAAAATAAAAAGGAGGGGGAAAGGAAAAAAGAGGAGAGGAAAAAAGGAAGAAAGGGGGGAAAAGAAAAGACATAGAAAAGCCTAGCTAGATAAAAGATAATTGAACTCCACCAGCTGATGAGCTCTCTTTGATTCCTGGTAAGCTGCAAAACCAAATTGCACTGCACAGCCAGCAGGCCCTTGCGGCAGTGACGTGAATGATTTGGTTGCTAGGCTTTCTGACAGCAGCCAGGAGGTTAGAGCTGAGCTCAGCTGTTACTCACGGCATATGTCAGGAGTTCTCCAGAAAACACAGGCTTCAGCTTTGGTACATTCCTGGGCATATGCAGCAACTGCAGAACAGAAGCACTCACAGTCTCCACCACTGTCACAAGAGCAGGCGTCATGAACACAGGCTTCATAGAAAGGCTTTGGGTCCACCTGTTGGGGAAGAAATGATGCCTCAGGTCACCTCCAAATGAGTTTCCAAACTAGTCAAAGCTGGAGAGATCTCCTGAGATACAAGAATTGAGCTGGACAGGAATGAGACTGTTCCTAAGAATTACCAAATCCTAAGTAAATATTATAGGCTTGAAGCTGCTTAAGGTACTTTGGATAATAATAGACCTTAAAGCGAGGTAGCACATTCATCATTTGCTATGCCTGAAAAGAAGTAGAAGAAGAGTTCTTGGCAGTGCCCTCATTTTCTAACAGAGTTCCATTTTACTGCTCTTAGAGGCTAGCTGAAATGTCCTGACATCTGTAGCTGTACTGAAGACTTCATTGAAGACCACTCTGTTTAAGCATCTCTCTTCACTCATTTCTGATGGTCTCTGCTCCTGCAGCACCAGAAATGCACTGTGCTGCCCCACCACCTACTGCCCTCTACAAACCTTGGAGTGACAGATTTCGAAGACTTCACTCCTGATGATGCTGCATTCTTTCTCTGCCCAGGACCTCCGATGTGGCTTCTTATCACAGGGCTTAATCTCATGAGTGACATCTGGGCACATGGAAGACTGTTTCCAGGAATTCCCAAACATCAGAGCATTAGTCTCCTGCAGCCCACTCCGTGTTGTAAAGTCATTGCTAAGCTTGTCATCAAAGTTGCCACACAGACCACACACTTTGCCCTGGAAAAGAAAAATTAACATGTCCATAACTCCTGTAGCACCCCTGCAAGCTGGGGCAGGAATAATGCAAGGTCATCATCGGTACAGAGGATATAGGAACTAAACATGGAGCAAGAATGATTATGATAAGGAATGTTTATGATTCCTTATCTCAGTTATCTATTCATACTTCTACTTCAGAAAAAGACAGGTCCTCACTTTGTAGTCAGGGGTCAGCTTGATGAACACAGTGGTCTTCTTATCCCAGATGAGCATCATGCCGTTGCTAGCCTCGATAACCAGGTAGAGCCCTACAGTCCTGTTCCCATAGCGCACGTCATCGCCAACGTCACGCTGAATTTCTTTATAATCCTTGTTCTCCAATTTCAGCTCAGTTTTCTGAAAGATAAAAAGAGAAATAATAGAATCACAGAGTTATCAAGGTTGGAAGAGACCTCTAAGGTCACCAAGCCCAACCATCAAACTACCACTGTCATCTAAAACCTTGTCGCTAAGACTAAACCATGTCCTCAAGTCCTACAGCTAGATGCTTTTTAAACCCTTCCAGGGATGGTGCTGGGCAGCCTGGGCCAATGCCTAACAACTCTTCCAGGGAAGAAATTTTTCCTGCTATCTAGTCTAAACCTTCCCTGGTGCAACTTGAGGCCATTTCCCCTTCTCCTCTCACGGGTAGCTAGGGAATATTATAACACTTTTATGGTAAGATGTACTACCAGAATCTTAAGAGAACACAACTCATTCTGAAAACAACAGCTCCAAGTCTGGAATGACTTTCCAGGGTGATAGAAAGTGATGTAGAGAGAGGTTTCAGTAGCTGAGAATCCACAGGTCTTTACAGATTAATTTGTTAGGGCCTCTAACCTTCAATTGTTACAGCTGTTTTTAGGGATGTGGCTTTGAATAAATACTTGAACACTGACATATACTCATTAAGGATCAGTACTCACCCCAAGAAATATTTTAATAGCCTTTGAACAGGTGACTCCTGTAGTGCCACAGGGAACATTCTCTGTGATGACACTGAATGAGCCACTGGATTCTTTGTCACCACAAAAATCCTATTGAAAAAGGAAAAAAAAAAAGAGCATAAGAAAATTAAGTAGAATATTTAATTTCTAGTTGAATCTCATACTAATCACAATCATTTCAGTCTCCACAGTGTGTAAAACATTACTGCTGCTTCACATGTGAATTCCTCCATACCTGTATTTTTACAGACACACTAAAATATACACATCTCTCTGCATGGCTATAAACAGTTAATACAGCCTCATGTGGGGCAAAATCTGGGGAAAAAAGCAGGGCAATAAACCAAAATAAGGGGTATATATCTTTAAATATATGTATCTTTGTTTTGTAAACTTAGAATTCTGGCTTCTTTCACAACTGATAAGGAGCTGTTAGCTCTCCCTATAAAGTAGTCCCATTCCACACAATTTATAACCATCCTCTCACAAAACAAACACACACCAAACCCAACACATTCAGACAGCTTGCCTGAACTGAAAGGACAGGATTTGTTCTGGCAGAAGGTGTCAACACCTCAGAAAAAACAATGGCAGGCAAGGAGGAATGACAAAAAAAAAGGAAAGGCCATTTCTAAGCCTCCTGAGGAGCATTACCTGAGTAGCCACATATTCACAGCTCCCATCAAAGTCATAGAACTTTCCATCAAAAGTGATGTAGTGGCCACTTCCATAGATCATACAGGTCCCATAGCATGTGTATTCAGTGCAGCTCCACACTCCTTTTTGGCAGGTACTAGAAGAGAGCAGAAGATTTGGGGTTTCAGACCTCACCAAGAGTGAGCTGTTGGACCAGCTGCAGAAGAAACCAAGCAGCTGCCTGGTACAACTTGGTAATGTGCACAACACCCATTTCCAGTGGTTCAGAGTGTCTTAAGTCTCCACTTCAACAGCTCAGCCTGGTTTTAAGCCTAGGACATAATTTTTAACTCTGGCCAGCTCTGTTTTTTAAGTCTAATGGCCTTTATATTTACAATATGAGTGTACTTTCCCAAGGTATGCCTACTGAAAACAGAGGTAGTTATTACCCCAGTATTTCTATCACAATCTGTTTCTTCAGATAGCAAAAAGGATGCCTGAAAACAAAGGTGTATTTATAGCTGCAGCTATCACAGCCACTGTAGTACATAAGCCTAGACGTGACAATTAATTTACTGCAGACAATGTATTCTTGTTTATTATTAATATAATATTAGAACTTACCAGGTGTTGCAGTCTACTTTTATCTTCTGGCCAGAAGAATACCACTGCTTGTTATGAACACATGGACAGTCCTTCTCCTCCACACAGCCCCCTCTGCCATCATCAAATAGACCTTCAGGACACACACAGCCTGAGACGCACTCTGCCTGGAACTAAGGAACAGAAAGAAATTGTTACTTCATGAAAAAAACCCAACACACTGCAATTTAATTCTACTTCTACATCAGCATTCAGGTTAAAACTGCATTTATAACCAAGCAGCCTAATACTGATCAGTTCTCTAAGGTTCTTCTTTCTAGTTTTCTAATGTTTTAATTATTGACTAAGAACTGAAGTCATATTGCCCTTGAGAGGCAGAACTCTACTGAAGACACAGCAGCCAGAAAAAGGAGAGGGAAACCATAAGGGTTTCATGATCATGAAATCATCATGAGTAATGTCACTGGGAAGAAAATAAAGGATGATTCTATGATTCTGTGGCTGATAGAGTTGGGGTTATTCAGCCTGGAGAAAAGAAGGCTCCAGGGAGACCTTCTGGCAGCTTTGCAGTACTTACAAGGGAGCTTATAAAGGAGCAAAAGAGACTTTTTACATGGGCAGATAGTGATAGGGCAAAGGGGAACGGTTTTAAGCTGAGAGAGTGGAGAGTTAGATTAGATTTTAGGAAGAAATTCTGTACTGTCACAGCAGTGAGACACTGGAACTGGTTGAATAAAGAAAATATGGCATGCACCAAAAAACCCTAAAGCCCAACAAATACTTACATGGTCAGTTCGAGGAGTATGACAGCTAAGCTGTACAGGTGTTTGTGAAGTCCAGTGTGGGGATGAGTTGCAGTCAAAGTACCTCTTGTTAGGAGGGCACTGTGTTACAGCTGGAAAGGACATGGGTGGTTTAGAGGAACCAAGAAAATGCAAAGGAAATGTGCACAATAGGTTGCAGTTACTAAGACAAATCTCAGAGTATGCCCCCCCTGATGAAACATAAAGTCAGTGAGGACAGAACAGTGAAAAAGCCTAACTTCCACCCAAAAAGAAAAAGCACACAAACCAAGGAAGCACATAGGGAAGTCAAATGGAAAGTGCAGGCCTGGGTTTAGAGCTGTGGATTTTATTTGACTTTATTGTCTGGCACTTACCTTTTGCTCTTATTTTCACTGAGGTGCAATGGACCTTTGCATTTCGGCAAACACTAGAAAAGAAATGAATGGAAACCTAAGGATTTGCTGACACAAATCTGAGCTTATTTCTTCAGATCCATCCTGCTTAATTTCTACTGATGTTTCAAGGTGAACTCTGTTGAAGCACACTTTACTTTCCACTTGGAGAACAAGTCTAGCAAGATTTTAGGCATCCTGCAGAGGAGAGCTGGATTTTAAAGGAGTGACAGCTCTTCTGTTAATCCCTAATCCCTAATAACTATGCATTTTGGCAGCTCAGGAAGCAGACAATAATGAAACAGATAATGAACACTTAAATCAAAGCCTTCATTTGGATATACAGTCTATTTTCATGCCTATTCAAATTCATATGCTGCAAATTTGTCTGCTTATATGCTTCATCTGCCAGATGAGAGAAGGAAGTTATTGGAGAGTTTGCACTGATGATTCATACAGCAAACACTTGTCAGAGTTCATCATAAAAAAATAATACCAGAATCATGAAATGTTGCTTTCAAAAGCCTATGCTACAGTAAATACATAGCAAGAGGAACTTCCTCCAGTGGAAAACACAAGTAATCTGTCTCTGACAGAGAAGGAAAGAGCAACATTATAACATTAGTAACATTAACATAATATTATAAGATTAATGACATTCTGAGTGGCCTTTTCTCTGCCCTTTACTCCTCTGCTCATAGCCCTGTTCAGGCTGCAGCTTCAGGGTAACATTTCTCTGTGCAGACCAGTGCTCTATCCTCCAAACAAAGCTGCACTTCTCAACCATTAATGAATTCCATTCCAACAGTCTGAAGCTTTGCTCAGCATGAAGATGTTGTGAATTATTACATTTGTGCATTGCAAATGTTCATTACAGCACCAAAACAACCCCCAAAAACCCAAGCCAAGCAGCTTACACCTAATAAGCCACTTTTTAAAGGGCTTTTATCCCCACATCCAAGAAGCCACAATAAAACATACCAGCGCTCTCCATCTTTTGTGACATATTCTCCTGGTTCCAGGTATGATCCCCTGTAGTAACATGGGCACTTGGAGATGGGCACACAGGTGTCATGGTTATCTAGGTAGGTGTTGGAGGGGCAGCCACAGCCATCCACAGGAGCAAAGTCTTGAGGGCAATGCTTTTCACCATCAGCCAGGGAACGGCAGGTGTGCTGGCACATTGTGAGGTTGTAAAGGAAGATTTGGTTTCCTGGGCAGGCAGCCACTTCACTAGCTGGAGGGAAAAGAAACAAACAGCTAATTAAGGGATGCAGGATGGGCAATTTAACCTCAACATTTCTGGTTTGGATTCTTTGGCTGTGTAGGGTGTAAAAATATTCCCTTGGATTTTATTAAAGTACAGAAATCTCCTAAATCTGAGCCTATCTTTGTCAGTTGAAGGCTTCTTTTTAACTGCTACTAATAGTTTCTACTTTTATACCCATATTTGTTTCACATACTGATAGGCAGAGAGCAAGCACAATCTGATAAACTAGCCTCAACAATACTGTGCTGGTGATGCCATGATAAACAAAGACACTGAGAAGCAAAGCAAAACACTGCAGAGCCGTGGTGGCTGGGATTCCACTAGTCTAAGTCAGAAACAGCATGATTGAAAGTGGGGAAAGAAGCTGAACATGAAAAATATTGCTTTCTACCTTTTAAATATGCCATGAACAAGTGACAGCTAACAGGAACTAGTAAACATTCTAGGCTCTGTGTATCCTGAGTCCCTTAGACATTTCTACATTACTCCAAGCCCCTTAACACTGAGATCATTGACAGCCAAATTCAGAGAGAGCCTGCTTATTTCTCCTGGCTAATGAATTCCACAGGGATTGCAGATCCACTACTTACTGCAGACACCATTTCTCCAGCCTCCCAGTATGATCCCTTTGAAAGCACAAGCTCTTGAGTAAGAGGACAAGGCAGCACACAAGCATTCTTCATTGTCTTCACAGAGGCAGGTGTCATATTTGCATTTCTGAAGAGAGAAAGAAAGGCTCAGTAAGCCCCCAGGAAACCAGTGGGCAGTTGAAACTTGTGTCTTGTGTCCTTTTTCTGACCTTGTTTTTGTTTATTCCCACCATCAGAGAACCATGGAAGGAATGGGCAAAGACCAGAGACAGAGTGCTGCTTCATTTCACACACAATGAAAAGGTTTGGGTGCTTATCCTGTCCTAAGCCAAGCCTCTGGAACCTTGGAAAAGCAGCCAGCCTCCTAACATCACCTTTCTGAAAAGGTTTTGATATCATCCTTTCTCAGTTACAACTTCAACATGCAGAGCTCCATAAAAACTCAAAATCATAATGGCAAAATATTCACCAGATCTGTGGAGATCTTCACAAACTCTGAGCTCAGACTGAGTTCTGAGCATGAGCAAAGGCTTAGGAACTTATTCTGTTTGATGCAGGTAAGCCTCACTCACTACTCAACAGTGATGAGCACAGGGGAAAAAGAAACCATGGAGCTTCTGACATGAAGAAGATTTGGTGTTACATTCCAACCAACACAGGAAAATTAATAAATCTTGGGTTTTTTCTTGATTTAATAGCAACTAATGGGTGAGGACAGGCTTAAACTGTCTCTACACACCTCCATCTCTTGAATCTTCTTTCCAGCTCACATATCCAATCCAATTAAAATGGATATTAAATATAATACTTAAAAAAGCAGAAGAACAAAATGACTTTTTCTTTAGCAGCACCCCAAAAGAATCTTATCCTAGGAGGTATTTTGGATACATGCTATTCTGCCTCAGCTCATCACTGCAAGATCTTCACCAGCTCTTATGGGCAAGCTATTCAGTAATGCCTCAAACTTTTGAGCCACCTTAAATGCTTTAATTGCCATCCATCTGAAAGAAAGCAGCAGTAAAAAGGGTGCAGGTTTACAATACCTTATAGTATTCTGAAGGATCAACAGCTGCGTGACATCTTGCAAAAGGACCTTCTGTGTTTTTCAGCAAAGAACACCAATGTTCAGCATAATTTGCTGCCAAAAAAAAGGAGAAAAAATAAATTATATCATGATATTCACAACATTCACTTCTCTTCCTTGTGCCATGCCCAGTAATGTTGTCGCACAAATGCAATGCCACAATAGGAATGGGAGAACTGGGTGCACTCTGGGGAGTGGAGGAGCTACATGCAATCACTGGAGATGGATTTCCAGTCTCTGATTCAGTTGTCTGGCAGTAGACACACAATCATAAAATCAAAGAACATCTTACTGCTGCAGCTTGTCTACATGAAATTGTGAGCTCCCTTTCCATGTGAGGGCCCTAAATCCAAGTTAAACATAGGGATAAAAAATACTAGGAAATATAAGATAAAATAAATTCATGGCCTTGCTTCCCTACCTTCCAGCTCCAAATTCCTCTGCAATCACCCCCTAAACTTTCACTTCAACTGCCTGGGGAATCAGTGCTCCTATGTGCACTCTGAAAGGGTCTCTACAAATCCCTTCAATGCCATGCTACAACTCTTACAGCATGGTGCAGTAGTAGGCAGCAAACCCTGCTGGTTCTGGCAGAAGCCAACCATCTGATTTCTCAGTGTGCTTACCACTTTCAATGCTGAGACTGCAGGGATCTTCCAGCTTTTCTACCTGGTCTGTGCAGGTGGACTGAGCTTTCCATGTGTTAGCAAAAGCAGATCCTGTAGCTTCTACCAGCCCACTGGTTGTTTTAAAGTCATCACCTTCCATCCCATTGAAGTTTCCACAAAGACCTGTTGAAAAGAGGGGGGAAATGTTACCTCATTTTTAGTCATTTTGGTTCTGAAAGGTCAATGGGAAAGGGACAACTAATCACAATATCAGAAACAGAAGTGTATACAGCTAATTATTCCAGCTCAGCATTAATGCACACTATAGGTGCTGAAGATTTTGGAGCCCTATTTTAAATCTTTCACCACTTGAGAAGAATAGTTTTTCAGAAAGATCTCTCTGCCTCAGAAGATCACAACCCTAACCTAAATTGTTTGCACTTTCTGATGGTATCAAAACCACAAGAAGCCTAGTTTTGGGGAGAGTTAGAAATCAAACTGAGTACAAAAGCAAGAAATAGCCTAAGAAAATTTCATGTACTAACACCAAACTGATAAATCACTCCAATATGAAATAAAAATACATTTCTAGTTTGCTTGAGCCCAAAGTCTTGATTTATGCTTTTGTTTTTTATTCTCTTCCATAGTTTTGGGTTCTGCTTTTAGTTTCATCCTCTTGGATCAGTAAGGTGCATGAATTATCCCTCATGTATAGAGTACATGACTCTTCAGGTGCGGAACATTTGAACAGACACTTGCCTTGAAGTTTTCCTTGAGCTGATTGATCCACAGTTGCAAACAGCTGCATGAATGGAGACAACTGGATCTGCAGCTGAAGCCCAATAGAAGTTTGCACAGCAAGGTAGGAGGAAGATGGCCTGAACACTGAGAAGCTGGCTGAAAGGCAAAACATGACCCATGCAGTAAACACACACAGGCTACAGAATGAAACACTTATTAGATTCACAGGTATCACCTGCCATGAAAACTCTGAGATCAGGATCAAATTAATCAATGTTTTTCCCCTCTAAAAGCTGGTGGCCATCTAGAGACAGGGCTAGTCCCCCATGAACTTGACAAGTTGATTACTTGTAGTGACTCATCCCTGGAATCAGAAGCAAATTCAGATTTTCTGCAGTACCGCTCTTTATGAGCAGCTTGAATTATCTGCTTTAAATTTAAGTCATGACAAGTCCTCTTCCCCAAGGAATTCCTCTTTCCTCAGCTACATGCCAGACTATATTCAAGTATGCACAAAGTGAAGGGATGCTTTTTCAACCATCCTTTGTACCCAGAGCCAGCCTGCCATCAGATCCTCAGTGGCAGCTATTAAGTCACATTCATCCCCAAGCTGTTCCAAAATCTGAACAAATTTCACATGCCTCTCTTCCACTTTTGCCTCTCACAACCCCAACATGAGAAGTCAGGGGTGTGGCACGAAACTCCTAAGGATGTCCCTTACCTGACACATGAGGCACATTCACTGGCATCTCATTCAGTAGCACACTGCCATCAGCTCTGAAAACCACCACCTGTAGAAGAGCAAAGAGAATCCATGAGGTTCCAGGTGCTGAGAGGGTTAAAAAAAGGAACTAATCAATCAAATTATTTGAGAAGGGAAGAGAAGAAACTGTCGGTTTATTTGAATCTCATCTTTTGTTCAGTTTAGGTCTATGCTGACTTCTCAAGGCAGAAGCCTGAGTGGTTTTTCAGCCTGAGGTGCCTTATTCCACCCACAACAGCAACTGCAGAGGAGTGAGTTCTTGCTCCACAGTAAGGGACTGATGCTAATTTTCAGCATGTCTAGAAGAACTGATGGAACACTTACATTTTTCTTGTGATCTGCTAGCAGCACAACAGTCTTCAGACAGGTTTGTTTGTCTGTGGAGCCACAGGGAGCCAGCTCTGCCAGGAGAGCATGACTGTCATTTGCAGTGCCCTACCATCACAGGGAAAGAAATGGCCATTAGTCCAATCATAAACCAAAGGAGATGATTTTCAACAAAGGCTAAAGTCATCAGTTACAATAACAATTACTACAGAACTTAGCTATTAAAGCGTCAGTTCAGCACTGGCTCTGGGAGCTGAACCATCTCTCAAACTCAGTGGTATGGTTTGTAGTTCAACAAGACCTTTCTCATGCTTTAGAAGAACAGGTACCAGATATTTTTGGAATTGAGGAATGAAACATCTGCCCAGTTCCTTTCCCTAGCTGACTTTGACACTCAGACACAGAAACACCTATTACAGATCTGGCTGAGAGCTTCTAAGCCTGAGAACTGCCAATGTTTGCAGTCTACCTATCCATGGAGCCAGGCTGGTCCTTGCACATGAAGGATTCCCCTGGATAATGACAGCATACAGAGTATCTGAGTGACTTAACCACCCACTGCAGTGCCCAACTCCCCCCTAGGGCTATACCAACCCATTCTGAACTTTCCAGCACAGCTTTTAGTATTTCTGTTTCCCTCATCCCATAAAAAAGGAATAAACCAGCACCTGACAGCTGCTCATATCAGCACAGACACTTGTATTTAGGAGACAAACACTACCTTGGCCAACACATAGTAACAGTCTCCGTGGAAAGTGTATTTCTTCCCATCAAAGGTGGTGATGTGGGAACCTCCTTCCACTGAACATGTGCCTGGGCAGGGTAAATCTTTGCAGGTCCATCTGCCTGAATTACAGGTGCTATAAACAGACAAATAATACAAAAATTGCTTCTAGGTATTCCAGGAGCTGAGAGCATCTGTATAAACCAGCAGAGAGCAAGATACCCCCAGGTGTTTTAACACTGGATATTTGACCATTTCCTTAACATTTCCCTTCTGCCACATGCAACAGACACAAGAAAGCTTTTCAGAAAGTTGATTGCACAGACATGCAACATTCAAGGTTAAGTTCAGACTATTTTCAGCAAGCCTCCCATGACCAAGTGTAAACAAGCATGACAAATGCAGATCCACTTGCAATCACTCCAAGAAAGGTGTGCAAGCAGCTCTGATCCTTACCATTCTTCACATTCATTGGTAATGGTTTTTCCAGGTGAATGCTTCTTTCCATGGAGTTTGCAGTGGCACTGGCTGCGTGGGATGCAGCCTTTTTCAGTGATATCATCATACACAGTTCCTGTAAAGCACAACAGTCAGCTAGTCCAGCTTTGTCTGAAGTCATTTCCCCAGAGGAGAAACTCTCAGAGGAGGCATGCTCTCTCTCAACCTGAGGTGGTCAAAACTGGGAATAAAACTGTTTCTACTTTTTGTAATATAAGACACATGGAAAACACCTTTGAAAATCTAAGTCTATCCATTTAGATAACTACCTATAGACATGGAGCTTAATCTAAGCATACCAGAACAATCTCAGATCCCTACATGCGTAGATTTTCACTCCTTCTGACATATTCTCTAGAAGATCACTGTAATTTTTTTTTCCTAAGGTTGACAGTAAGTCTCAGAATGTCACTCACTGTCTGTCCCTCATTACCACTCTCTGGGACAAAATGATGTCCACTGTCTCAGAATTATTCAGCCTAAAAAGCATGATTTTCTACATATTAGCAAAAGTCCATTTGTTGAGAAGCAAAAAGCAGATTTATCACCTGTCACTGTGCTAATATGATCTAACTATAGAATCATTGATTCATGAATCAATTATGACCTCTTCTTTTAAGAAAAAACCCCTTACAGCAATGTTCCCCTAAGGAGGGAAATAATGAATAGCAGTACTGATTTTAAGATCTAATTTGACTACATTTACTACTTTAGCTATGACCTCCTTTGCCAGAGCTCTTGGTTTTGTTCCACATACAATAGCTAGAGTAACACTTACCTTCAGGGCAGAAACAACCATCCATGTAATGTTCCTCACAAAGGCTGCTGACCTCCGAGTGTGAGCAAGTATCCATGCAGGGTGAGCTGCTTTCTTTGTAGATCATGGTCTCAGGACAGCTCTTGGCTGAAAGAACAAGACACCACTGGTTATTAGACTGTAAAGTCCATTGTTCCTCAGAAACCACAGATCATCTGCCCTACTCCTCAAGTCAGTGGTATTCCCAAGCCAGACTCCATCTGGCAATGCATGGTTGTTTCTGAACTGCTTTCCCTGCTCTTTCTATTTTCTTCTTTGGGTCTCGAATAGATCAAATTACCCCAGACATCTGCAGCATCAGACCTCAGAGGTTTTTTAGTGGGAAACTAAATCTGTTTGATGAAGATGATTTCTTAATAACAAGGGTAATAGGAGAACAGGAGGAGGAGAGGATGCAGCTTAGTGCACTATCTGAAACACATAAGCTATGCCTCTGGCTATGCCAAGAAGGAATGCATGGGAACGTTCCCCAGTGCTGCTTACGGCAGAAGCTCGGCGTCCTCCATTCGCCCGGCCGGCCACCCGCGTGCGAGCACTGGCGAGAGTACTCAGAGATGGTGCTGCAGAGGCAGAAGGAGTCCTCCTTGCCATGGCAGGCACACTTGTCCTGCATGCAGGCTTGGATGTACATCTCCAAGTTGAGCCGTAACCGACAGTCAACGAAGGCTGAGGAAGTCAGCAGCCTCTCGCACTCGTCGCGCTAAGGGAGGAAGAGGGAGAACATTGAGGAGGTTTGTAAGCATCTTGAGCTTCTAGACACTTCCTGTCTTGTCATAACCACTGCTGGTTTCTGAAGAGCAGCACTTATTCAAGAAAGGAAGAGTGTGGGAAACTCTTTGCCCTGGAAGGGACAAAACTTTCCCAGTTCCTCACACACTGATAACAAGGATGTCCCCCCATGAGCCTGCGCAAGTGAAGTTCATCACTAGGAATACTCACATGCTCATTACAGCTTGGAAGAGCCTGAGTTTCATCAGGATCTTCACATTTGGCTTTGGGTTTGTGGATCTTCTGTAAATTCCCATAGGTAATTGAATTGTAGCTGATATCTAGGAGAAAAAAATAGAAAGAGGAATTGCTGAAACCCAAAAATTGGCAAACACCTGATTCCTGGCACTCTACTGACCAAGGAAAACTGTTTCTATGCTATCAAATATGCCTGTTAGACACAGGTCTCAGCTTTCAATTGAATCTATTGTGTCCAACTATGCTTAAAAATATGAAGTGGTAACTAGATAAAAAGGCCAGTAGAGGAAAGAACAAAATGACTCTTCTGGAATAAAATAACTTGAAGCCAGGAATGTGACACTAGAACATAACTTTTATTCTGGGGCAATCACAGAGATCTCTCAGGTGAAATTTGCTCTCCTGTGGTGCTAACGCTGTAGAACAGTAGGATCACTCACCTCCATTGATGAACTCATTGTAGATTGGAACTCCATTGTAATCCCCACAGAGACCACAGGTATGGTTGTTGAATTTGTTGTCCAGCTCCACCTAGGTAATGGAAAGAAAATAAAAACAAAGAAATAAATACTTGGAGCATGAAGACATTCCAAAGCAAATACATTTAATGTAAAGGGAAGTTGCTAAGTGACTGAACTGATCATGAATCCAAAACTCTGAGAAGTAGGTATTGTAAAAGACATTTAACACAGTTAATAGAGATTTGGGTGCAAGAGGTAACACAGAAAACAGAAAGCAACTGAAGCTTCTCTATACAACCTGATCTAGTGGGAGGTGCCCCTGCCCACGGCAGGGGGCTTGGAACTAGATGATCTTTAAGGTCCCTTCCAACTCTGACAATTCTAGGATTCTATTTCTATAATGGCAGCAAGCACCACAGTGATAAAGGTGAGAAGAAAAACATTCTTAAAATCACAAGACATTTCTTTTTCTTCCCCCTACCAGGATAAAGATGAAATCTTTCCATAAATTCTGAACTCTGCTGATGGCAGTCCTTTAAAAGACTGTAGGGATGTTATAACAAAAAAAACCCATCAGCTATTTCTCAGGAAGCTCCTTCTCCCCTTCTTGAGAACAGTAAGATGATCTGCATGCCCTACTGCTACCTCTATCACACTGCCAAGAGCAGAACTTTCTGTGTTTAAAATAAGGTTCTATGGGTGCCAGTTGGATGAGTCAGCCTAACACTCTAGCTCTGTGATTCCTGAGATCCTCCTTCTGTTCAGTACAGAGTAGTCTGTTAAAGCCAGGAAAGAGCAATAAAGCCCCACTTCAATTATACATACCATCAGTGCATCTTCCTGGTTCCATATCAGGATCAGACCTAATTTGGCATAAACCTTGGTGTAGATGTCATTGCTCTCAATGAGGATACCAGAGCTGTAGAAAGGTGTCTTCACACTAGAAAGAGAATCAGAGACTTTGCATTAGTCCAGAAGCACAGGGGGTGACATGAATGCCTGTAACCAGCCAAACACACTAGCAAATACACAAACCAGTCTCTGATCCCAGCTGCACAGGATGCCTGGTTTGAGTGAGGCAATAAAATCCTCTCTGACATCTGACACAAGAGCTCATTGTCTTTAAAAGCCAAAGACACTTTGGAGGGTATGGGTTCTTTAAGGAAAAACACCCCAAATATCAGATGTCTTCAACTTAAAGAAAAATCCATCTTCAATCTGGTACTAACAGGGGGCATTACACAATAATTAATTGATTAATAACACTCATTAGTCATTTACTTCAATGAAAGAAGTAACAATGCAAACGGAAGTTGTTCTTCACCACGATCTCTGACAACCATTTCAGACAGACTAAATGTTCCTTTGCAAGGATCTTCCTCCTCAAGAGACACTTCAAAAAGCACAGGCAGATACAGGGACTGCCAACAAAATTTTGGAGAGAAAGCAGTGTGTTAAAAGGAACTCAGCAGTTTGTTATGGTATTTAGTCCACTCCTTTCCAGGTGACAGGACCAAGCTTCTCAATGATGACAGCAAGTCAAGTCACTGAAGTGACAGCAGCTGTTTTGCAGAAGATGTTTCTGTCTGGTGATCAATTGACAGATCTTCCTCCTGCACTTGCCCATCTCTTAGTGCACTGGGTAACAAGTCACACTGCTGAGCTTCCTTTAGCAATAAAGGGGTTGTGGCAAGCAGCCTCCCCATAGGAAGTCTAAAGAAGGAGCCTGGTCAAAGAGAAGTGAACTGGAATCCAGGCAAAATGACCAGCTCATTTCCCACACACTTGCTGATATACTTGTTAGCTATCAGGATTCATGTCTACTCACATTTCCACTTAGAATTTTATCTCCTAATTTCCTGCCACTAACATTTCTCCACAGGCACTTGTAACATGGCTGGATGAATCACACATCTAAATACCAGGCAGGAATTCAGAAAGAATTCTTTCTATTTGGGCACCTTTTCACCTTTCAGCTATCACAGCATAGAATAGTTCTCTTTTTTTTCCTAGGACATGAAATCCATCAGTGGATCATATACCAAAAGGAAAATTCATATATTTTTCTACTTTACAGTTGTCACTTCAGCAGTGTGAAAAGTTATGTGACATGACAATGGATCATATGTCACTTAAAGAACAATATGGGAGATTAAGCTCTGCAAAAAACTAGATCTCACATGCAGCCAAAACCTGCTTAGCACACACTAAAGGTTTTTCAGTTTGGGGCAAGGATACATTATTTTTTTATGACTCCTTGTCATTTTGTTGTGCATTCTTGTATGACCCTTGCAAAGCTGAATGTTGTTTGCTGTCTTTGAGCAGATTTTCACTGCAATGGCTTCCCAACTTCAGAGTAGAAACTGAATTCTGGGCAAAATCCTGTCCTACAATGGCAGCAGGAATGATTTTTAAAATGATGTTAAAACATACTAACAATCAGCTTCCTCCATCTTCAGAGCTATGTCTTCATGAGCTGCCTCAGTGTGCATGTAGAGGCACACTGAAAGGATCGACACACTATTTGGCATCAGTAATGATGTCAGATTAGTTCCTTGTGCAACCATGTTACAGGAGGAGAAAAACTACTGTGAAAAAGTACATATTGCCACATACAAATCAGTGTAAGCTTTGCCCTGTGCTGTGTCCGTTCTAGTCCCTTGAGGAATGAATGGCCATTAGACCTCCAAAAATGATTTATGAAAATGAGGAGAGAAAAAAAAATAACCCAACCATTTTTCTTATGCCACAAAATAAAAGACCCCAGAGAAATGCATCTTCATTTTTGAGGATTTGTTAGACCACCTGCTTAGGCAAAGGTGATGCCATAAACCAAATGGAACTATGTCATTTTATGCCAGTGAAGGATCTGGCATTGTTTCCTGCACCCAAACCCCTTCCTGACTTGCATTTAAATCATCCCTTATGGCAGTGTAGAAATGAGGATTCATACTCATTTCAGAAAACCCCTTCCCAAAGCAGTGTTAATGCTGGATTTCAGAGGGCTTTGTTTGGTTGGTTGTTTTGGCTTGTGGCAATGCTTGTGGCAGTTACCTCAGTAGCTCACAGACTGCTGCCTAAAGAACCAATCCTGCTTTTCTCTTCCCAACACCCTTCCCTGAAACAGTATTACACTGAAGGAACTTACATCCTGCCATCCACCACGACCAGTTTTGGTCTGAGGTACACTGTGAAGTCCTTGATTGTTAGCAGAATGTACTGGATCTGGGGGTGGTTGTTGCTGTTCAGAGCACGCTGGATGTGGACAGAGAATTCCTTGAAAGAGTCTCGGCAGTCGGAGACCAGATTGTACTCGCAGATGCCAGGGAACTGGTACATGTCTCCATCAAAGGTTTTGAAATGGTTGTTTCCCCAAGTACTGCAGACAGAGTGGCCATGGTTCCTTGTCCTTCCTGTGAAGTGAGGAAAAAGAAATAGGCATGAAAAAAAGGGAAATAAAACCTAGAATTGTCAGAGTTGGAAGGGACCTGAAAGATCAGCTAGCTCCAGCCCCCTGTCTGCCAGGGACACCTCCCACTAGAGCAGGTTGCCCACAGCCCCAGACAGCCTGGCCTTCAAAGCTTCCAGGGATGAGGCTTCCACAGCCTCTCTGGGCAACCTGTTCCAGTGTCTCCCCACCCTCACAGTGAAGAACTTCCTTCTAATGTCCAATCTAAATCTCCCCTCCTCTAGCTTGGATCCATTCCCCCTAGTCCTATCACTACCTGACCTCCTAAAAAGTCCCTCACCAAATGAGGTGAATGAGCTAACATCAGGAAGAGGTGTTGAATTTTTCACTTGCAGAGATGTGCAGAGTGATTCCACAGATCTCAAGCCTGATCAAGCAGAAGAGATATTTCTAATAGAAAAGAAGGCATTAACAAGTACTGTTGAGACCCAAGATTGTTTCACAATCTTCACTGAGGTGAAGGGGCTTGTCTGCACGAGGTGGAGAAATCTGACCATCTTCTGACTACTTGGTACCAAGCTGCTGCATCAGTGCAGTGTAGCTGCTTTGCCAAACATCTGGATTGATTCTGAATCATGGCATTATTTTTAGCAATATTAAGTATTCCTAAGAGTTATTTTTTTTCCCCTGATGCAACATGCACTGGAAAGGAAACAGAGTTAAGGAAACCAAGGAAGTCCTAGCAAATTCTGAAGATGATAATATCTGTTCCCATCCCAGCCATCTGTACCAGCAAATCATACAGATTAACACTGATCAATCTCAAGATGCTGTAGATTATGAGTAAACAATACCCCAAAACCTGAGTACTGCATAACATTCTGTACTTCTGCCTCCAAAAATAGTTCTTCAGTGTGACAGCTCCATTTTATCTCTTCAAACCAAGCTGCTCAGAAACAGAGTAACTTAGGGCTTTTACAGAAGGATTATTAATGTCCTGAATGGCAAAATGAGCTTTGTCCAATCTTCACCTCTGGGTCCAGTATTTATGTCATTCCAAAGGAACAGAAGGTGCAATCATCCACACTTTCTTCACTGCTGTAACAATCTACCTCCCAAACTGCTCTAGTTGTTTTCTGTCAAGGAGTTGCTATAATTAGGAAAGGTCTCAATGCATGGAAAGAAGAGTAAGGCTGAAAATATTCTCCAAGCACACCAAAGCAGAGAATCATGCAGTAGCTCCAGATGCTAATCTCTCCAAAGAAAGCAGGATCTCCCTATGTTGGCTGAGCCATACAGCCTCAGGATTTGAAACCAAGAAACTGAAGGCACCTTCAGGCTCCTGAATGCTATTCAAAGGCACTGCTTCCCTCTACCTCTGCCATGATATTTTAATTCTCTCCCTCTTCCAGCAGTCAATCTACCACTATTGCATTTCTGGAACTTACCTCTTCTTATTTCATTTGCATGGGAAAGTGCCAGCCAGAGCAGGAAAAGGCTGGCAGCTCTTAGCCCCATGGTGGCTAAGGTGGGTGAACTGGGGACTCTACTGGGAACTCTTCTTTATATATTGTCCACTGATGCAATTAATTCTATCCCAGAGGAGGAGATACAGAGGGAGGAGGAAAGAGGAGGGGTAAGAAAATAGGTGTGATATTGACAGAAGATAAGAAGTAAACAGACAGGTATTTTCCCCATAAATGAAGGAATTCAGTATACAGGAAACAGTATAATATTGATTCAGTAATCATGAATTTTTTTATTGCTCTGTTTCATCTACAGGATGCTATGCTCTTAAATCCTTCAGGTGGCCACACCAAGTTTAACCTTCAGTAACTCCTATCATAAATAGTGAATTTTGGAGTGGCTGAACAAAGAAATCCCTTGAAGGAAGTTTAGGATGAGAAACTCTCCAACCATGGCCTAAATGTCAAAGCACTTTTCACTACCACAAAATCATTTCTGTAAAATCTGAACCATGCCTGTGAAGCTCCTTGTGGACAACAGCAACCCTTACAAAATACAAATGCTACACCAGGCATTGTAAAATCATTTTGCAGGCAACATTTGGGTTCCTTTCATTTGTAAAGCTCTGGGGAACATCTTAAACAAGGCATAGCCCATACTGCATATTGTGCCCAAACCATAATGGAGTGGGAGGACAAAGTAAGCTCAAGGAACCCCCAGCAGAAGAGATCTCTGTACTGAACATTGCCATGGTGCAGTAGAACATCCATCAAAAAGGCTGTAGACACTCTAACAACATATTAAGCTTCAGGGGACAAAAATAGTAATAAAATAATAAATGAAGAAGTGGAAAAGTTTACTGTCCAGACTGAACAGCAATTGTCTTCAGGAAGAATCCCCCTAAACATCTTGTTCTTGCTTGCCTTCTACATGAATGATCAATTTGCAGTCAGATCCTACAAAGCTATAGGGTCAGCTTTGTTCTGTGTAGAGGGAGATGAAGAGGACCCTTGGGAGAAGAAGAAAGCAGAGCACAGAACCAGGAACCAGCTCAGAATGCTCCTGCTTCAGAAATACAAGATCTCCACATGCATCACATTTTGCTCTGAAAAACTCCTCTGAGAAGGTGTTTCTGTAGCTCTCTTCAGAAGACAGACCACAGGCTCCTGGAGGTAAAAGAGACTTATTTCAACAGCTCTTTTGACACAGCTGCTTCAGAGCACTAACAGGGTTTGTGTTTCTTAAAGCTCCCAGGCCAGGCTTTAGATTTTCCCATCAGAAGTTTCTCAGTGCAGTGTCTAGAAATCTCTAGTCCTCTTAATATTTCAGTGCTCCTTACTCTCATTGCTCAGCTTACAGGTAGAACACCAAGGGAACTCTCCACTTAGCCCTTTTGGCTGCTCTAGTCGACTAGAAGCACACTTGTGTTGTAAAGGTATGGTCTTTAGCTGTTGTTTTCTTTTATTTGCTGTTTTTAGCTCGAGTGCAGCCCAGCCTCAACCCAAACATCTTCCTGTTCTCCCTCAATACATCTCCACAGTTTTCAGATTTTTTGCCTTTCCTCTTTGGGGACACAGACTTGCACTTCTCCCACCCTGACAAAGGATATCATTCACTCAACACTCATGACTGAAATAAAAGTATTCTTTCTCTTCTCCTTTGGGAGTTTACCACTAGGAGAATATAGAATTGATTTTCCTTCCTGGAAAATAAAACTTAAAATGTTAGTAATAACCAGTTAGAAGAAACCATTTAGAGAGCAAATAAAAGAAGAAACATTGCCTACAGAGACCTTTCACTGGTGGCTGCTTTAGCAGAACCAACTTCTTTACAGAAAATACAGAAAAATAGTTGATGATGTAAAAAAAGCTTAGATCTGTTCTCCTTTACTCAGTTACACTGGACATTCCTTTCTCTCCAACAATTTTACCTCAGTGGAGTAGGATTTTACAAATGTTTTCTCTTTAGGAAACATGAGGGGGAACAATATTGACAAAATGTAAAGGGTTTTTTATTGTGTCCTCCAAAGAAGGGCTTTTTTTCCTGAAAATAGAGCTCACCAAGAATATGGGAACTGTTCTAGACAAAGCTTGTGCACCTAAACCTGTGTCCTCTCTATGGAGTTCACACAGCAAAAAGATCTTTGAGTTTGAATGAGAAACAAAGGGAGCAGACTTGCTTTAAGTGCAATTTCCCTCCACTAATATTTTCTACCTTCTCCTTGTCTCAGAATTCCTCTTGACCCTGATGGTGGAACTGCAGGAAATTTGCATTTCCATAATATTGCCAGAGTTTCAAATAGCTGAGCTAAAGAATACTGTGAGCCATGGTAGGACTCCAGAGGTGGTTCCACAAGATGCTATGGAAACTTGGGTTCACTTGCATGAAGGTTTAGCAAAGAATCTCTTTACTCTTCCCCCCCCCGCCACCAAATACCACAATCCTGCTGGTACAATTTACTGCACTTGCCATGGTTATGGTAAAATTTAACTTTTTCCTGTTATGTACATAAGCAGCTATGTAATTAATAGTGCCTGCTCTGGTGTGTGAGAGGGGAAAACTACGTCAAATGGAAGAATGCAGCTGACTCATCTCCAAGTCTTCCAGCTGCCAGGCACATCTCCTAACAACATCACTTGACAATTAACTTTTGAATCATCAAAAAGACAACATTGTGAATACAGAGACCTATCTCACAGCAACACTGTGAATACAACAGTGTATACTGAAGAACAATTTGAGAGTTGCTACCTCCCACCCAGCAAAGGAGAGGGAAGAATTAGACAATCTGAGAAACACTTTCCTTTCCACACTGCAGTGTTTTTTGCACTGTTGGGGGTTTTTTTCCATGCATTTTCAAAACTGTAATCCTAGAATTGCCAGAGTTGGAAGGGACCTGAAAGATCAGCTAGAGCCAACCCCTCCTGCCTGCCAGGGACACCTCCCACTAGATCAGGTTGCCCACAGTCCCAGCCAGCCTGGCCTTCAAAGCTTCCAGGGATGGAGCTTCCACAGCCTCTCTGGGCAACCTGTTCCAGTGTCTCCCCACCCTCACAGTGAAGAACTTCCTCCTAATATGCAATCTAAATCTCCCTTCCTCTAGTTTGCATCCATTCCCCCTGGTTCTATCACTACCTGACCTCCTAAAAAGTCCCTCCCCAGCTTTCTTGTAGCCCCCTTCAGATACTGGAAGGCCACAAGAAGGTGTCCTCAGAGCCTTCTCTTCTGCAGACTGAACAACCCAATCTCTCAGCCTGTCCTTGTAGCAGAGGTGCTCCAGCCCTCTGATCATTCTCCTGGCCCTTCTCTGTACTCGCTGCAGCACTTCCATACCTCTCTTGGAACAGGGGCTCCAAAACTGGATGCAATATTCCAGGTGGGGTCACTCTGATCACTCATTAAAATGCCTTTTGAAAGGGGAAAAATAAAGAACAAAACCATGAAGAAAACAAATAAATACTTTTAAGCATTCCTTAATGCAGTCTCACTTGATCCCAACATTTGATTTAAAATACAGCTCATGTTTTAGGAACAGAAGCATTGCTATGGCTATAAAGTGAGATTATTTAAGGTTATTTACAAAGAGGTTTCTCAGTGTTTGCAAAGAGAAAGACTTAAAAAAAGAAAGTGAAATTCTTGTCTTTCCTTGGCCAATAAGACTTTGTTGAACACAGCACAGCAGAATGTTGTTGATGGGTAAGGGCATGCAGAACATGGATAACTGTGCCTATCTCTCTGCCCACTCTGAAGAACAGTTATTTTTCCAGCAATGCTTCCTTATGTTAGAATCAGTCTAGAGAAAAGCATTTCATAACAGCTCTGTAAGAGATGTTTGCTGTAAGTAAATAGCTTGTTAAAAAGGCTAAACCGAAAGCAAGTCCAGAAGATAAGTGATAATATCTTCTCTGTACTTTCCCAAGACAAAAACCAGAGGAAAGTTCCCAGTTTAGACCAGTTCATCAATACTGCAGGGAGGGTTGATCTGGTTAGGCAAACTTCTGGTTACTTTTCCTGCTGTTAATGCTGTCCATCTGCAAACCCTTGGCTAGCAGGTCACTCACTCCCTGTTCTCAGCAGGACCTTTCTTCCTTCTTTTTTTTTCTTCTCTCTCTCTTCTACACAGCTTTTTATCCTTTTTTTAAAGTGTATTTCCAGAGAGGCAGCACCAACTCTGCTGAGAGGCTGAGCTGTGCCCATGCTGGGTCAGGGCACCACAAGATAAGAAGGATATTAAATTGCTAGAGAGCACCCAGAGAAGGCCAGGGAGATGGTGAAAGGTCTAGGGATGAAGCTGTGTGAGGAACAGATGGAGTCACTTGGTTTGTTCAGCCTGGTGGAGACTGAGGTCTATAGCTTGCTGACAAGGGAAAGCAGAGGGGCAAGAGCTGATCTCTTCTGTCTGGTGACCAGTGACAGGACCTGAGGGAATAGCCTGAAGCTGTGCCAAGGGAGAGTTAGGTTAGATATTAGGAAAAGATTCTTCCCACAGAGGGTGAGGGTGGTAAATCACTGGAGTAGGGAAGCTGTCACAGCACCAAGCCTGACAGAATTCCAGAGGTATTTGGTCAAGGCACTCAGGCACATGGTAATTTTGGAGTTGTCCTGTGCACAGACAGGAATTGCACTTGAAGATCCTTGTGGGGTCCCTTCCAGCTGAGGAGATTTTATGGTTCTATGATCCTGTGCTGAAGCCTGCTAGAACTGCCCTTGGCTCTCCTCACAGAAGGGCCTCTGCAACTCCCCTGCCACCAACACAAACCCAATCCACCTGTACACTAATTATCACAGAAACATCTTTTTAAAATCTCAGAAAGCCAGATCTTCCAAAAAAGGATCTTTTCCTGGTACTTTAGGGCAGACTAAGAACATCCTTGTTTACAAATTAACACTGCAGTTAGACATCCTCTCTCCAGGTATCAGATCCATGTGCCAGCACTGTCTGACAGGAAAGGAGTGTTTTTCTGCTTATCATCCATCACCCAAAAAAGGTGTTTAAAACATTAAAAATGGTAAAATAAAAAGTGGTCAGACTTTAAGGCAGATTTTTTACAAAGTGCTCAAGGTAACTGAAGGTATTATGGAAATGGGGAGACTGAAACAGGCACAGGAGCTCTTGAAGACAACTATTATAATAAAATTATAAATCATAATTCCAGCCATCACCTAAGAAATTGTTTTCTGTTAATGTTCATTGCATTTAGGGGGAAACTTTTCCCTTTCTTTGCAAGAAATTTATGGGTACACAGATAAAGTAAACCCCATTTTTCAACTCTTCCATCTCTCATCCTAGACTCTGTTTTCATTTCAGATTGGGTCATTCAAATCAAAGCAAAAAGTTCCCCTGAATGGACTGAGGATGTCTAAGATTTTCATTTGCTACTAACTATGCAAGGGACAGTATTGATTAGCCACAAAAGCCTATCAAGCACACAGAATATGGACTGATTAAACATACAGATTACAAAGCATGGATTATCTGAGTTTTGAGAGGAGTTATTTGGTAGCTGCTGTAGGAGAAACTTCCTCTTTTGACAAAACCACCACTTTCATGTGGTGACCCTGGACTTGTCAGGTCACTCTCATGCAAGCCAGCGTGTGGAAGAGAGCCAAAGTAAACTGCCAACAGAAAAAAATTCTCTTGAAACCAGAAGAATTCAGTGAACTTCGAGCAATTCATCCCAGACTGGGAGGCAGAGATGAGATTTGCATGAAGGGTGCAGGCTGTAATTTGAAATAACAGAATTTAGTTTTATGAAGCTTGTATAATCCTGTATGTTATCTTGACTCCTGTTATAGAGATAATCTTAAAATAAGCCAGTAAACAAAGCACACCTGAATGAACTGGGGAGTGATTGATGCTTAACTTATGGCATTTACCTTCATAATAAGCTCTCTAATTGACTAAGAAGGTGGATCCTGTGTCATTCTGAGAAACTACCATACAATCTGGGAACTCCCATTTCACAAAGTCAATTTATGAAAGGAGTCTGATGTGAACAGAAGATTAGTGTCTACTTCTGAGTCACTGAGCCACAGCTACGGTAGAGTATGTGCACAGTCTATGGAAAAGCTTTCTTATTTGACGAGCTGGAAGAGAATAAGAGACAAGGGCACACAGTGAAAATGAAAATAAGAGAAGATTTGCATCTTTAATTTTCTACACAATCAGATATTTTCTGATTATTTTTTTTTCAGGTATCAGATACTTTCTACAAACAGATATTTGCTTTCAATCCAAGGCAGGTATGTCAAAAATAAGGATTGCCTAAATATTGTCACTTGGATAGAAAAATGCACTGGATTTTAGTGCCATTATACCTTTCATTACCACCATTCATCTTCTCACTTCCTATTACCCCATGTAGTAATCAAATACATCTCACAAAAGCTACTTCATGCCTCAGTGAGATGGGAGAGAGAATCAGAAGGGTAAAAAAATCAGAAAACCCGTGGGTTGTGCCAAAGACAGTTAAATAGGTAAAGCAAAAGCCATGCTAATTACTACAAACTCTAGTACATCGAGTAAAATGCTGTTAAAGGCTGACTCTCAGGAGGAGGAGGAGAAAATCATGCAGTTTTATGCCTTGCAAATCTAGCTGACCATATGATGCTACTGATCACCCACGGCAGCTGCAGCCAGCGCTGTATCCATGGTGAAGTTATTTTGGATTGCCAGCGATTCCTGGGTCCTTGCAGTGCCTGTTGGCCGCTCTCCATCCCGTGCCCTGGCCAGGGTGCTGAACACAGACCAGCTTTAGTCTGCGGCCTTGGGAGAACCTCACTGCCAGAAACACCCTGATCTAGGATTTCAGCTTCCTCCGTCAAACGTGGGTCAAAACGCTTCGTGTCGCTAACCTGGGCTGCAGCATGAGTGAGCATAGTCTAACATGGGAAAAACAAGAGCTAAACTTCTCCAGGCTACAGTCAAATGTGCATTAGCATAGTCCTAACATGTAACCACCTTCTTCCTCTAAAGTAGGGTGAGATTCTGTGCCTACAGCCAGTACTGGTTTCCTGTTAGTACAGTGACATTTCTGCTCAGTTTTGGACACTGTTAAGTGCAGAATGTTCTGAATTCTTCTCGGGGATAGTCAGGAAAATGTATTCTGTAGGAGGAGGAATATACACAAATATTCATCACTTTCTGCCAAGATTGGACTTGTGAAATAAAAGCCCAAGTTTGCCTGACAGTTAGAACAACTGATTAGCCCCTCTCCAAGGGGCTGACTGCTCACTGCTCTTGTCTCTTCCCACCAGTTTTGCAGTGAGATGGTATGTAAAATGGGTGTTAAGTAGACTTCTTTTACAGGGTTCATGTCTTGGACAAGACTTACCTTTTCACCTATATTTACCTACTTTATTTTAGTCTACCCTTTTACAAACTAAGCTACTTCTGTACACAATAGTTTTATAGACACTAGCACTAGTTCCTTCTTACGTCACAGAAGTTATTTCAAGCTATTTTTTTCCTTAAAAAAAGGGCCAACAAATAAAACCACCTTAAGAAGGAGTGAATATAAAACTATATTTGATCAATCATGCACATACTGTTTTTTCCTGACAAAGAATAGAGGCAAACATGGTTGAAAGATATTGCCTGGTTTAATTGAATGCAGAGGCACAGGCTTCTTTATATTGTCTCTTCTCTTGGCAAACATGCTGGCTTTCTGGAGCATTCTTTTTATTTTCTTAAATCTAGCTATAATTTACTCATGTGATGGCATTTCCAGGAGCTTCCACCACTATATAGTTCCCTTCTCTTAGTTTTGAACTCTAAAATTTATTTCTGTTCTACTTCTTGACATCTATGATTCTATAATCTGTAGGCATTAAGTACATATAAACAAGTATTAAGCTTCCCCTGGTAGCTATCTGCAGTTCTAATTTATGCTTGTTCATGACTTAATCATGCTGGTTTACTGAATATTTATGCCTTTCTTTTATATGCATGAGATACATATTGACCTTCACATTTGATACCTTAGGACCACACATCATCTACCACGTTGTACTGACCTCAGTTCCTTAAAGCAACAATTAAGTGGGAAGTAGAGTTTAAGGGGTCATAAATAAGAGCATGTCATTACACATTACAGCTTAGCCTTTTCCTTTGATGTATCATCTTAAAGTCAACTCACTGCACTCCCAGTTTGAAAAGAAACCCTCACCAGTATGGAAACATTTCCACTGATCACACATAAAAGTAAGGAATTGGGGGGGGAAAAAGGTTAAACAGATAAATACTGAGCAAGGTTGCACACAAGAAGCAAAAAGGATTTCTGCCTTCCAGAATTGTATTGTAATGAGCTGCACTAATACAGCTGAACATGTGGATGATGTTTCATTTATCACAGACATGAACTTTCAATATATTGGTCATAACACACCTATTTTTCATTAGCTGGATCCTCGATCCAAATGTAAGCCCTTTAGTCTGTAACTGCTCTTTGTGGAGGAAAACACCTTTGAATTTGGGTGACTTTGCTACAGAGAAAACAGAGCAGCTCTGGGGAAGCACACTGAACAGTTCTGAAGAAGTAGTTTTAAACTCTTATGATGCTGAAAATGGAAACCCCTTTTACAGCAGAGAAAGAACAGAACTCTCACATTAAAGTACCTGCCTGGCCCAAGATAAACACCCAGTAAGGACATTATTTAACCTCTGCCCAGTTTCTGAAGGGAACAAATAACCAACCTTCCGGGAGGAGCTGAAGAATTAACAACAGCTGCTTGCCACCACTGATAAAAAGAAGTTATGGGCTTATATGTGTGTGGAGTTTGCACCCTTCTTCAGATTTGTGACTTATGGCAAGTTCCTGGTGTAGGAGAGGGAGTTCCGGTTTTCTGCTCCCAGCTGTAGGGATACAGGAGTCAACTAATTTCCTAGGAAAAGGAGTCTCTTCCTATCACACAAACCCAAGCTGCTCTCCTGCACCATAGCAGAGTGATCTGAGGTGGTGTCTGCATGCAGGAGAGCAGGTCAAGGAGTTTTGACTGGGACCGTAGGTAAAACTGCCAAGTATTCTGGTGCACTTCATTTTTTATTATTAGAATGGTTTTACTTTGATCATCAGAGTGAAATGAAGTGGACTGAAAACAGGGCTACAAACACATCTTTAAAATGTGTAAAAACCCAAACCCCATAATATTGTTGAGTTTATGTTCCTGCATTTAAGCCTGATAGCACAATGTATTTCCCAGCTAGATATCCTTTAGGTGAACTATACTTGTGCATTTAAGTATATCATTTCCCAACATTTTAATAATGAATGTGCTTCTTTGCTATTAATTTAAATAATTTATATTCTTAAGTTTATGGGAGACTTGCCATTATTTTTATTCCATGCTTTCTAACTACATCTGTTGGAGGCAGACTTAGGCCAAGACAGAGCACTTTGAAAGATCTACCTCTCACATTTTGTAGCAGTAGCATAGCCCTGTCCACCCAGACATAAATCTGTTGTGCTAAGCACCAAATAACTTCTCAATCAATTATAGCTTTGAACTCCACAGATCTTTAATTCAATGTTAATGTGAATGACATTCACACAGAGGGAGTGTTTTCATTACAAATGTGAATTCATTTATCTCACAGCAACTACCAGCAGTGAGGGAAAAGCAACTTTTGTACATTCCAAATAACCCAGCAAAAATCCTACCTTTTTACAACAAATTATTTTGCTCAAGTAGGAATGAGGACTGTATTTTGGTTAGAGAGATCTAAGGCAGTTTAACTCTTGTGGCCAAGACTGACAGCTGAGAAACATCATGAAAGATTCAGGATGAACACAGCAAGAGAAGAAAACTGCAAATCTAAAGCCATGTGAGAAGCTGTGGGAGAAATCTCCCTAACACAAGGGTACCTTCCTTTGGAACTGCTCACACCTTATGCAAAGGAGCAGTTGTCACTTACAGTAGTAACAATTTGGACATCAAAAGTTCTCCTGACAAGCCATGCACTGATTCTACCACTTCATTTCACCACTTTTTTTTTTAAAGGAGATGTTAGTGCCAATTTCAAATCACTCTCCTGCACAATTTGGCTTGAGCTGGAACAAGAGAGAATTAAAATTCTGAATGTTTGCATGCAATGTAATTAAAACACCCTCCAAAAAAGAGCCAAAGCTAATTTTACAGTTCCACATCTGTGCTTCTACTGAAGTCCACTCAGGTGGGACACAGTTGTTTTTAACCCCCTGAGAAGCATAGTAGTAAGCAGAGAGATCTAATGTGACTATGAAATGAACTCCCATTGAAAAGAAAAAGAAACTAAGAAAGGTGTTTCTGATTATTTTTCATAAATCAGGATGCTGACAGGTTCACAGAGTCACTTAAGCACTTGAGGTTACTGTGCATTCCAGTATGATCGCCAGGAGGAGTCACAACCAAACAAAACCATGTAAGCTTTGTGTTCAGGGTCTGCTTCCCAGCTGCTTGGGCTCCCTTTTTCCTACCAGGGCTAATTTACTCTGATTTACTCAGTTTCTCACAGTTATTTAGCCTCAGCAGGGCTGCAGGGATACCCACCACCACCTTCCAATAGTTTTGGTGGTGAAGACTCAAAATATGTTTGAACCTTCTCAGGCTGAAACAGCGTTTTTGGAGTCAGTGTTGGCCTAAGTCTGACTCAGCACAGCCTGAAGGAGTTAGGAGTGTTCAGAGCATGCCAAACATAGCAGGCTCTTCAAGGAGTTTAAATGCAAGGGCACTTAGTTCCTGGATTTAGGGTGCCAAGGAAGGAGGCAGGTCATGAGACAGCTTAAAGGCAGGTTACCAAGTATGAAACATGTACATGAACATATCTGTTAGACTTCCTGAATTACCTGCTAGAAACCTCAGATATAGCACAGCATTTCAGACAGCACTTCTTGAACTGATCTCATTTAGAGGTCTCTGTGCTGTTTGAGAGTTCATCCTCTGCTTTCTAATGCCACTTTAAAACAGCACAACAAGCATCATTAGAGTATAACTAGAAAGTTCTTTAGGCACTATACTCCAAGCAGTACAAGAGGTTTAATTGAGACAATAAGCCTATTTGCTGGCCTGCCAAGAAAGAACCTTTGAAAACCTTGGATTTGAGTGATAACCATTTTTCATGTTGCTAATTAGTATGATAAATCTGCTCACTGAGCTTGTAGTTCTGAACCTCCTTGATGCTTCTATAACAAAGAATACCACTGCTAACCACCAGGAAGGTCCTGTCTACACACACAGGGAAGGAATCCCATTAGACTTCACATGAAAGTCACACATCCTTCAGCAAATTAATAGTCTCTCTAAAACCTTAACTTTGCTTGAATGAGAAACAAACCTCACTGAAAAGCATGAATCCAAAACAGTTCAGGCTCCAGCTGAGACAATGAGAAAATCATCAGAAGAGAAGAGTAACCAGAAAGGAATCACCAGAAAGTAAATATTTCCAACCAAAATGCATCTTGCTTCATCCTGCAGGGACCTGTTGGCTCTACAGCTGAGACCTCTGGTTGAGGTTAGAAGAGCCTAGAAATTCAGTTTACTAAGTGGTAGTGGAAAAGATCTTCTGGCTTTACAGAAAGGCATAAATTTATCCCGTTTTTTAGAGGAAAAATTGCATTAAGTTTCACTCATTAAGTTGTAATGAGGAACATATTAATGCTTGGTGAAACTCCTTTACTGAGACAAGGCAAATGAGTGCTTGAAAGGAAAAGTGTCTGTGGACGTGGTTTACTGCTTCAACTCTTCATAAGCCACAGACCTCACACAGAAATAATTGCCTCAGGGTGGTAATTATGACCAAGATCAATAAATTAAACATGGAGAGATAAAAAAGAAAAACCACACAAGGGGAAGACACAAGCTTTACCAACAAAATACCAGGTGCCAGTAGCCATCTGTCCTCTGTGGATGCCAGTAGATGGCATCAGAACTTCTCCTTAGGAAAAAGGGATCAAGGAAAAACACCCTTGTTGGCAGCAAAAGCTGCGGCTGCTCTGGAGGTATTTTGTGCTCTTTTATGTCAGCATTAAATAGAATCCTTTGCCTAAGGTGCTGGGTTTTTATTTCAGAGGACAGCAACAAACAAAAGACCACACACAACCTGACCACACTAGGAGGCTGAGAGAAAAAGACAAAAAAAAAAAAAGCTGAACCACCCTCTAACAGCAGAGTAAAGATCTGGTTCTTTGTGCCTGCTCAAAAGGGTGCATAGTGAGGATTTACAGAGACTGCCTTGCAACAGGGAACTGGCTGTATGTTTGGGAGAAGAGGAGGCTCAGGGGAGACCTCCTCTCTCTCTCTCTCTCTACAGCTACCTGAAAGGAGGTTGAAGTGAGGTGGGTGTTGGTCTCTTCTCCCAAGGAAGAAGCAATAGAACTAGAGGAAATGGCCTGAAGTTGTGCCAAGGGAGGTTCAGATTAGGTATTAGGAAGTATTTCTACACCAAGAAGGTTATCAAGGCAATGGAACAGCAACTCCTGAACTCTAAAATTATTTACCCACCAGTGAAACCTAGTTAGAGCTGGTATGAAGTGTAAAGGCTATTTAAGCCTGAGGAGCACCAATAAAACCAGTCCTGGCAGTACTATGAAAACATCATCTGCACTATTAGCTCAACAGGAGAATATAATGCCCCAGAAGACAAAACCCTCTCAGGCCTACTTTTTGGCTACACTGGGACCCTAAATCACTACTCAAAGAGAAAACCTGTTATTTGTGATATTTAAAGATCACTCCAGGCCAAAAGTGCTTGAGCAATCAGCTCCATCTGTCTCCATATACCAGAACAGGAGTATCTGCAGCTCCTCCCCAGACCTGCTGGCTCCAGAGCTGAGCCACTTACAGGAAGGGATCTCAGACCCCACACAGCCTCCCCACTGAGACCTGAACTCCCCTGAACCACTCTGGTTTCTACCTGCAAAACTGAGGGGACCCAATGCACAGACAGAGGCAAGAGCTGGGGCTTCTAGTTCTGCTGAGTAAGATCTAGAAGTTCCTCACCAACTGCAGCCAAGCAAAGGGACTTTCACTGATTCACTGCAGCACTGTGTTAGCTGCAGGAGCTGCTTCCAGCTTCTCACTGCGACAGTGTTCACTCCAGCAGCAGTTTTCAGTCATCATTTCTCCATTATACATGCATAAGGAAAAACTCCTTTGCTCTGAGGGTGTTGGAGCCCTGGTCCAGCCTGCCCAGAGAGGCTGTGGAGTCTTCTTCTGGGGAGAGGTTCCCAAGGCATCTGGAGGTGACCCCGGGCATCCTGCTCTGGGTGACTCTGCTTTAGCAGGGAGGTTGAACTGGATGATCTCCAGAGGTCCCTTCCAGCTCTTCTCATACTGGATTTATGCTCTTTTATCTCTTCTCTACACACCACCAACAAAGTACAGACAGTAGGTGACAGGATAAATTGAATGAGTGAGGCTGTAGTAAGTGACTGGTGGAGAGGGCAGGCAGAACAGAATTATCTATACCATTGCATTATCATTTATACAGAAGATTCTACCATGTATGCAGCAGTCCAGGCTAAACTCTCTTAACTTGCTTTGTCTCAAAGTAGGAACATGGTTTTCAAAGGTCAGCTGATACAGGCAAATGCACTCAATTGGTGAAAGCAGAACCTTATTTCTAGCCTGTCAAATTAAGAAGAGAGTTTTTCCCAGCTTAGCATCCAATCTCCAAAAACCCAGGTCAAACCACACTGTCATCTGATGCACTCCACTCACTTCTAGCAGCTCATGACTCATCTCTATAGATGTGAAGAAAGTGAGCACACAAAGAAAGAGAAGATGGATAAAAGGGTTGTCTGGAAGAAGACAAATGCCAAAAGCATCACTGCTGACACAAACCTCAGTTCCAGGAGAGGTTTAGCTGTATCAGCCACCTGGGGATGGAGTTGATTAGTGGGGAGAGGAGGAGCTTGAAAGGGTTCTTTGAAGTGACTCTGATCAGAACACCACCAGTGTCCCAGTGAAAAGGTAAATTCCTTTCCTATAGGTCCTGTTTTCAGGGACAGCTTTGTCCACAGCTCCCTCCAGCAGTAAGGCCAACAAGCTTTGCCCTCTTGGAGAAGCCACTTCTCCATTTCTTACAGCAAAACTAACACCTCTTGCCTCCCCAGCCTTAAGCAGCCAGCCAGCCTTTATACTGTGCTCCACAGATGGAACTATTTAAATAAACACCAACAGTAGTATCCTGTCAAAAGTCACTGTCAACCTCTGGTGGGCTGAAAAAGACAGCCATTGCCCAGGAAATGGAAAATCATAGGAAGGACCTTCCCCTGAGAGGAATTCATTGACCCTAGGAAGGAGGAAAGGGCAGGAAGCTTCCAAACAGTAATACCAGTCTCTCTTCATCGTGTTTACTCCCTTTATTCCCAGGCAAGCCCAAAGAATACAGACCCAAGCTTGTTCCCAAAGCAGGGTGACAGTTGCCAGTCTCATGCCCTGTGTGACCTCTAATAAGCTCCTCTGTCAGCTAATTGTGCTGCCCAAATTCCAGAGTACTGGAATAAAAAAGAGAAAAGGGGCAATAAACCAGTCTGTGACCTCTGAAAGTTTGCTATTTACTTTTTGGCAGTCAGGGCCACAAGCTGCTGGTTTCCCATTGGCTTTTCACTGCATATATTCCAACACATTTCAAAGTGGGCACTGCAAGCAAGACACTGCCAGCCACTACATTGTGGAGCACAGCCCATGATGCAGGTCACTCACAATAAACTCACCTGAGGCCACTGTAACTTATTAACCAACTCTCTCTCCTGGCATTGTTCACAGTTCTCCAACTCTTGGGAGCCTGTTGCAATCCCCAGCAACCAGCCAATCTCAGGAAGTCCCTCTGGGGTGCTACCAGTAGGAAAAGCTGCTTTACACAGAGTTCTTTGAACTAAGAGTAACAGTATTGCTTCAGATATGGTCTGGGAAGGATCTAGGATTAAGCTTTGCAAACACTTCCCCTTGTAATGATTTCTCCTTCAGGTTCAGTGTCATGAGACACCTAATTAGTGTTCACTGACAATTTGTCATCTCATCTGGAGTGTTTTCTCTAAATTACAGTCTTTAAATTGGAGTATTTAAGTCAACCCAGTGCATTTTTGCCTCAGATACATGGAAGAATAATGATGACTGGAAGGTTTAAAATATCTCCTCCTACCTGACACAGAAATACAGGATAGCTGTTTCCCAGGAGAGGCAAACATGGCTCTGGGTAAAAAAGGAGCAATCACATTGTGAAGGCAAATAATGCTGGTTGTGAAGATGATGCAATGGCACTGGACTGGTTAAAGGTGAGACTGACTTTGCTCCAAAACAGGAAAGAACTGCTAGTCCCAGAGGGAAGTGAGCATAGGGTTGACTTTCTGGAATCTTGGCATGCCTGGAGCAGCTGCACAATGACAATTCCAAAAGGGCTGAGGAGCTCTGCTGCCACCCAATGAAATTCTAATTAAAAACCATGAGGAAATTAGAAGCAACGTGAGCTCAGAGTGAGCTGTAGAAGGCAGAAAAACAGCTGATGGTGAACCAAGATGGGAAGAAAATGACATGGAGACAACTTCCTACCACACTTTTGTGTGCCATGCCCTGGCACGTTGCAGATAGAAGTCCACAGACATCACAGTGGGACTATTGAAATAGCACAGAACAGGATGATGTATTACACATAAATATCAGGACTAAGTTTTCCCTTTCTTTTTGTCAGTCAGCAAAATCTGCCATGAGAGGGAAACCACCAAGATAACTGATTTGGTTGCACAAGTCATTTCTCACAATGCAGCCCTCAGAACTCTCAATTTCAATTTCCTGGGTAAGGACTGGTGCAAAACAGACATGCACATAGAATTAAACACTGCCTCCATTCAGAGTCATCCACAATGAAAAGGAAAAGAAATGTCTGTATACACATCTTCCAAGTTATTGGCCTCAGATTGTAAGCATGGAGATCTGCAAGCATTTAGCACTTCTGGGTTTGGAAAGGACTGCAGTGAAGAGAGGAATATGGCCAGGGACCTCCAGGGAACCTTGCTGAGGAACCTCCCTATCCTGGGCTTCTGCAGAGGCCACTGGGATACACACTGTAACCCATGAGTCCAATCCTGAAGGGACAGGGACTCAGGAACTGAACTTTAGGGGTAAACCAGGACTCCATTCACTGCTCTTAAGCTTCCTCAGGAAAATGCCAGATAAAGAAACATGGGAATATTAAGAAGACTTCTGCTAAAATTCACAAGAATGGATCACACTAAATATCTAGACTCTTCAAAAGCAGGAGAAGATAACCTTCACTGAAAAGGTGGCTTCTAGTGAAATTAAAGTACAATGAAAAATCCTTTCCTTTTTTTTCCTCCTGCTATTTCTTTCCTTTTATCACCTGATTAATATTGGATACCTTAAAGAGGGTAAATTCACTGCTGGCAAAGTCAATGATTTGGTGATGAGGTTTCCACAGATAAATTCCTTGCTTATGTATAAGGAGGAGTTAAAAAGGTCTAAGCACTTATCATTAGGCACAACTGTTCTTGGACTGCCAATAACACACAGTGACCTCTTGCTTACAACTTCAAGAACCTAGCAGTCATGTTTGTGCAGTTCTTACATCAACAAACAGATCAATATGGATAAATCCATATTTACTAGGAGATGAATGTTGCTGTGCTACCCTTGTGTAAATCCAGGGAATGACTCCCATGAAGCAGCAGAGCTTGTCTACAGATGTTAGGTCCAATTTTTTCCTGCTATATGGAAAGCCAAAAGTGAAAGCTTGTAAGCCTCTTCCCCCCCCCCCCAATTAATTTGTTCACAGAGTGAAGAAGCATTTTTTGGCTTTCAAGCTCAGAAATACCTAACTCACTTTGCACAATTGCATATAAAGCATGGGTAGTGCTGTTCCTGGGACTGCCATTCTCTACTCAGCAGTATTTCAAACCCCATCCAAATGCAGCCATACAAATGTCACCTCTGCCTAGGGAGCTTTACAAATGAAGCAATATCAATCAATGAAGGGACAGTGGAGGGCATGCAGAAGCAGCCAAGTCTCCCTGAGGATTTCAATAGGGAGTTCTAGGTGGGCAATCAAGTTTGAACTGCAGAGCAGCCAAGGCACACGGATTCTCTCTGGGATAAAACGGATCTCCGGTCCCATGGGGATGGAGACTGAGAAAACTTTGCCCACAGCCAGACAAGAGACAATTTTGCTCCTGCACCATTCTGTGCTGTTACACCACTTACCACATCTTTTGACTTCAGCTCACAGAAACAGAGGATTTAGGTATGTGGAGGTCATCTAAGTTTTCCACTCCAAATTTCGGGTGAGAGCGTTTCCCTCTGGATTACCCTGGCACAGAAGGACTCCTCTCCCAGGCTGCTTGGTAAGGGAAAGTCCTGTCCAAGCCCACCCAGCAGAAGTACAGACTCCCAGCCTCATGAGCTAATGGGAGTCTGAAGGGTCACTAACTACCTGCCCATGGCAGAGGGGTTGGAACTAGATGATCTTGAAGCTCCCTTCCAAGCTGGGCCATTCTATGACTCTGATTCCTTCTATGAGCTAACCAGAAGGAAACACTTCTACTGTGAGGGTTAGCACTGGAATAGGTTGCCCAGAGAAGTGGTGGACTCTATCCTTAGACATATTCAGAAACCATCTGAACTTGGTCCTGGGCAACCAGCTCTGGGTGTTCCTGCATGAGCAGGGGAGTTGTACCCCTTCCAAATGTAACGATTCTGTGATTCTTAGGTGGTTTTGATCACCTCTAGCAGTACTTTTACAGCCTTTGCAATAGACAGGGTTAAAAAACAAGTGAAAAAATGTGAAAACAGGAAGGAATAAGGCAAACTGAACTGAAAATCAGAAATGAAAAGACCTGAAGAGACACTGTTTAGGATTATTCAGTAAGACCTGTTTCTATAGCACTTTAGGAAGAAATTAACTGGCAAGACCTATTAAAATGCCAAAAAAACCCCAGCTCCTTTTAGTTAGTTCTTATCTCAGCTAGGCAAGACTTTACTCTGAAAGCTCCAAGTTCAACAATTACCCCAAATGAATGCTGCCAGAAGATGTCAAGCAGCCACATTGCTCTGCTTCAGAGGATACAGTTTGGTTCTTTGAACAAAATCTCTCCAAATACCCTGAGGGTATCTCTAGGTGCCATAGGTACAAGAGGAGAGCAACTTGGATGTTAGACCAGTGGTGTCAAAACCCTACATGGAGTTTGCAGAGATATCACAACCTGGTATTAACAACATCATCATCCCTGACTGCAAATACTAACTAGTGACTCACTGACTGCTAGCCCTGTGTAAACATCCTCTAGTGATTGTGTAGGTGAAGTCCTGGAAACTCAGCTAAGAGTAAACATTTTAAATGGAGATTCCTTGATCTAGAGGTGATGCTGGAGATTGTTATCTCTAGAAACCAGGATTCTGAGCAGATCAATAAAGAGCCTGTTTAAGATTTAAAACAGCACTCTTTGCAGCCAAGAAAAACTTAAGAACCCAACTGTCCTCCCAACCCCACAAAAACTGATCTACAAAAGGAAAAACATTTCCCCCCCAAAAAGTACCAAAGTCTATTATTTATCTTCCTGCTTTGGGCTTAGAACATATGAACTGAACTCCAGCTTCTTAGCATGTTAGATTTAAATGACATCAAAAAGCTGATGCTTTTGGCCCCTTCACTGGTAGGAGGGTTTTAAAGCAGAGCATGTGTATTTTTGAATCAACTACAGCAAAGATTTGAAGAAAAATGGAGATTAAAGTTTGAGTAATTAAACCAGGCTGAATTCTACCTGATACACTCTGTCTAGATAAATGACCCTTGTGCTTTGTTAGTTTTTTTTATTATTGTGATGTACTTCAACAGAGAGCTTCAAAACTGCATCCTACAGAGAGGTTTAGGTTTGAGCTAAACTGGGGAAACAGCTAGGAGAGGTTTTCACTCATGTGCCAGGATGTTGTGTCCTTCAAAGTATGGACAGCTGTGAGGACAACACAATAGCTATTAGAATACCTGGTTTTGGCTGATAGCTGTTATTTTTATACTTATATTTATATATACTTTATATTTATATTATTTATGTTCATTTCTTACCCTCAGGTACCCAAGTAGACAACACTCAAGTGCTGAACCTTGAAAGTCATGCACATATTAAACAAAAAAACCCCAACCTTGAGAACTTTCTCAAAGATCCAACTCCATGTGGCAACAGACAGCAGTGTCCTGAGTGTTGTGCTGCTTTTACCTGTGAAGCTGGAAAGACCTTTCATGGAAGGACAGAGCACATAGGCCATCAACATGCCTTCAGCAGTCCAGAGGTTTCCCTATCTGACCTAGGGTTTGAAAGCAATTGTACATAAAAGGTGATACAGATGATGAGTGTCCCCTGCACAGTTTGTCAAGAGAATGTCCAAGACTGTTTATCTTGTTTCATCCAAGGTAAAGTTCTTTCCAGCTAAGAATCCTATGACACAAGTTGCCTTCAGCCAAGTTCCTTGACATGTTCCAACGTTGCCACATGAAGTTGTGGAAAACATCAGAAAGCCTCCATCCCCTAAACACAGCCACTCCACTGCTCTTATAGCTTCCCCTCCCTGCTCACACCCCAAATAGGATGTGAGAGGAGAGAGCTTAAGAAAACGGCATTCAGGTTTAATCACTGTAAAATAGGCTGGAAAACACCATTTCCTCTCTCCCACCAGCATTCATCACCATTACAAGCACCACAAAACAGCAGCAAACACAATTAGGACTGACAAAGCCAGAAGTGTTTAGGCAGTTCCTGATGTGCTTTAAGATAATAGTTTGTAGTTTGCAGCTCTCATGAAGTTTTTTTTTTCCTGCAGAAAAACTACTATTTGTCAGGACAGGCTGCAAGACATAAGTACTCTCAGATGGCAGCTGCTGGCTACAAACAACACTTCCTTTTGACTTTCATTGGATTTAAGTATAGAAGATGTCACCATTTAGCTCAGATCTAGAGTTACTCCAGCAATATCTAGAGTAACTGGATATTATCTATCTAGTTACTCTATCATTATCTAGATAGTTATATATGATAGTTACTCTATCATTATCTAGATTAACTCTAGCAGTTACTCTATCTTCCCATAACCCCTCCTCAGCAAAGGAGAGGGACTGGGAAAAGGTGAGGAGACTCAAGGGTTGAAGTGAAAACAGATTGAATAAAACAGCCAAAGTGATCTCAAGGCAAACATAAAGTATCCAGAGATATACTCAGCCCAGGGAATAGACAGCAGTCACAACAGACAGGAAGGCAATCCTCAGGAGCAGGATCAGAACAAAGCTCCTCCAAGGATTGGGAGAAGCAGAAGAAACCTGAATGCTCAGCAAACCTCCTCCTTTCTACTGAATGGGATGTTTATGGTCTAGGCTACACCTGGAGCTAACTCAGCTCAGCTGTCCTGGATGACTCCAAATTGCTAAGGGTTGCAGCCCATGGCTGGCCTGGGATTCTGTCCCAGCCAAACTGGGAATAGGGCTGCAAAAACTCTCCAAACAATGGCACAGCCTTTTACTGCTTGACTGGAAGAAACAGGGTATAACAGGACATGAAGTTTTCACTGTAAGGGATATGGCAGCCAACATAAAAATGCTGCAGCACAACTTCTCAGGAGTCCATTACAAGCATGTAATACATGTCCTTTGTTATCTGTGCTGCCTTCCCTTACCATTTGAAATCCACCCCTGGTCTTTATCTCCAGCAGACTCCCTTGTCTGAATTCAGTTTCTCCAAACTCTGGTAGAAGAGCATTGCTGATGGATACAGCCTGTTTCCAGAGCTTCCAACAAACTGCTAGTCTTTTCAACAGTCAGAGGCTGGTTTGGGTGGGAAGGGACCTTTCAAGGTCACCTAGTCCAACCCCTCTGCAGTCAGCAGGGACATCTGCAACTAGAGCAGGTTGCTCAGAGCCCCAAACAACCTGACCTGGAATGGTTCCAGGGATGGGACATCATCCACCTCTCTGGTAGTGGTAGATCTTCTTATAGACCTCTGGTATTTGTACTAGTCAAAGGCAGAGATAAGCAAAAGGGATGCAAGTTGTTCACTCTTGCTGCAAGAGGAGGTGTCACTTTTGGCAGTGCCTTCCTCTAACACTTCTCCATACACAGAGCTCTCTGGCCATCCAAAAATGGCTACATTGTCCTTTGTTGAAACCTATGGAGGGAAACCACTTTCAATGAACAAGTTACCCTTTCTACACCCTTAACTTTGCTTCATTCTCCCAACCCCTTCATTTCTGTACAACTGGAATGAAGTTTCCAAATTTCAGAACAAGGCATGTGTTTCAGATCTGTTCTTCCCTGATTCAGAAACCTCAGAGCTTTGGCAAACTGAGTATCTGATTCTTTTTATTTTGTTTTTCCTCTTTTGTTTTTAATTCAGGTCAACCAAAATGCATAGAAAAGAAAAAAGATCAGAATACATCAAGCAAAGGGTAAACAAAAGTGTCTGCTTGGCCTTATTATCTTAGCAGATATGTTATATTAGCATCAATTGCAGACTTATCTGTTCTAAAAGGCACACATATTGAAGGCCAAGTTAAACATGTAATTGCCACAGACTTCTTGTTCCCTGCTCTTAATATTTGTGTAAATACAGGTTTTATTTTACTTCCTTACCAGCAGAGGTGAAAGCTTGTACTTAATGGATTCCTGCTTCACACAATATATTTGCTTTGTTCTAGATCTGATAATAGAATCTGATTATTAAATTAATAGAGTTGTGATGTAACCAGTGGCAAAGAACTTTAGTTTTTTCTTAGTCTGGCTTGAACACTACTTAGAAGCTACAGATTAAGCTCAGCTGCATGGCAATTAGGAGGATAGCAATGAGGAGAACTTAATGAACTGAGTTCTAAGTAAGCTAGAAATACAGGATCCACAGCTGCTTTCATGTGTGATGCTTTCCAGTCCTCTGGAATTCCTCTGTATTCTATGGAGTCAAAATGCAGGCTGCCCAGGAGAACTCCTGACACAGAACTCAGGGTAACTCCTGAATTCCCCTTAGAAAAGGAATGCTGATTAACTCTTAAAACCTAAAAGCTGGGAGAAAGAAACTAATTCCTTGTGCTTTCCCTGATATGTGCTCAAAGGCTGAATATTCTCCATGCTAATGCAGCCAGGAGGAAAAAGATATGTTAGGAAATATAAATAAATAAATTGGTATCTATATGTTCTGTTTGGGGAAAAAAAAGGAGCCCAGCAACTTTGGATTTAGTTCAGCATGAAGTCTAATCTGTCTCTAGACATGGAGAGGAGGTCATCATGACTAGTCAAGGAACATCAAGAAGGAATATCTTTATTTTCTCTACTAGAAGCAAGTAAAATGTCCTGGGCATCTCTGTTTCTCTACAGATTAATTAATCTCTAGAAGATAAATTTGGCCTTCAGAGATACTGCACAGATTTTTACTGCCAATTAGAGTGTTTGAGGGAAATTTGAATGACAAACTCAGACACAAGTGTCAAGAGAGGGAAAAGACATGAAGAAAGGAGGTGTTCCCTCTGTGGTTTCTCTTTCCAAAATGGCATAGTACTGTTCTTTTTTCTCAGGGCTGTAGCTAAAAGGACCAGAATTTAGGATTAAGTGTTATAGAGCAAACTGTGCAGCCCAGGCTGCTCCAGAGATCAGAATGCAACACATTTGGAGTCCAGCATCAGTCCAGCAGTAGAAAAGTGGAGTGTGGGAGGTGAGAGCAAAGGGAATTTGCCTTCCCTGTGTTCCTGTGCAGGGGAAGGGCAACACAACTTCATGAGAGAGCTCTTTGGGGTGTTTTTTTGGGGGGAGGGGATGTCCCCCCCCCCCATGCTTTACTCCAGAAACACTTCAAATACTGTGCCCAAGGTTGTCTCCAGGGCAGTGGACATGCTCCAGAGAGCTGCAGGAGTGGCAGGTTTTCTCAGCCTCGTGTGTTGGCAGGACACAAAGAGCAAGTGACACCAGCAGAGGTGCCCACAGCTATAGTATCTGAGATATTCATCACAGTGAGTGCCAGGGGCACACAGCCAGCACTGGGAGGTCTCAGGCCATTGTCCTCAACAAATTACAATTAAAAGTTAAGTACCAGTTGATGAAGTCTTCACCACTTTTGGAGGCATGTGTTCTAAATTATTTTCTACATTGATTTTGGTTTGTCCTAACAGGTATATGGGAAAGGCAACTGTACAGACACTGAAGAACACCAGCACTTTGGGAACAGTTTGGGTTGTATTCACCTCTCAGCTGTATGCAACCTAAACCAAGAAATCCAATCCTCCAGAACACCTCTAGCCACTCTGTCTGCATGTTGCAACACATCCTAATTCACATTTTCAACTGCAATCTGCAGCCAGAGGCCCAAGGAGAGCAGAGCTGGCTCAGGTGAGTGGCAGCCCTGCCAGCCTTCTCAGCAGCAGCTCTGCTCCCTGGCTCTGAGGTCTCTCCTACATTTTGAAGGTAGTTTCTGGTAAATTCAAGAATTATAGACCATTTTACAGGGACCAAGAAAGAGAATTCTCTTTATTTTGGTGACCAAAAGGAAAGCAGGATGTGTTGATTTCTACTAAAAGCATGCCATGAATTACTGTCTGATGGCACAGTCACACTGGGGTCCTTCTAGGTAGAGAGGCCTTGCAGTGCTTCTGCAGTCACACATTTAATCCCCTCTTGTGTCATCCTTTTTCAGGCTGATCCAAGAGCTATTCAGACCATGATTGTTTGGGGAAGGAGTTGAGGTGTACAAAAAGCATGAAGAGAGGCAGGTGGAAAGGCACACAGAGTGAAGATAACTATCAGGGGATTTGAAAGGTGGGACATAGGCTGAGGATAAGGGCATAGCTGATCATGATTTGTTGGTGAACATTTCTCAGCCAAAAACTTCCTTTTTTTTTGCCACAATTGGACCATTCTCAGAATACACATCTATTTACTAGCACTTTTTGGAGGGAAGCATCTTGGCAGCAGGAGCAACCTGGTGCAATAAGCTCAGCCAAAAGCAGCATGGCCAGCAGGGCAGGGAGGGGATTCTGCCTCTGCTCTGCTCTGGGGAGACCTCAGCTGCAGTGCTGGGGCCAGCTCTGGAGTCCTCAGCACAGCACAGGCATGGACCTGGTGGAGCAGGGCCAGAGGAGGGCACAGAAATGATCTGAGGATTGGAACCCCTCTGCTGTGAGGGCAGGCTGAGAGAGTTGGGGTTGTTCAGCCTGGAGAAGAGAAGGCTCCAGGGAGATCTTCCTGCAGCCTTTCAGTACTTGAAGGGAGCTTATAAAAAAAGAGACAGTTTACATGGGCAGAGAGTGGTAGGACAAGGGGGAAAGGTTTTAAACTGAAAGAGGAGAGAGTTAGATTAGATGTTAGCAAGAAATTCTTTCCTCAGAGGGCAGTGAGTCACTGGAACAGGTTGCCCAGAGAGGTTGTGGCTGCCCCAGCCCTGGCTCTGTTGAAGGCCAGGTTGGATGTGACCCTGGGCAACCTCGTCTAGTGAGTGGTATCCCTGCCCATGGCAGGGGGTTGGAGCTAGATGATCTTTGAGGTCCCTTCCAACCCAAACCATTCTGTGCTGTTAAGTTATATTATAGTATATAACTGATGCTGTCATAAATATTCTAAAATGTTTGTTTGAAGGCCAGTCATCTACCATCATTTGGGAGTCTGTATGATTTTAATACTCATGCCAAAACAATATCTCTTACAAGTTAAAAATAGAATAAGACAGAAAATCAAATACCAGAGCTGAAAGATAAACCAGCTTCCCAGATGAGCTGTTGTGTCAGATTGCTAGCACCAGAAAAAGCAAAGGAATCTTAGAGGCAGAGGCTTCAAATGTTGGAAATCACTTGGACACCTACAAGCCCTGGGGCTAATTTGGCTTGATTCTTTATAAAGATATGCAGCTATTTGTCCAAATATAAGGTGAAGAGATTGACAAGCAGAGGTAATCCATACCTTTTATATTTTATGGGGAAATTGTCTTCTAATTAGACTATTTTTTTCCTGAAGTAAATGCTGTGTAAGAGAAAAATGATAGACTTGAGCAAATAAAGTTCTTGTATTGTGTCAGCTCAGTCGTGGCAGTGACAGGGTGCATGCATCTGGTGCACTCAGTGTTTCATCTCTGATGTGGAGAGATCCAAGCATGGTAACAGAACTGGAACTGATCTTTTGGGATGTTGGTGGGAAGATGGAGATTGACTTCTCAGAGATACCAAAGCACCACAGTGCAATAGCCTCTCCCATGCTGTAACAGATTGCCCTTAGCAGTGCTGAGGCAAGAGCTTGCTTAGCTCCCTGGCACACTCCATGGCCAAGGACAGGCCTTTATACTGGGGAAAAGGCCATAATTCTTCTTAGAAAGTCAAGCAAGGGGGAGATGGACACAGTCACTCAGGAGAGGGAATAAAAGTTCATGAAAGAAGAGAAAGTAAAGCTATCTGAGCTCAGTGTCTCTGTTCATTGATACCTTCCCATCTTTCACCCACACAATCTCTCCAGCCATTCCAAAACTTCCTTCTTCCACTCTGTGTACTGCTCCAATATTATCCCTCCCCTTATCAGACAGTGATCCTAATCTCTGTATTCTTTGCCATATTGCTTTTGGATGGAACACCAGATTTGTTCAGCAAATGAAGTTAAATGTGTTTGAGCTGTGACAAAGAGAAGCCATGACCAAAACCTTCTAAGAATGATAATGAACTGGAGGAGGTTTGTGTTTTCTTTTCTCTTTTCTTTCTAAATGCCATTTAAGTGTGTTGAACTTGATAAAGAGGAGATCCTGTTTGGCTGGTCCCCTGCTGGTTCTGAAAGCCCTGGGAATGAGGGAGGGCAGTGCAATGCTATATGTATATATATAAAGCATCCAAGCTTGAAGAGGAAAGTGGCAGCTGCAGCTCTGCCTGTTTGGAAGGGAGGAGAGCACTGGGAAAAAACCCTCCCCACCTCAGGCAAGCATCATGTTCCCAACAGTAATCCTGCTCATCCTCTGCAGTTTCCTGCAGTCTGCTGGTAAGTCTAAGATGCCTGTCTCCTCTTGGGGTGTGATTTGAAGGGAAATATGCCTGTCTTGAGACTCTGTTATAATATTACAACATGAGGTTCAGATCTTGCTCTTCTTTCCCACCAGCATCAGAATTAGTTTACACATTTTTCTCCTTTCTTGCTGCATCTTAAAACACAGCTGCATGTTGAATCCACAGGAGTGAAATGGAACCATTTGTTCTTAGTAGAAACATGGCTACTGATTTCTTGGATCATTCCCTCAATCTGGTTCCCTAGATACAGGGAATATTGTTTTAATGGACTTCTGCTGTGCTTCCAAGCTGCCAAGTGCCTTCATCTCTCAGAGGGTCATGCTGCAGTGCTGTAGCGATGTCCTTGTCTATAGCTCCTGTGTAAAGTGATGATCAAAACCTTTTTCCTTTTTTAAGCAAACTGCCAGAAGGAATAAATGTGAGCTATGTGATGGCATGACTTGTGTGAAGAATGATGTGATAGAAAAAATCCTGTGCTCAAAAACAGGCAAATGACTCCAGACTAACAATTCTACATGAATCCTCAAGTATTCCTCCATGTATTATTCAACAAAATTCTTTCCTCTTCTGAAGGGCTGTGCCTTACTCTCTTGAGCCAACCCATCTGAATCACAGATGACTCTGTAATTCTTTAGAGAGACTTGACAAGTTCATAGACTCTGTAGCTCCTCTGCCTTCTTACTCATTCCTCTTCCTGCAGTGGATTCTGTGAGGGAGCCTTTTTCTGCTATGGTTTGGCTTTGCTTAAGATAATGGTTTCTTTTTTTATGTGCTCTGTAATTATCAATTGTTACAGTTCTGGTGTCAAGAACAGGTTGCAAGCTGCTAAAAAGCAAACTTAATTTGCTTTAGTTTGAACAAAGTTACTTTTATTTCTTCTGTATTGTGTCTCCTACATTTAATGAACCATATAGTTCAACTGCACAAGGACATGTGTTGTACTTAAACCACTAACCTAAGCTGTAAAATATTAAAGAGAAATCATCATGAACCTGTGGAACTTATCACTACTATTGCAGCTAGTACTCTAGCACTACTCTTGCTCTTAAATTGCATTTTAGCCTTATGTATTTTAAAGCTCTTCTCCAAAACTTGTGGCATTTCAACTACTCTTTCTGTCCCACATGAGAAGACAAAAACTGAGCCTTTTCCAGAACAGAAATCCTCAATAATTTCTGTTTGGAAGTACAGGATAGATTTCACTTCAATGTTTTACATCAAATGGAAAGGGTTTGTTTTCATTCATCCAGCTGATGTGAGATTACTTTGATAGAAGTTATTACAAGATAAAATTGTATTTTCCCATAGGGATTGATCATAGTGACTGTACTGTAGGAACAAAATCACTTATTTCTTCCCAGTAAATCAGGTTCTGTGCCTGGGTCGTGTTGCTGTCACGAACTAAACAGATTGACCACACAGCAACTGCCTCTTGACAGCCACAATGCTAAGGAAGCCAGGCTAGCTAGAGCAGAGTAGGAAATGAAAGTAAAACTTCCTTTATCTAAGAAAAGTGAAAGTCTCTTTGGAGTTCTGTGGAGTGAATTCAAAACTAAGACTTTCATGTCAACTCAAAATCATCCCATTTCCCGAAGGAAAACAAGAATATTGCAGCAGTAAGGAAGAAGCCAGTAGTTTAGAAATGTCATTTACCAGCAGGACAGGCTTTCCAGGTACAGCTCCTGCATGGGGCCACAGCCCATGCTGCACCAACATACACTGCCATTCCCTTAGTAACACTGCCAAGAGGATTTTACTCATTTCTTCTGAGGTAACTGTGAGAAAAAGCATGTAAATGCTGAGAAGAATTAGCACACTGTAATCAGTGTAGCAGTTTGATCTGACAGGATGCAGACTGATGGGCAGATGAGCAGCAAATGACTCTTTCTGTACTAGCTGTTCTTTAAAAACTGGATTTCATATCCTGAGTTATTTTCAGTTGAACCCTTGCACTCCTTCCTGTAACCCAGGGTGATCATTGCAGTCAATGTTTCAATCTAAATACCAAACCTGGAGTATCTGTAACATTTTGTAACTGTTTGGCACACTTAGACTTGTCAGGTTTGAGTTTGGAAAGATTCCACATGAGCTCTGTAAACCAAACTGCCTGTCTGAGGGCTGTTCCCTCCCCTGCTTCCACCCTGGTGGTGGAATAAGAATTCAAAGACATCAGAAAAGATTTATCCCACAGTTTCTGAACGAGGAACATAGATTTGAGGATCAAGGCCAGAAGATCCCATGTTGCACAGGCTTCCTGGCATTTTCTGCTAATATTTTATCCCTCAGGGAAGAAGTTTTTATTACAAGTTAAATTCTGCAGTTTTCCACTCGAGTTTCTGTCCTGTTTTGTGTGGCAGGTCACGATTCATCTGTGCTGACCCTGCTTTGACTCCTACCACCTTCAACAATAAGTAAATAAACAGGCAAATGTTCAACTTCCTTGTGCCCAGAGCATAACTTCTTCCTGTTGCCTTTTCCCCTTCACAGCTTTTGAAGGAAATTACTGGTCCCACTATTTTCTCCAAAAACAGAAAGAATCTCTGCAAAGAAGTAAGTGCCTGACCTGGATTCAATATTCTCAGTACAACTAGGAGTAACAACTCCATCCAACACCAGTTCCATGTGATAAAACACATCATAAAACCAAGTCCTTGCTTCATCCTTCAGCCCTTGAGGACTAAAGCCCTTGCTTTTATTTTCTACAGTTAAATTACTTCTCATTTTAGTTGTAGAAATTCCAAATGAAGAGTTTGCCTATAAAAAGATGGTAAAATATGTTGTCTGGCTCTGGTAAGTTTTACCCTAAATGGAAAAGTCCTTTCAAGTGCCACACTCAGATTTTGGCAACTAAGGATAGAAACTGTGAGCAGTTGAGTAGCCTTCCACATTCAGAAACGTGCCTTTGAGGTCATTTGTGTCATCTCAGTGGTTTTCTTACCTGCAGATTGCTGCCTAATATTATCTAAGAATTTAGGAAATGGATTCTTTTGATGCTGTAACATTCAAAACAGCTGCTTCTCCATATAGGTTTGTTTAGGATTTGAGATATGAAATGATCTTAAAGATTGGAGATTAAAACAAACTTATGTGCAAGTGAAAGATCAGAATATGAAACAGTTCCTCCTCACCTTTACAGACACCAGCCCATGGGGAGTCAGGCTGTAGGCAGATCTCAGCTTCACCATCCAGCTGAAGCTATTGTTGCCATAGTTCTGGTACTTTCCCAGAAGTTTTCCTGTTAACTCCAAGAAAGACTTGTGTGCAGGCACCCAAATCTGTAAGCAGAAATAACTCCAGCCCTCTGCTTACTGCAAATTCAGGTCCTTGAAGATCTGTCTATGCAGGGACTCCTCACACAGTAATGCCACAGACAGTCCATAAAGCCTGAGGCAGTAAAGGTCTCCCCAACAGCAAGGTTTCCCCATTGCAGACTGGAGGATGAAGTTAACCCTTTTTTTTGCCCATGAGGGAGATGGGAGGCTGTTTCTCAAGCTGGGGAGTTAAGGAGTTCTCCTCTGCTTCTAATAAATCAAAATATTGCTCTGACTCCAACCATTGACTCACTTCCTGACTTGAGATAAAGTTTTGAAGTTATAAAGAAAAAAAGGAAAGAAAAGCTGAAATGTTGTTTGCGTAATGAAACTGAGTGGAACCTTATTAGCTTTTACTGCTAGTGATATTTGAAATGGGAATCAGAATGGGCAGAGATGCTGTTAGGAGACCTAAATCCATTTTTCTCTTTCCCTTTTCGAGTTTTGAGCAAGGATTCCTGTTCCACCTGGGGAGGAGGGCATTTTTCAACCTTTGATAAATACCAGTATGACTTCACTGGCACCTGCAACTACATCTTTGCAACGGTGTGTGACGAAGCCAGCCCAGACTTCAACATCCAGTTCCGCCGGGGGCTGGATAAGAAGATTGCAAGGATCATTATTGAGCTGGGACCTTCTGTTGTCACTGTTGAGAGAGGCACCATTGCAGTCAGGAATGCTGGGTAAGAGCCTGCAATGGATGGGGGGAAATATGCCTAAAGAAGGCAAGGATTTGTACAGCAGCTGCACTAAAGAAGGCTACTTGAGATCACCAATGAATGAACAAATTCTGGAGGTTAGCACAACCAAGAGGACTCCACTCCCACTTCTTCATCTCAAGCATCCCCAGTCTCTAGACAAGTGTTTCATTTGCAGTTATTTGAATCAAGCTTAGAGTATATTTGTGTGGGCAAGGAGATAAAGCAACCTCCTAAGGCCAGAGGAGTTCTCCTGTTGGTGCTACAGTCTCCTAGATACTACCCACCTGCGTATGGGTTCTGCATGTGGGTTACTTATCTGCTACTACAAGCAGAGATTAAATGGTTTGTACCCTTTAGTAGATAGTAGTTAGAATTTCTGTGTTCTGCTTGGAGTTCATCTGATTTGAGACTCAGATAACTCTGAGCCTTGTGTGCTAAAGACAACACATATATAGGATGTAAGAGAAACTTAACTCTACAGCCAACAGAGAAATATTGGAGGGGCTTCCAAACAACTCCATGTGTATGAGGCCACCAACTGTTCACAAGGATTACTATATCCAGGAATTACACTGATAGGAAACTTTGGGTTCTGCATCATTGATTCTTCTAGACAAATGGCTCCCAAGGAGATTTCTTCAGGGAAGTTTTCAGTATTTTTTATCAGATTGGCAGTGTTGAAAACCTAATTTGGCTACAACATTCCCATAATGGGTTTCTCTAACCTTGTTGCACAGCAGCAGGGCTATGTACAACCCTAGGCCAGGTCAGTCATGGCATTTCCAGCTGTAGCAATAATTCCTATATTAATAAGCTGTAGCCCATAGAAGCTCTTCAGGGTCATCAGCAATAGTTCTACCACACAAATTCTATTGGGGGAAGTTCTTGAAACATATAACTAATAAAAGCAAACCAAGAGAAGATGCCAAGACCTCTGTAACCATTTTCATTAGGGTAATCACTCTGCAACCATCTCCTGGTGATTCTTCTATGACACTGCTGGCATTTAATTTTAATCTATCTTGAAATGTGATAGCAACAAAGGGGAAAAAAAACAACCCAAACTTTCATGTTGCTGCAAGCACTTAGATTATCTGTGTACTCTATCTAAAAACAATAACTAATCCCTGCACACTACTGGCATGAGAAGGTCAGTTCCTCTTCTCACCTCATTACAGTGTCATCCAGCTGCCTTACACCAGCAACGGGATTCAGATAGCACCTTACGGACGCAACATCCGCCTGGTGGCCAGGCTGAGGGAGATGGAGCTGGTTGTCATGTGGAACAACGATGACTATCTCATGGTTAGTAAAATGTGCTCACCAAGCAGAAGACAAAATTCTCCCTGACTTCCTAAAATGGCAAAAATCTCTTTGGACTTAATAGGTGCTTTGGACATGTGTTTACTTTTCAGGTATTAATTCTTTTCCTGCTTCGTCTGTTCCCCTTGGAATTCCTGCATGTTCCTTTCACTTCCAGCACTAGGAGCTAACTAAAGACACCAAAGTTGAGATTTATGGACACTCACAGATTATAGATTTTCTTCAGGCTATTTCAGCAACTACAGTGTTTTGCTAGAGGGATGTTGAAGTTCTTTCAAGTTGTCTTAATATTGATTAATAGTGTTTAATAATGCATGCCATAGTTTAGCCATTTCTACATCTTTTGGTTTCAAACACATGGTGCTTCTACCACCTCCTTTTTCTTTCTCTTCTCTGAATCTTTTCCCCCAAAATATCTCTGATATATTTTAGAGAAGAGGATGTGTTTTCTCAGCATGACCTGTGATATTAAAGCCACCCAACACACTGAAATCCAAATTGGTAAGTCTGCTAAAGCAAGGAGACTTAGGTCATAAACTGTCTGAGAGATTTACCAGCATCACTATCACACATGTAATAAGAAATGTTACAGGGACAGGCACACATTGTATTCTATTGATAGTCAGATTATTTCCTTATACTCATTGTATGTAGCCAGCAGTAATATTACCACTCTACTCCTCAGAGCACCAGACAATCAAACAACCTTCTTCTGAAAACAGATTTTCTACCTGTAACCTTCAGGTTTTTTAGGAGAACAAACCTGAAATTCATGCTCTGTCAACAAAGATAGGAGGAAACAGCATCCTTTCCTCTCCTATTTTTTCTGGCTCTTTCAAATATTTTCCTACTTCATTCCTCTGCAAATGTCTTGGTATCTTATTCTTTTATCAAATCAAAAACTAAAATCACAACAATCACTATTTGCTTATTGGGAAAAGAAGTTCCTGCTTCCAAAGCTTTTTCTCTTTTCAAATCAAAGAGAAGGATCACCTTTAATTGAATCCTTGAACTGAAGGTCTCTGAGAAAGGTAATGCTGTGTAGGTAATTTTACTTAGGGTGATGCTTTTAAATGTTTTGCTTTATTTTCTTCTAGGTTTTGGCTGAAAAAAAATACATGGGGAAACTCTGTGGAATGTGTGGAAATTATGATGGTTATGAGCTGAATGAATTTGTGAGTGAAGGTGAGATCTAAAGACAGGTCAGGTGGAAGGAGCACTGGTTACACTGAGCCAAGGGGGAAGCTCAATGCTATCCTGACATCACTTCAACTGCTCACCCAGTGGCAGAACTGAGGGAAGCACTAGATAATTCACTCAATTAGTGGTGGTAGGTCACCAAGCATATGACTATGCTACAGACTTCTTTGCTATGATGGTAATGCTGTGGGTTCCTCAGAGAAGTGATAAGGACTCTGTTATCCTTGAGAATCAGGTAGTAAGGACCCTACTCACTCACCTAAGGTGCAGAACAGTTCAGAGCAAGGCACAGTGAGGGAAGTGATTAGGCAGAAGCAAGAATGAGGCTATAATAAAGAGAACATAGTGGAGAAGAACATTGAACATAGCATGTCCCAGCAAGGGTGGATCTTTAGGACAAAATAGGTGGTGCACAGGACTTGACATCTGCATGGTGTGTGGTTTGGGGAGTTCATCTCAGAGTCACTCCCCACTAATGCCCTTTAGCTGTTGGGCTCATTACAGAGGCTCTTGGAGCACATCTTCTGGCCTGGTTTCATCTTAGAGGAGCTGTGTATGGCAATGCAAACCCAGTTGTATGGAGTGGGGATGTTTGGGAGATGTGCTTTCAAAGCACACTGCTGTTTCTGAACTGCAGGGCTAGGGTGGGGATAGGAAACTGCACAGCAGATTGGTCTCAGATCCACAAAGCCAGATGCAGTTTTCTGTGCACATCACAGAAAGAGTTCTAAAAAGTATTCAGGATTTTTGGAGTTGTGATGAGTTCAACCCCCACAGGTAAGGTTTAAAAATGAGAATGGAGGATGAGGAGAAGAGGCATCAGTTAGCAGCTGGCTAAAGATAACTCAGCTGGCAGAGAAACTACAGCAGCTGGTATCATGTAAGGCAGTAGATGTGATGGATAAGGAAGTAGCTCAGAGAACTGATAAGGTGATAAAAGTATACTCTACTGAATAGACTCCAGGTAAAGGGCAGAAGAGGTAGTTGTTATCATCAGGAAGATCAACTGGTAGAACCTTTCACTGTCCAAGAGGAAAATCTGAGTTTTGCTACATCACAGCAACAGGACACAAATCCATGGGGGCTTTCTCCTGACCAATTCTAACTCTCTGCTTTACAGGTAAATTGCTGGATACATATAAATTTGCTGCATTACAGAAAATGGATGATCCATCAGAGATCTGCCTGTCTGAGGAGATATCCATTCCCACCATTCCTCACAACAAATATGTAAGAAAGGATCTGCTTGGCTTTTCTGCAGCATGGTTCTTAAGAGTGGTGGCAAGAGAGAGAGAAACCAACAACAGAGAGGCAGTTTAACAGTTAAACATAAGTTTTGTAGCATCTCTTTCACAAGAGGAACAGGAGTAAAGAGCAGGAGTTCCCATGGGTCCTGTGAAGAAGACACTTTTCTCTAGAGGAGGGCTGTAAATACGACTTGTATTCACACCAAAAAAATCACTTTGATCCACTGAAGAACTTCTGTTGCCTTGGGAGGTTTCAGCTTTTCACATTTGTCCCTTTGAGACCTTCTCCTGCATGGTAGGCACCATGGCAGGCAATGCAAATGTCCAATGTTTGCTCCAAGGGAAATGGAATGAATGTTGCTGTCTTCACACTGGGTACAGTTGTCCTGGACCTGAATCTCCAGGAGATGACCTATTTCCTGCCTGTAGCATTCCTCAGCCTTTTTTAGGAGGAGAGATGGCACAGAAAGAAATACTTCATTTTCAACTTAGTGAGAAGTGGAACTAATTCAAGATATCAAGATCCTCCTATTATACAGTGGATTTATATTCACTGCTATTTGTGATGTTCCCACCTTTTAAGTGAAATACAGATTCCTAAACAACAGAGGGGAGAAAGCAAACAAACCAAGGAGATCTTAACTAGCACTGATACTCTACTGTGGTTTTAAAAGAGGAAAACCCTAGTAGGAACAGTTCTCTTTCTCTTTTTATCCAGGCCAAGATCTGCTCTCAGTTACTGAACCTGGTGTCTCCAACCTGCAGTGTGCCAAAGGATGGCTTTGTCACCCGCTGCCAGCTCGATATGCAGGACTGCAGCGAGCCAGGACAGAACAACTGCACCTGCTCCACACTGTCAGAGTATTCCAGGCAGTGTGCTATGTCCCACCAGATAGTCTTCAACTGGAGGGCTGAAAACTTCTGCTGTAAGTGCAAAGGGTTTATTCACAGGAGGTTGTGCTTCACCTCACTAGATATCTCACCTAGGGGAGAATAGAGATTAACTGGAGTTTAAATCAACTGTGGGAAAAGTCTGTGCTGTCTTGAATCAAACTATTTTCTTTCTAGAACAAGAGTGGTGTTTGGTAAAGCAGTAAGGAGGAATCATAGTCATACAATGGTTCCAGGTTGGAAGGGACCTTAAAGATCATCTAGTTCCAATCCCCTTGCCATTGGCAGGGACACCACACACTAGAGCAGGTTGCTCAAAGCCTCATCCAACCTGGTTTGATAAGATAAGAGCAAGTTAGTGCCAGAAATCACAAGGTCTTCTCCATCCTAGGTGCTAGAGATTTCTTTCTGTGTTCACACTTTAAAAAGCTGAAGCCTTTCACTGTTTGTTGCAGCTGTGGGAAAATGTTCTGCTAACCAAATCTATGAGGAATGTGGCTCTCCATGCATTAAAACTTGTTCCAACCCAGAGTACAGCTGTTCCAGTCACTGTACCTATGGCTGCTTTTGTCCAGAAGGTAACATTTCTGTATTCATCATATCCTAAATGGCTCATACAAATGGTTTGGGCACATATCCAGTCAAGTGGAATAGATTTCTTCCTAATGAACTGGCAGTGCAGCTCAGGGCATTGTGCTGCTAGAACTGGGGCTACATTTAGCTCCTAGCTGGGGCTAAACTCCAGCAGCTGCTCTGTCACCCCATGACCCCATGCCAGCAGGGAAGGGGGTCAGGAAAAGGAGAGGAGACTCAAGGGTGGAAATGAAAATTAATTTAATGAAACTGCAAATGAATTTAATGAATTAATACTAACAGCAACTAATATTAATACTAACACCCATATAAAGTATATGAAGTTATACTCAGCCCAGTTGTACAGCAGTCACAATACATGGGAAGGCAGTCTTCATGGACAGGATGGTAAGCAAACTCCTCCAGAGATGAAGGAAAGCAGCAGGAGAAAGAAAAGCAGAGTTAGCAAACCTTTCTTTTATACTGAGTGTGATGTTTGTGGTCTGGGATACACCTGGAGCCAACTCAGCTCAGCTGTCCTGGGTGACTCCATGGCACTCCCAGGCTGGCCTAAGAATCTGTTCCAGCAAAACCAGGACAAACTGCTAGTTCTTGGGTAAGCTAATACAACTGGAGTCCTGACTAGTCCTGGTCCTTAAAGAGCCTTGGTCACTGCTTGCAAGAACAGAGCTGTGAAAGCATTTTCCTCAGAAGCCAGTGACACATGATGGGATAAATACAAGCTCTGTATGATAATATACGTTGAGTGAGCTTAATTAATTTCCTACCCCAAACAGGTATCTAGTCTTCCAGGGTACCAGCAAGTAGCATACCTCAGAGAACTGCTGCATTATTATGGCCTTTAAAATAGTACAAGATGAACTTTCAACAGAAAGTGTAACTATGACTATCATTAGCATTGTTTCTCGAAGCTTCAGAAGTGAGAGACCCTCCAAGGCTACTTGTGCTGTGGCTATCTACATCAGTATCATCACCATGTTATAGTGGTCACAAGGAATGTGTTCTGGGCTGCATATTTAAAACCAGACTTAGTACTTTAGGAAACAGAACATGTCCAGTCTTCAAAATGTCATACACTGTCATAGCAAAAATAATAATAACGATAATCATAGAATCCTGGAATTGTCAGAGCTAGAAGGGACCTTAAAGATCAGCTAGTTCCAACCCCCTGCCTGCCAGGGACACCTCCCACTAGAGCAGGTTGCCCACAGCCCCAGACAGCCTGGCCTTCAAAGCTTCCAGGGATGAGGCTTCCACAACCTCTCTGGGCAACCTGTTCCAGTGTCTCCCCACCCTCACAGTGAAGAACTTCCTCCTAATATCCAGTCTAGATCTTCCCTCCTCTAGTTTGTATCCATTCCCCCTGGTTCTATCACTACCTGACCTCCTCAAAAGTCCCTCAAGTCCCTCAGAATTGATGATAATCATCATCATTTGAAAAAATAACACTCACATTTTCTGTTATTTGAAATTAAGCTCAAATTTCAGATGAAGACAATTGTCTGCACTTTCACATATCAAAGTAGCCAAGTGCTATGACCACTTGTAAAGAGTCAGTTCTATTTTCATTATGTCCTCCCTGTTCCATCTCCTGTGCAAGGAGAGCACTCTCCAGGGGATTTTGGAAGGCATTCAAGCTATAATAGCTCTAGTGCTAAGCAAAGGTACAGAAAAGTCTTCAAGTCTCTCTTCTTTGGCAGGAACTGTTCTTGATGACATCTCAAAGAACCGAACCTGTGTTCACATTGAGCAGTGTCCATGTGCCCTGAATGGGAGAACATATGCTCCTGGAGAGACCATGAAAGCAGCATGCAGGACCTGGTGAGTAGCCAGGGGCACTTCCATGAGAGGATGGAGAGTCTTCTCACCAAGCAATGGGAAAATGCAGCCCAACTTTTCAGGGGGCAGCTGCAAATGTGTCACACTATCTCTGAGGCCACCTCTCTTGAGTGCCACGAATGACAGGTTTGGAATTGAAGATGCACATGTCTCGTTTCCTGGTTAGTCTGCACCAACAAGAATGCTCCTTCAGGCCACCCAGAGCAGGAGCATTTTTATCTTCTCTGTGAAAGGGGAAGTGAAATCAGTACCAAACAGCTCTCCAGGATTTACAAGTTCTTTCTGGCAATCTCAGCATTTCTGATCACCAAATCAGCACTGAAAACTAAATTATTGTTTTGCAACAGAAAATGATGACTTAAGACACTGTTTTCTGAAGTTGGAATTTCTCAAACCATCCCCCCCACCCTCCCCAAAAAAAGGAGTAATTTGGTTTTTTGGTGTTACTGCTTTTTCTACCCACAGAATCACAGAATCATTACGGTTGGACCCTAAGTCTAATCAATCAATGAAAGGATAGAGTATGGAATCTGATCCTCAGAACTGTAACAATCAACACATCTCTCATGATTAGTCTGTTCTGGAAGGTTTACTAACAAACCATACAAGGGTTCAGCAGCTTTGAACTAAGATGAGCTACTTCAGCTGATAAGCACAGCCAAATTGAATCAAAGCCTAGGAAGTATCAGGGGAGAAGTGATAGAAGTGACATCTTCCTTTACTGGGAAGCAGCTGAGTGTTTAAAGCATAAAGAAATTTCAGAGGAGTGGAAATGGGAGCTCAGAATGTGCATGTACCTGGCACTGTGCTCACTAACCCATTCTGCATCTTGATCAGCTCCAGCAAAACCTCCAGACAGGAGGATCCTATCCTCTACTGCTGAATGTTTCCTCAGTATGAGAATAACCTTAGACAGAATTCCTTGTTTTCCTCAGCAAATGTATGATGGGTCAATGGAACTGCAAAGACTTGCCCTGCCCTGGAAGATGTTCACTGGAAGGAGGCTCCTTTGTGACCACATTTGACTCCAGGTCGTACAGGTTCCACGGGGTTTGCACTTATGTTCTTATGAAGGTAATTTCCTGCAGCCTAGAACCACCCAATATTGCATGGACATGTTTTAGTCTCTTTGGTTTCCTGTTGGAACACAAACTGAGCTCTTCCTAGGATATTTATTCTACCAACCATTGTTATTGCAACACAGACTTCCCTTTTCTGTCTGCTCCAGAGCTCCAGCCTGCCACACAACGGAACCCTGATGGCTGTCTACGAGAAGTCTGGTTATTCTCACTCTGAGACATCACTGACTGCTGTCATCTACCTGTCCACAAAAGTAAGTGTTCCCTCCACAGGCTCTCTCTAGCATTTCAGTAACCAGATCAGAACAAGAAAAACTTGAATTCATTGCCTGAACTGAAAAACTCTGAGGGGTAGAAGCTAAAGTTCCTGCATACACAGTGAAGATCTCAGTTGCCACAGCAGCTCTGGCAGTCAGAGTAGTTTCAGAGAGAAAACTGGCAGCACTGTGGAATAAGACCTGAGAAAAAGCTTGAATCACTCTTTTACTATTCCATAGGTGACTGACAATATTGTTGCTTAAGTTAAAGAACCTAGAACTACCATCAGCACAGATAACCACTTCTGATCCATGTCCCTTCCTTACAGGACAAAATTGTGATCTCTCAGAATGAGCTCCTCACCGATGATGATGAACTTAAGAGGCTCCCTTACAGATCAGGTATAGAACAGGGAATCTGTGTAAAACCCAAATTACATTAAATGTCTGTTTTATACAACCCAGCATCTTTTCTCTCACAGTTACTGAAAAAAACCCCAGAGGTTTTAGAGGGAGGTTAAATCTTTCCAATGGCATCTGTGGAGAGTGGTGTGTGGAAGGAGAAGACTTGTGAACAGAATGCTAGAAGAGTTGCATGTGCATTAAAATCCTGACTTTGCAACATCCTATCCATCAAAATCTCTCTAACTACCCTTGTTCTTTTAGGAGACATCACCATTTTCAGACAGTCCTCAATGCACATTCAAATGTATACAAGCTTTGGGCTGGAACTGGTTGTTCAAACCTCACCTGTGTTCCAGGCCTATGTGAAAGTTGGAGCACAATACAGAGGCAGAACTTTGGGTAAGAAACCTCATCCCCATGTGAAGGAGAAAATGTAGGCAGAGTAATCTTGAAAGAGTTATACCCATCCTTTAAGGAATAATCTTTCTTCTCTGGATTCAAAGAAACCAAAACACTAAAGACACCTGCATTTGGAGGACTGATGTGCTAAGAGTTTGTGTTTTGCTATTAATTTCAAACTTCATAAAGACATTTGATGGGTGACATTGTTAATGTGTAACTCAATACTGCTCTTCAGATGTTCCACGTGCCCCTTTCCAGGATGAGCTTTACCACACAGTGAAGGGGGCAACAGATTAGTCTGTGTGGTCCTGCAGCCCATCTTGGAGAACATGGGTCTACAAAGGCAGCCCATGATTGCTGTAAACACAGTGAGCCTAAGAGGCTGGAAGCTTCTCAGCTGATAAGCACCAGATGGAGATGTTTCTGTTTATTGCATAGCAACCTCAGCCACAAAGGCATCTCCTGCAGTCTAATCATCTGCAGGGAATTAGAGAGGACTTAGCTTCTGAAATGGTCTGAAGGTATAACCCTTGCCATTGCAGATTTTATCTGTGTAAGAAAACCCATGTAACTGCAAAAGTATGTCATGGCCTTTCTCTTTCTCATGATTTTAAACCACTGAAAAAGCCTTTTGCATCCAAACAAGACAAAAGCTTCTGTAGGAATATGTCATTGAGCAGAAGTGGTCAGTCTGAAGTGGAGAAGGCAGAGGCTCAGTGACTGGAAGTGTCTCTGGCCACTTGACCAGCAGTGATCATTGGCACTCCATGCAGAACTGAATCCATTTCCCCTCTGTTGTAGGAGGAAACAGAGACTTATTGTCTACACAGTCTGTAATTCTCAGCCATCCTTTGCACTTCTGCTGTTCTTAGGTTTGTGTGGCAATTACAATGGAGACACTACTGATGACTTCATGACCAGCATGGACATCACTGAAGGGACAGCCTCCCTCTTTGTAGATTCCTGGAGGGCAGGAAATTGCCACCCTGCTTTAGAGAGAGACACTGACCCTTGTGCTTTGAGCCAGCTGAACAGTAAGTAGATGGTCTTCCTGTAACTGATCTCTCCAGCTACCTTTGTCTGTCCATAAACCCATGCCAGGGGAATGAGAGAGTTTGAAAGAAGCAGAGACTGGGACAACTGAACATCACAAATTCTGGCACCCACAAAACATTTCTGGTTTCTAGACTGTGTATCTACTGAAAGCTTACCAGATCCCATCCTTGTGATCTGGGAATGAATGAGAGGTTTTGAGTCAAATTGCAATGTCCATGGATGCTTTAGACCTGCTGAGCAGTGCTGGGACTGAAATCCAGGCTTTGCCTTCTCAAGTCTCTCCTGCTCTTGGTCTTTCAAAGGAAAAACAAACAAACAGAATGCCCTAAAAAACATGAAGCCCCTACTGAGCTGTTTGAACAAAAGTGTAGTCTGCAAGCTAACAAGCTAAGAAATTGTCCTTTTGTTCAACCCATCATTGCCAAAAGCTCAGCTCCAGTAATGTGTCCAGGGTTTTTTTTTAATTTCTTTTTATTTCTTTATTTGTTTTATTCCTTTTTTCCCCTACCTTTCCCTGTCTAATGCCCATCATTTACTTCCATCAGAAATATCTGCTGAGACTCACTGTTCCGTTCTCACCAAGAAGGGCACAGTGTTTGAGAAGTGCCATGCAGTGGTCAACCCCCTCCCTTTCTACAAGGTAGGAAATGCTGACAGATCTTGCACAGATGAAACAGAGCATCACAGAGGGACTGCAAATATGGACCAGAATGTTCTCTGGTACAGCATCCCACTCTTTTGGATCAGCAATACACAGAACCTAAGGAACCAGTGTGTTTTGGAAAGTGATGCCTCCAGCACACTGAAAATCTGTCTGTTCACAGGCACCAGTCCCACCCCAATGAATCAGAAAGTATTTTTGCTCATGCTGCATGTCAACAATTTTAACTCTGCCAAGTATTGATCTTCCCACCTGCATCACTCAGTTCCTTCTATTTGCCAATCTCCACAAAACATATTAAAGATGCAAAGTAGTGAATAAAAGAGGCATTTTTTTTATCTACCAAGTATATCTTATTCAGTAAATCTGATTTTTCATCAGTCTCAGTTATGCAATAATATGTATTTTGCACAACTTCCTTCTGCAATTCAGCCTGGAACCACAGACTCACAGAGCCATGGAGGTTAGAAAAGAGCTTTAAGATCATCAAGTCCAACCATTCACCCAACACTGCCAAGTCATCACCAAACCATGTCCTGAAGCGCCACATCTAGGCATCTTTTAAATACCTCCTAGGTTTTAGCACTTCCAAATGTCTGCTCCCCAGTAACAGAGTGTTCTCCATGTCTTGGGTTTCAGAGATGTGTCTACCAAGCCTGTAATTACGAGGAGACCTTTCCTTACATCTGCTCTGCTCTGGGATCCTACGCACGAACATGCAGCTCCATGGGCTTAATCCTTGAGAACTGGAGAAACACCATAGACAACTGCAGTAAGTAACTAACCAACTGCCCCCAGATGAATGCATGCACACAGCTCTCTCTGCTGCCACTTAGAATATGCCCAAGTTTGATTCACCTACCACAAAACTGAGGAAGAGCAAGAACATCTTTTAAAAGTCCTTGTCAGTCATTAGAGGATAACTACCTAGAATCCTAGAGTTACCAGAGTTGGGACCTTAAAGATCATCTAGTTCCCACCCCCCTGCCTGGCAGGGACACCTCCCACTAGACTGCTCCAGTAGGTCAACCAGCAAGTGTAAAAGCCATTTTCCCAGAGCTGCTGACTTCACAGATATGTCTTAGCACCACAAAACCCAGAAACAGTAAAGCAACATTCAACCAGTGTCCAAATCATCTTAGAGTAAGGGGGAAAGTAGTGAACAGAAAGAAAAGGAAAGTAGAAATGGGTTAGCAGATACCCAACTTCTGAATGCCCTCCTAGTCTGTTTTAGGAGAGGATTGATATTGTAAGAGTACATGAAAAAGATTACCTGTGTGCTTTAAAGCGAGCATGTGGATGCTTCCAGGACTTGATAAGTAAGTGATGGAATTAGACACATAAAAAAAGCTATACTGTACTGAAAGGTGACAAAGAATTAGGAACAAACCTGGTTGCAGATGTGATTTTGCTGTTATTCAACTTAGACATAGGCAGAGGTTTCACAGTTGCCCAAAAATATATTGGTATTTCTGCAAAGCTTCTCTTTGCATTGTTTTATCACAGGATACACAAAGAAGCAACAAGATATTTAAGCTTCCTAAACCTTCCAAACAGCTACATGGTTGGTGTTAAGCCCTGGTCTGCAGAGGTTTTCAGTAGGGCTCCACATCCCCAGGAGGAGAAGCAGCAGGAAGCACTCAGCACTGAAGCAGTTGGCAGATTCATGCAGCACACCAGAGGCACAGTTACCTCTCACAAGGAAGAGGATAACCAAATGAAGTTTAACACCCACTCTTCTCTTGTTTTACAGCCATTACTTGCACTGGCAATCAAACATTCAGCTACAACACTCAGGCATGTGACAGGACATGCTTGTCACTCTCCAACCGAGCCCTGGAATGTCACCCCACTGACATCCCCATTGAAGGCTGCCACTGTCCCCAGGGAACCTACCTGAACCACAGGAACGAGTGTGTGCGTAAATCCCACTGCCCTTGCTACTTAGAGGACAGGAAATACATCTTACCTGACCAGTCAACAATCACTGGAGGGATTACCTGGTAAGTTTGTCAGGGTGAAAGATTAACAAACTGAGAATGGAGACAAGAAATCATCAGGTGGCTGTCTTGAGGGTTAATGGCAGTAAGCAGCACACAGCTCCCTCCTCTGGATCTGGATGTGGAAAAGAACCAGAAGGGGAAAAGCTAGAAAATTTGTGGGTTGAGATAAAGACAGTTTAGTAACTTTATTGTTATCTTATTTAATAAGCAAAGCTAAGCAAGGAGTTAATTCACTGCTTCCCATCAGCAGGCAGATGTTAGACATTTCCAGGAAAGCATGAATTTGTCATGCATGATGGTTACTTGGGAACACAAGCACCATGACTCCAACCATCCCTCCTTCTTCCCCCAGCTTTGCATGCTGAGCATGAGGTCCTATGGTCTGGAATGTCCCTTTTGAAGGATGGGGAGGAGCTAGTAACAAAAATTAAACCTTTCCAGTGGGGAGGAACTTGAAGCCATTTTGAAAACAAAATAAAATTTCTGTCTTAGGAAAGAATTACACTGAAATTCCTCCTTTTTTTGCCTTTCCCCCTAGCTACTGTGTTAATGGCAGGCTCAGCTGCACAGGGAGACTTCAGAATCCTGCAGGTATGGGTCTGATATGATTTCCTTCAAAGCAGATTTTCTCCTCTATGTGGTAAAATTGCTACTTCACAATTTCTCCTATGTTTGTTCTTCCTTCTTCCCAGAAAGCTGCAAAGCTCCTAAGAAATATGTATCATGTTCTGAGAGCTTGGAGAACAAGTATGGAGCTGCCTGTGCCCCTACCTGTCAGATGCTGGCTACTGGAATTGAATGTGTGAGTTTCCCAGCTCTGGGATATCCATCCTCCTGAGAGAGGAAGGATGCTCTAGAGGCTCCTTAGAACTTCACTGCCTTCTCTCTGGTGAAGTGAAAGGAGAAGTTTCTCCAACTGGGTTCTTTCCACAGACCCTGCACACTGAAAGTTTGCATTTGTTCAAGAAGTGGTCGGAGGAACTGAACTGCAGGAATTAATGGATTAAATTCTAGTAAATGAATAGAATAGAAATCCAGGAAGGATTCTTAGCTACATGGCCAGGGCCTCTGGCTCAGGTACTCCAGGAGCTGAAACTGATAGAGCTGATGGCAACTGATGGCACATGTGGTTTATTGTTCCTGTTCTTCTCTTTCCCACCTCTCTGCTGCTACTGACCACAGGATGCAGGAGCCCTAGGCTGGGTGGGCTTCTGATCTGTCCTGACAGGATTCTCTTCTACCTTTGTCTCAAGGAAGCAGACGAATTGGAAGAATTGTAATAAGCTTCCTTGATAGAAAGGAGCTTCTCTTATACTCTGAAAGATTGGTAGCAATGAAAGATCAGTTCCTCAGAGTCTTCAAGTGTGTTTAATATCCCAAACCCAGGTACCTCTTACAACTGCAGGGAAACTAGGCATCAGCATGAGGAGAGCCACACAACCAAAATCAGGTCAAAAGGAGAACTTAGCTCAGGTTCATTCCTGACCCCCTTCCCACACAGGAGATACAATGCATCTCAGGTTTCTCTTCATGCTGCAACCTGTTGGCCCTCCCCAGATCCCCACGAAATGCGAGTCAGGCTGCGTCTGCACCGATGGGCTCTACGAGAACCTCGATGGCAGGTGTGTGCCAGCTGAGGAGTGTCCCTGTGAATATGGTGGCCTGGCCTATGGAAAGGGGGAACAGATCCACACTGAATGCGAGATCTGGTAAGAGTCACACAGTTTTCCCCCGTGGATCCTCTGCTCCACTGACCTCTGCAACCACATAAGCGTTTAGTTGGCAGGAGAGTAGGAAACAGCCACATCTCGGGGGGAGGAGTGGGTGGCAAAGCACAGAGGTGGTGAAGAGAAGTTTAGTTTTTGGCAATGAATATGTACAAATGGAAGGGTCATGGTACTGGCTTCAAGGATAGGGTTATGGGCATATCCAGGAAGAAGTGTAAACTACATAAGGATTAACAGTGTCACCTAAATAAAGATGAGGACCCAGTTCTTCTTTTCTGTGGGTGAAAACAACACCCTTCAAAGCTTGTTTCCCTCTCTTTAGCAGCATTCTCAAAGTACTTTATACCCTAGTCTTAAATTCCCCTTTCCTGTTAAACTCTCAAAGTACTTTATTCCTTTTTCTGATGTTCAAAAAACCACCCCCAAGCCCAAGCTACACAGACCAGTGACATCTGTTCTCATTCAGAGCAGAAAAAAAGAGTTTTGTGGGGTTTTTTTTCCATGAAAAAAGAAAGCCAAAATGACTTAAGATACCTTCTTCATCCTGAATTCATTTTCATTTTGTTATCCTGCATTTAATTCTAATTATCCTGAATCAATTCCAGGCAGTCCAGAACTTCTAGTTATGGTTCTTACACTAGTTCTCCCTTGGTCACTGTGGACACAAGGCAATTAAGTGAACGTCTTATCTGCAGGAGTGCCTGTGTATGGGGTGGCACGCCTTTGAAATCTGAACATGGTTTCTCTTCTCTCTCTCCCAGCACTTGCTCAAAAGGCAAATGGAAGTGTGTTCAGAAATCCAGGTGCTCCTCAACCTGCAACCTGTATGGAGAAGGCCACATCACCACCTTTGATGGGCAGCGCTTTGTGTTTGATGGCAACTGTGAATACATATTAGCTATGGTAATGTGCCTCTTACTGTTGCTTTTGGCAGCATCTTGGCAGAAAGAAAGAGCTTGAGTTCAATGCCTAATGAGAACATCCTAAGATGTGTCTAGAACCAGCAGAGCACTTTCAATCTGTGGAAATACTTCGTGTGGTTTTGGTTTCTGCTTATTTCCATACCTCAGGTGAAAAAGACTTCTCAAAAAAACCCCCAGGTTTTTCATGCAATTACAACCAATTTTAGAGTTAATAAGATGTTTAAATAGTAATTCATATCTATGTATCATAGTATCATAGAACTGTCAGAGTTGGAAGGGACCTTAAAAATCAGCTAGTGCCAACCCCCTGCCTGCCAGGGACACCTCCCACTACAGCAGGTTGCCCACAGCCCCAGCCAGCCTGGCCTTCAAAGCTTCCAGGGATGAGGCTTCCACAGCCTCTCTGGGCAACCTGTTCCAGTGTCTCACCACCCTAACAGTGAAGAACTTCCTCCTAATAGCCAATCTCAATCTCCCCTCCTCTAGTTTGCATCCATTCCCCTTAGTCCTATCACTACCTGACCTCCTAAAAAGTCCCTCCCCAGCTTTCTTGTAGCCCCCTTCAGATACGAAAAGGCCACAAGAAGGTCTCCTTGGAGCCTTCTCTTCTCCAGTCTGAACAACCCCAACTCTCTCAGCCTGTCCTGGTAGGAGAGGACTTCTGGACATGTCTTTCTGTACCTGTATCTTCTGTTCTGTATCTGGGAAGTGATGTCAGTTTGACTACCAAACCAGAGGTCATCACCTCCCCAAACAGGCAGAATCAGGGTCATGACCTGTTCCAGCTTTCTTTACTTTGTTATGCTTGCATGTTTTAAGTTGGGAGACTCCAGACACAGACTCTAGTGGAGTTTTTTTGTTCTTTTGGTTTATTTCTAGGATGGCTGCAGTGTTAATAGACCTGTTTCCTCTTTCAAAATTGTCACTGAGAATGTCATCTGTGGGAAGTCAGGAGTCACATGCTCCAGATCCATCAGCATTTACCTGGGGGTAAGATCTGCATTCTGCTGTTACCTGGCTGAAAACCTCTTCTAAAAGCTTTAGCTGTGCCTTTGAAGAGAAGCCTTGGAAGTGAAATTCCATGCTGAACCCAGAGCTCCAGCTTTAGGAGAAACTGCCATCAGGGTTTCTTCAGTTCTCATGTCACTGTCTCAGTCCCCAAACTTCTTTGTATACACAGAAGCTGTAGAATTTTGAACTTGACTGACAGCAGTGAACTGCTTAGTCCAAAGGCATTGATTTCACCCCTTGTCAAACTCAAGGAAATAATAGTATAAAACTGAAGATTTCTCATCAAAGATGATGAGCAAAATATCTCTAAAGTTTTCTAAGTCCAGGTAATATCTGCAATTCAAAATAGATCCAGATCTTACCTGAGATATAGCTGTGAAACTTCATCAGTGAGCAGCTAGCCTCTTCTCCACTGCTGTCTCCCAGAGTTGGCTAAGTTTTACTGGTCTCAGTTCTGGGGACAGTAATACCCAGCAGTGCCAGATCATCTCAGAGTCCTTCATTATCTGACAGCAAGAACATGGACAGATGAGATTTTATCCCAAGGGACAGCCACTAGAAGCAGCACACACTTGCCCCTTCACTGACTAAATACTGCCACTTTTAGCTGGTCAGTGCCATGGTGAAGAAGTTTGTTTCTCTCAGATCCAATTTCATGCTCCAGACAAACCTTGCTGTTGGTCATCTAGACACTGACACTCTTCACCTGCCTGCCATCACTTTCCAAAGAGAAGTGGGAAAGTCAAGGCAGTCTGCAGTAGCACAGCCTCTGATCTTCAGCAGCCTGACACAGAGGAAGCAAAAGACTGAAACTTGCTAAGTTTTTAAGACCCAGATACATTTTCTTCCAGAATTTGACAATCATCCTGCGAGATGAAACCTTCACTGTTTCTGGGCAAAACCCTGGAGTACAATATAAAGTGAAGCAGAATGTCCTTCACCTGATGTTTGATGTCATCATCCCAGGAAAATACAACATGACCCTTATCTGGAATAAGCACATGAACTTCTTCATCAAGATCTCCAGAGAAACACAGGTATTGCAGAATAACTTCCTCAGTAAAGAGTCCTTCAGATCAGACTGAACTGCACTAGTGATGATGGTTGCCTTGTCTCTGGTGCCCAGCCTAGGAGGACAATCCCTGCCCTAGTCTTGCTGCCTACAAAAGTTCTGATCCAAGCCAGGATTCTGTTGGCCTTCTCAGCCACCTGGGCACACTGCTGGCTCATATTGAGCTGCTGTCAACCAGCACCTCCATGTCTTTTTCTGATGAGCACCTTTCCAGCCACTCTGCCCCAAGGTTGTAGTGTTGCATGTGGTTGTTGTGACCCAGGCACCTGGCCTTGTTTAACCTCCTACCACTGGCCCCAGCCCATCAATCCAGCCTGGTCAGATTCCTCTGCAGAACCTCAAGCAGATCAACACTCTCACCCAGCTTGGGGTCACCTGCAAACTGTCCTGACCTCATTTTCCTCATTATCTCCAAACCAGCAGAGATCACAGAGTCACAGCATTATTAAGGTTGGAAGAGACCTCTAAGATCATCAAGTCCAACCATCAACTTATCACCACCATGCCACTAGACCATGTCCCTAAGTACCACATCTACACACCCTTTAAACACCTATGTTCACTAGAGGCTGGTTTTTAAGCCACTACTCAATAGCATGCAGGAAATACTTGAGCTAAGTGCTTGTACTTTATACCACTGCATGGTTGAATTTGCTCTCTAAATGAGGACAGTTTATAGTTTAGAGGAGAAACACCTTCATCCCCTGAGGAGCAGAAGAACCTCATGCACAGGAAAGCAAGAAGGTATGAGAGAGAGTGTTTGTAGGCCACAGTCACTACTGAAGGACAGGCAGGTGTCAGCCATGGAGAGGGAAGGTGAGTAGCTGTAACCTGCTGAACTGACAGTGCTGCTTTCATTGAATCCAGGAGACCATCTGTGGCTTGTGTGGGAACTACAATGGCAACATGAAGGATGATTTTGAAACTCGAAGCAAGTATGTGGCATCAAATGAGCTGGAATTTGTCAACTCTTGGAAAGAGAATCCCCTCTGTGGGGATGTGTACTTCGTGGTGGACCCCTGTAGCAAGAACCCCTACCGTAGGGCATGGGCAGAAAAGACATGTTCCATCATCAACAGCCAAGTCTTCTCTGCCTGTCATAATAAGGTAAGAATTGATTTGGTTTTCTCTTTATTTAGAGGCATCACCTGTGTCATTCCAAAATGCTCCTACCCCAACATTTCATCTTCTCTTCCCCATTTTACTTTTACAAAAATATCTAGGTAGCATTATTGTGGCTTTGCTTTCCTAAAGTAGACATGAAGTGTTTCATGGCTCTCTTTTGTGCTAATCTTATTCTTATTTTCATCCTTTCTTATTTGCACTTCACCAGCCCTTCTGTAAGCACAAAAGCTAAGTATGGCATGAACTGATGAGTTAAAAATATCAGAGTGAAAACAAGAGTGAAGGCTTAAGTATCCAAAATGAGTCAGCCTGTGGCTGATGCCTGATACTGTTAAATTCACTGTTCAGCCTTCTCAAACCATTTAGCCTTTGTTAGAGAGCCAAACTTAAGGAAAGCCTGCAAAGCCTTGCTCTTATCAGTAAACCAGCAGCATTACTGAGATACAAACCAGCCCAAGAGCAAGGTGTCATCAACCCTCCCTTTGTTTTAAGTGCCCCACTTTGTGGAAGTAAAATCCCACATGGTTCACCAGAACCAGCTCTTCTGAAGGAAAATCTCCATTTTCAGGGAGGGAAAACAAGGGAGAATATGGATAATGCTGCATGCCCACAGTGGGTAGAGAGCTGATGAACCTAGACGCTTGTGCCTGAATGGATTGGGGTGGGGGGGGGGGGGCGGGGGGGGGGGCTGGAGGGTGTTTTTAGCTGACTACACATAGTATCTTGCAGCCTAGCATGGATTCAGAAGTACCTATCTGGCAAAACATCATCAGCTTCTATTGTTGCTGCGGAGATAGCTAGCTCTGGCTGAAGGGATTGGTACGAAGCAGGAGCGTAATTGCTTTGACAAGCATTCAGAGGAAACACGGGTTCCTCTGACTTAATGGAACACATATTGCTCAGCCTAGGGGAAAACACCTCCTTAAGGAATAGGCCTGAAAGGTCCCTAGAGAGCCCAGTGCCTCCTTCCCCACTGCAGGTCAACCGCATGCCCTTTTACGAGGCCTGCGTCCGAGACTCCTGCGGCTGCGACATCGGAGGCGACTGCGAGTGCATGTGCGATGCCATCGCTGTCTATGCCATGGCTTGCTTGGACAAAGGCATCTGCATCGACTGGAGGACCCCAGAGTTCTGTCGTAAGTGGCTTGCAGCTCTCTTCAAAAGGCTTTAAGAGACTCTTCCTCTCACTGTGAGTCTGTGGGGGCAGACTGAGAGAGTTGGGGTTGTGCAGCCTGGAGAAGAAAAGGCTCCAGGGAGACCCTAGTGAAGCCTCTCAGTACATCAAAGGTCTGTCAGAAAGATGGAGAGAGACTTTTTAGCAGGAGCTGTTGGGATAGGACAAGGGGAGATGGTTTGAAACAAGAAGAGGAGATTTAGACTAGATCTGAAGAAGAAATGTGTTACACTGAGGGTGGTGAGAGCCTGGCCCAGGCTGCCCAGAGAGGTGGGAGATGTCCCATCCCTGCAGCCATCCCAGCTCAGGTTGTCTGGGGCTGTAAGCAACCTGATCCAGTTGGGGATGTCCCTGCTGACTGCAATGGGGTTAGACTGGATACCCTGGAAAGGTCCCTTCCAAACCCAACCAGTCTGTGATTTTACATTAACATGGCAACAGATATAATGGCTTCATAAGCAGCTCTTAAGCTGCTTTGCCTCTATGGGCAAATAGTTGACTGCAGCCACCTGAGTTTTGAAGTCTGCAGTTTTCATTTGTGCTGAATTAACCACAATATTATATCTCTTTTGACCATGGAGGAATAAGAGAGAAAACAACCTGGTCAGAGAAGGCAGCCTGCTTCTTCTGCTGCCTCTGGAGAGTGAACTGTCAGTTTGTCAGCAGAGGGAGTATGAAACTGTGGAACAAAGATGTTTCATTTTAGCTCTGATGAAATCACCTTCTGGGTGGGTGGGGGGGAAATACAGACAGCTGTGTTGGCTGGAAGACTGTCAAACAGGAAGAAGATCTCCAAGTGTTCCAGAACACTGTATATGGAGGGGGAAAGAGGCTGTGTGTGTTATAAAGCAAAGCTAGAGCTGTCATTTTCGAGGGTTCCTTTTCAACAGCTCGGTATTTCATGCCTTAGCAGCAGTGGAAATGCCTGCAGAGTGCAGTGAAAACAAACAAACAAGTGAACAAAACAGAAGCAAATAAAAACAAACAACCCAAACCCAACCAAACAACAAACAAAAGCAACCACAGAGGAAACCTGATTTCTCTGGAGCACAGATTTCAATTCACATCAGAAGCCAATAACATTCATTTTTGCCCTTTTGGCCTTTGAAAATGACACAGGATGACCTTGAGAAGCTCTGATTCCTCTCTTTTCCCCCTTTTCTAGCTGTCTACTGTGAGTACTACAACTCCCACACAAAAACAGGGAGTGGTGATGGTTATTCCTACAACTACAACAACAACAACAACTGCACCTGGCACTACAGAACCTGTAATTGTCCAAATCAGTACCACCACCAGGTCAACATTGAAGGTAACCAAAGCTCTTCTAGTGCAAAGCAGGAAACAGGAGCATGGGAATCCTTTGCCATGCTGATTTGGAAAGCAGTCACACCAGAGTTAAACAGCAATGTTCCCAGGGGTGCTATAGCTTTGCTGATCTTTCCCTTACTGTTATTGCTTTAAATACATAACCCATTCAGTACCTGGACCCCATCCACAGTCCATTCAGTACCTGTACTGCACCCATAACCCATTCAGTACCTGTAACTCCATCCATAGTCTATTCAGTACCTGTAATTCCATCCATAGTCTATTCAGTACCTGTAATTCCATCCATAGTCTATTCAGTACCTGGACTCCATCTAGCTCAGCCCATCTTGAAGAGAAACACCCTGACCTGTGCCAAATCAAAAGAATACACTGTACTTAGGCAAAGAAAAGGTGTGGAGAGAGCAATTAACATTTTTATTCATCAACTGGCTATAGGCAGTGCTAGCCAGAAGCCCCTTCTGCTGAGGATGGCAACGGGAATGCCTACCTGAACTGATGGTGTTGCAGCCAGTACAATTGAGATGTAGGGCTTAGGGACTTGGTTTAGTCTCAGGGACATGGGTTTAGGTGATGGTGATAGGTTGATGGTTGGGCTTGGTGACCTTGGAGTTCTCTCTCAACCCTGAGAATTCTGTGACTCTAATTTCTTCATAAATGTGAGATAATAGGCTATAAATAACATACATTAAAAGCTGTTCTCTGAGAAACAGAAACCAAACTTCTCTTCCCCTCTCTTCAGGCTGTTACAACTGCTCTCAGGATGAGTATTATGACTACGAGAAGGAGAGATGCATGCCATGTGGTAAGCAGTGCCCTATATACTCATCCTCTCTCTGTGCTGTAACTAGCAAACCATACTCAACCATTTGTCTATTGCCAAAGAAGGTATTTTTTCCTAGCACCTCTCAGATAATAATGACTCTTCATCCAACCATAACCTCCCCTCAGAACAACTCCATTACTCTGCTGCTAGTGTGTAAAAGCTCAGGTGTGGAACCAGGATCTCATTTACACACAAAACACCTGAAAAATGAGGTGCCCTTAGGCACAAAAATGATCAGAAAGGTAGCAAAAACTTACTCATGCTCATTCTTCCTCTGATGAGATTTATTGGTTTCTCTTTCATGGTTCCAGTCCTTTGATGTGCAGTTTCCCCCTGAAATCCAGAGCACAGAGCATTGTCTGGAGAACCTCCTGAGGGGCAGAATCCTTTGCACCCAATCTGAAATTCCCCTGCTTTGGAACATTGTCAAATGTTTTCATTCACAAACTTAACCTGTTCTCTCTTCACCCAACAGGACATGCCATCACTACTACCACCCCTGAGACACCTCCAGCTTCAACAGGTGAGTTTCTGTGGATGACCAGACTTCCACATGCTCTGTGTCCTGACTTGTGTTTGTGCTGAGCCATCTCTGTGCCTGTGACACAGCAGCAGCACCACTTGCACATGCACCAGGAGAAGAGATGAAAAACTAACTTGGTGCCATAATTCTCACTAACATTTTCCCAGGAACATTTGTGAAACAGCTTAAGACAAAAGAATGACTGAGGAAAGGTGTTTTCTGAGTAATGAAATAGTAGTTAGTGAAGAAGGACTTTGGTCTTCATGTCTGCCATGGACAGTGCAGCATCAACACAGGCTGGGGATGAAAGGATGGAGAGCAGCTATGGGGAGAAGGACTTGGGGGTGCTGGTGGGTGAAAAGCTGGAGATGAGCTGGCAGTGTGTGCTCCCAGCCCAGAAGCCAACCATCTCCTGGGCTGCATCCCCAGCAGCGTGGCCAGCAGGGCAGGGAGGGGATTGTGCCTCTGCTCTGCTCTGGGGAGACCTCAGCTGCAGTGCTGGGGCCAGCTCTGGAGTCCTCAGCACAGCACAGGCATGGACCTGGGGGAGCAGGGCCAGAGGAGGGCACAGAAATGATCTGAGGGCTGGAAGCTCTCTGCTGGGAGGACAGGCTGAGAGAGTTGGGGTTGTTGAGCCTGGAGAAGAGAAGGCTCCAGGGAGATCTTACTGCAGCCTTTCAGTACCTAAAGGGTCTATCAGAAGGATGAGGATAGACTTTTTAGCAGGACCTGTTGGGACAGACCAAGGGCTGATGGTTTGAAACTAAAAGAGGAGATTTAGTCTAGAGAGAAAGAAGAAATTTTTCACAGTGAGGGTGGTGAGAGCCTGGCCCAGGCTGCCCAGAGAGGTGGGAGATGTCCCATCCCTGGAACCATCCCAGTTCAGGTTGTCTGGGACTCTAAGCAACCTGATCTAGCTGCTGATGTCCCTGTTGACTGCAGGGGGCTGGAACTAGATGACCTTCAATGGTCTCTTCCAGCCCAAAGCAGTCTGGGATTCCAATAGGTACAAAATGCCACCAAAATGTCACCACAGCTCTGAGTGGTGGCTGTACAGCTCCATGACAACTGAAGAGGTCTTCATGGAAATGTCTGACTGAGTAGAATGAACCCCTAGAGCTTGAGCCAGGAAAGGAATCCACATCTACTGCTCTGAAATCTGTCAGAAACCCCTTGCATTGCCCTGAAGACAGATGGTGTTGGGAAAATGTGACCCTGTCAGCTGTCAGAATAATCAGGAACAATCTCTGCTGCTGTGCACAAGTGCTTGTGCCAAAATCACTCAGAAATGATGAGGAAAAATGCACAGATCTCCTGCAAGAATTGCTGTTTAATGAACTCTGCAGACAGCAGCAAAGGACTAGATGACTCAAATGCTTTGTCTGAAAGGTAATGGCTTTTCCTAGGAGTTACTTCTGACAGTTATTAAGACAATGTTTTTACTTCAGAACTAGTTTTCAGTTGATACAGGTATATTCTAAATAGATTATCCACAACTATTTCTTATCCTTTAATCTTTTTTCTTCTCTTAGTAACAACAGTGCAGCCTGAAGTAATAAGAAGCTCTACCACAAGTACCCTGCCCACAGCACCTAATAGTTCCCCTTCTGCAGCTCCCATATCAACTGAGACTACAAATCCACCAGTAACCTCAAAAATCACAGTGCCAAGATCTTCACCAGCATCACCTCTTGTCACAGTAGAGTCAACAACTGGTAAGCTTCTAGTTCTACTGTCTGAAAACAGCTCTAGCAAAGGCCCTTTGTGGATAGCTGAGCTCTGGCTCTCCTGGGAAAGCACTGTGAGCTGCCCCAACATCCAAGCATAAGACTCCAGACCATGAAGTAGACAAAGAAACTTCCAGAAAGGAGTTGGTCAGGAAGAAAGGTTCTGAAGTGTAAATCAAAAGTGTGTGGAAAGAGAAAGAATATAGCCACTGGGTTCAGCCTGCAACCAAATCTCCCTTGTGTCCCTCACCTGAGAAGCACGTTGGGAGTTCTAGAAGCAGTGAGACAGCTCAGTTCCAGTTGGGTTTGCTGGCTCAGCCTCAGCCTCTTCTCCACAAGAGGTCCAGTTCTGCAGTCAGAGTCAAGGAACACCCAGCCTCTTCACTCTGACTAGTGCAGACAGGCTCCAGAGCAGACCCACAGAGGGACCAGTGCAGCAGCTCTGCCTAGGGTCCTAGAGTGGATGGACAACTCCTCCAACATCAGGCCCTTCCCAGGTCTCAGAAGCTTCCCACAAGCACTTCCCTGACAGCCTGGGTGGCTCATCAGTTGAAGGCAGAGTTAGAGTGAGGTCCCACAGGAGCCCAAACACAGTTTCAAAGGCTACACCATGGGGACAGAGAGTTTGTGGACTGGGACAAGGAAGGTCCTAGAGTTTGAGCTTGTTTAGCAATGACAGAAAGCTGAAGCTGTGGCTGATTTGGAACAGAAGAATAGTCAGTGGGATTGTCATGTGGACAAAGCCCACGCAGGCTTTAGCCAGCAAGGGAGAACAAAGCTACCTTCTTAGAAAATAAGAATATCATCTGACACAGGAAAAAATACTGCAAGTGGGAACAAAGAAGGAAATGAGAGAACAGAAAACAAAGAGAAGCAGAGAAGGATTTGGCAAGCTTGTAAGAAGATGAATAAAAACAATCAGAGAATATTCCTAAGGTCACAAGGGTGAAAAGTGGGTCTCTGCAATACAGCTTGCTAATTTCTGGGTTTAATTAGTCAATGAATTGATTGCTCACATTGTATGATTTCCCTTTCCTCCCAAAGAACACACCACACCAGCTGTCACCACCCCAAAGATGACTACAACCATCACCACCCCTTCCATAACTACAAGAAACACAACCACTAAACCAACACCTACACCTGCTGCCTCATCACCAACAGCTTCAACAGAGAAGGAAGGAGTGAGGTTCACCACAACCCCCTCCCAGACCACTCTCAGGAAGGAAACAACCACCACCACCTGGACACCTGCTCAAACCACATCTCAGATGACAGCTTTCAGCAGTTCTCAGCTAACCACAGGAGGTAAATGTCACTTCTTGCTATCTGCCAGGAGAAGTCATGTCTCTGAAGACACAGGTCCATGTATTCTGGAGGGAAAACCAAAGCATTTTTCCTGGGTGTCTTAACATTGCAAAGAGAAAAGGAAGGACATGGGTGACCCAAGAAGTGTGGTGAAAATGGAGATTTGGGGAAATGGAGCAAGCATTTAACATCCAAACACCACCTTGAACCTAATGTTTCCCTTCAAGGCCACATTCTGCACTTCACAGAATCCTAGAATGGCTCAGGTTGGAAGGGACCCTCTAAAGATCAGCCAGTTCCAACCCCCCTGCCATGGGCAGGGATGCCACTCCCTAGACCAGGTTGCCCAGGGCCACATCCAGCCTGGCCCTGAACACAGCCAGGGGTGAGGCAGCCACAGCCTCTCTGGGCAACCAGTGCCTCAGCACCCTCTGCGTAAAGAAACTGCTTCTAATCTCTAGTCTGAATCTCCCCTCCTTCAGCTTGTATCCATTCCCCCTTGTCCTGTTGCAATCTGAGCAGCTGAAAAGTCTCTCCCCCTCTAGCTTGCAATCCCCCTTTAGGTAGTGGAAGGCTGCTAGAAGGTCCCCCTGAAGCCTTCTATTCACCCCCAACTTCCTCCAAATTTAGGCAAAATCCCTCTTTGCTTCCAAGGGAGCTGCTGAGAGCCCCCGGGAGCAGAGCATGAGTTCCACCTGGCCACTGTAACCAGTCCTTCCAGAAAGAGATAATAAACAAGAAAGGAAATGACCCTTTGGGATGTCAGGGACACCAAGGACACTCTCCTCTGAGGCTGGGTGACAATGTGGGTTGCTAGGTTAGCTACTGACAGCAGAGGCTGGGACAGTGTGCAGGAGGAAGTCTTCTGCAGTGGGAGGGCAGGTGCCCACTCCAGCCCAAGCCACACATCTCCCACCAAGCCCTGTTGGGGTGCACACATCTGGGTCCTCCTGTGCCAGCAATGACAGCTTCCTCTGGGGAAATATCACAACCCACTTGAACCAGGAACCTTCCCAGAACCCAACCACTACTGATTTCTGTTCTCCCTTACTTCACAGAAGGTGAGGAAACCCAGGTGACCACTGTGCTCCACCATATCTCAGGAGGTGAGTGAGAGGGAGCTGAGAGATGCCTTTGGCCAAAGACTCTGCTTCATTTACCCCAGCTTTTCCAGATGAAGATCTTGCCCACTCTGGAGAGCCTTGGAGGGGAGACATGCACATCCAGAGAGGCTTTTCTTCCCTCAGGAGCTCCAGGAAGAGGCAGGGGATGCTGAATTGTCAAAGGGCATCCTTCAAGCCCAGTTCTTGCCCTGTCTATTTTTAGGGGGGAGCCGTTGGCCCATTTCTGCCTCTTGCCCAGTAAGACTCACTGGGGTCCAGCCCTGCCTTAAACCCCACCATGCCCTGGGCCTTCTGCCTGTCAGTTGCCCTCCTCCTTTGCCTTCCCCTCTTGTGCTGTCCCCCTCACCCAACCCATGCTTTTCTCTCTGCAGTCACCCAAAGACCAACCCAGCAGCAACTCAACACGCAGAAGACCACCCCTGCCACATCCACCAGCAGCACCTCCCACCCCCATAGCAGCTCAGAAGTGCCACCAACAAGGATGTCTCCAAGCCCCAGCTCTCTGCCTGTCACCTCAGTCTCATCTGCTTCTTCCCTCTCCTCAGCTGTGTCTTCAACACATCCTGGTAAGGTTCCCTCCTTCCTGCTGCTCTGCCTGCTCCTTCCAGCTCCCACCATTCTCTCCTGAGCAGCACATCCCACACAGGCTTCAGTTTTGGTGTTCCCAGGCAGGTCCACATGACCTTTTGACTGCATCCTCTTCCCTTGCCAATGCAGGGAAGTCCCTGCCCTACACCTGCCAAGCTACCAGAGCCTCCCTCCCCTTGCAGTGGTGCTGTGAGAATCCACCCTGGGTACACAGGAAGGCAGTGAAACTGGAAACTCATCTCCAGTTGACACCTCAGGACAGTTCTGGATGAGAGGCAGAACACAAGGCACATTCTCTATCCAAAGGATGCCCAAGGCCTGGCACACCCAGGACAAGGGTGGGTCAACAACTGCCACCTCCTTGGCCCATGCTGACCCTGGGTGCAAAAAACTTGGAAGGGGGGCAAGAAAGTGCAGACTCAGCTCCAGGCTAAAGCTCTCCCACTCAGATCCAGCAGGCTTGGTTGCCCTGGTGTGGTGCAGGACAGCCTCTTCTGAGGAGATGCCCCAGCATGCTTTGCCTAGAAGCCTTCCCAAGACTCAACAATTCTTTTCTCTCATCCCTTTCTTTGTAGCAAGGGAGCCAAGCAGAGCTAAGACTCCAACTAGTAAAGTAGTAACAGGTGAGTGCTCTGGTCAGGAAAGAGTAAGAGTCATGGATGGCCAATGCCTGCCCCTTCAGCAGCCTCACCTCTCCCAGGGATCCTTTCCAGCAGGGACTACAACAGGTGAACTGCAGCCTGCCTCTCAGGGAGGGCAAACACACAAGCAATACCTCTGCCCCTCTCAAGAGCTGCATGAGGAACACAGACAACATGCTAGCGGAAATCCTTCAAAACCATCACCAGCCTGCAATGATCCGAAAAAGCAGGATGGGATGGGACAGCCAGGGGGTCTTGGTCAAAATCACTCCTCTTTAAACCAAGCAGAACTAGGGAGAGACAGTTCTACCTTCCTTGCCACAGCAGAGCCCAGAGCAACCCACAGCACTCACCCTACCCTCTAAACCAGCCACTCCAATCTGACCTGGGCTTTCCCTCCTGGCAGCCTCCACCCATGAAAGAACAACTGTGCCACACATTGTGCCACCTCAGACCACTCAGAAGACCACTGCCAGCACATCCACCAGCAGCACGATCAGGATCACTGTCTCCAGATACACCAGCCCCATGGCCACCACAGAACTCCCTCTCACCAAGACCTCTCCAAACCCCAGCTCTCCTCCTGCACCCAGCAGCCCACTCAGCACCCAGGTGCCATTTGCTGACACTTCCACCGTCGCCTCCACATCAGCCACCACCACCAGCCCCAAGCCTACACCTACCACCCTGAAGCCCAAGACCTCTTCCCCAACAACAACTGCTCCAAAGGAGTCTCCTGCAACAGAGTCCTCAGCACCCTCCACAGCCAGAACCACCCCAACGCCATCATCTGCTGCTTCTCCCTCCTCAACACTGTCCTCAGCATGGTCAAGCTCCTCACAGCCTGGTAAGGCTCCTCCTGACCTCCTCATTGGTCTGCCTGCTCCTCCCAGCTCTCACCCTTCCTGCTTTCCACCAGCACAGGTTACTCAGGCTGATGTTTTGGTTCCTCTCATCTAACCCCATCTCCTCTGCCATTACTATTTTGCTATGACTGCCCTTGGGATGGTCCTCGGCACAGATCTCCTCCACACAGTCTGGCCTCACGCTCCTTCTTCTTGCAGGGCAACCTTTAAGTGCTGTGCTTGTGCCCCATTGCTGGGGAGATGCTGGGCAGTGAGGCTGGGGGCAGGAACCAGAAACCACTCCACCCTCCTGCCCAGCAAGTCTCAGTGCAGCAAGACTTTGCTTTTCCTCCACATGCCCCTGGACAAGGTTTTCTGGCCACCTCCTTTGTCTTCCCTTCATGCTCTCACTCTCAACTCACCTCTGCTTTCCTCCTGGCAGCCTCCACCCACAAAGAGACAACTGTGCCACACATTGTGCCACCTCAGACCACACAGAAGACCACTGCCAGCACATCCACCAGCAGCACGACCAGGACCACTGTCTCCAGACACACCAGCCCCATGGCCAGCACAGAACTCCCTCTCACCAAGACCTCTCCAAATCCCAGCTCTCCTCCTGCACCCAGCAGCCCACTCAGCACCCAGGTGCCATCTGCTGACACTTCCACCATCGCCTCCACATCAGCCACCACCACCAGCCCCAAGCCCACACCTACCACCCTGAGGCCCAAGACCTCTTCCCTAACAACAACTGCTCCAAAGGAGTCTCCTGCAACAGAGTCTTCTGCACCATCCACAGCCAGAACCACCCCAATGCCATCATCTGCTGCTTCTCCCTCCTCAACACTGTCCTCAGCATGGCCAAGCTCCTCACAGCCTGGTAAGGCTCCTGCTCACATTCCCTGTGCTCTGCCTGCTCTTCCCAGCTCTCACCCTTCCTGCTTTCCACCAGCACAGGTTGCTGAGGCTGATGTTTTGGTTCCTCTCATATAATCCCATCTCCTCTGCCATTGCTATTTTGGTGGGACTGCTTTTGGGGTGGCCCTGGCTTGGGACTGTTCCACAGAGCCAGGAGGAACTCTCCAGGAGCGAGCAGATGCTCACTGTCCATGTCTCTTGGAAGGAGACAAACACACCTGAAGAGGCTCCTCTCCAGGAGACAGGCAAAAGGTTCCTGATTCTTTGAGAGCAATCTTCATGTGCACTGCTTGTCTGGGATTTTTGGGGAGATCCCATATTGGAAAGATGAGCTGGGCAGCCTCAGACTCACTTCTCCCTCTTGTCCAGCAAGTCCCAATGCAGCAAGACTTTGCCTTTCCTCCACATGCCCCTGGACAAGCTCTTCTGGCCACCTCCTTTGTCTTCTCTTCTGAGCCTCTCACCCTCAACTCACCTGTGCTTTCCTCCTGGCAGCCTCCACCCATGAAAGGACAACTGGGCCATACATTGTGCCACCTCAGACCACTCAGAAGACCACTGCCAGCACATCCACCAGCAGCACGACCAGGACCACTGTCTCCAGACACACCAGCCCCATGGCCAGCACAGAACTCCCTCTCACCAAGACCTCTCCAAATCCCAGCTCTCCTCCTGCCCCCAGCAGCCCACTCAGCACCCAAGTGCCATCTGCTGACACTTCCACCATCGCCTCCACATCAGCCACCACCACCAGCCCCAAGCCTACACCTACCACCCTGAAGCCCAAGACCTCTTCCCCAACAACAACTGCTCCAAAGGAGTCTCCTGCAACAGAGTCTTCTGCACCCTCCACAGCCAGAACCACCCCAATGCCATCATCTGCTGCTTCTCCCTCCTCAACACTGTCCTCAGCATGGTCAAGCTCCTCACAGCCTGGTAAGGCTCCTCCTCACCTTCCTTGTGCTCTGCCTGCTCTTCCCAGCTCTCACCCTTCCTGCTTTCCACCAGCACAGGTTACTCAGGCTGATGTTTTGGTTCCTCTCATCTAATCCCATCTCCTCTGCCATTGCTATTTTGGTGGGACTGCTTTTGGGGTGGCCCTGGCTTGGGACTGTTCCACAGAGCCAGGAGGAACTCTCCAGGAGGGAGCAGATGCTCACTGTCCATGTCTCCTGGAAGGAGACACACACATCTGAAGAGGCTTCTCTCCTGGGGACAGGCAAACAGTTCCTGATTGTTTGAGAGCAACCTTCATGTGCTCTGCTTGTCTGGGATTTTTGGGGAGATCCCATACTGGAAAGATGAGCTGGGCAGCCTCAGACTCACTTCTCCCTCTTGTCCAGCAAGTCCCAATGCAGCAAGATTTTGCCTTTCCTGCACATGCCCCTGGACAAGGATTTCTGGCCACCTCTTTTGTCTTCTCTTCATGCTCTCACCCTCAACTCACCTGTGCTTTCCTCCTCGCAGCCTCCACCCATGAAAGGACAACTGGGCCATACATTGTGCCACCTCAGACCACTCAGAAGACCACTGCCAGCACATCCACCAGCAGCACGACCATGACCACTGTCTCCAGACACACCAGCCCCATGGCCAGCACAGAACTCCCTCTCACCAGGACCTCTCCAAATCCCAGCTCTCCTCCTGCCCACACCAGAGCACTCAGCACCCAGCTGCCACCTTCTGCCACTTCCACAGTCTCCTCCACATCAACAACCACCACCAGCCCCAAGCCCACACCTACCACCCTGAGGCCTAAAACCTCTTCCCCAACAACAACTGCTCCAAAGGAGTCTCCTGCAACAGAGTCCTCTGCACCCTCCACAGCCAGAACCACCCCAATGCCATCATCTGCTGCTTCTCCCTCCTCAACACTGTCCTCAGCATGGCCAAGCTCCTCACAGCCTGGTAAGTCTCCTCCTCACCTTCCTTGTGCTCTGCCTGCTCTTCCCAGCTCTCACCCTTCCTGCTTTCCACCAGCACAGGTTGCTGAGGCTGATGTTTTGGTTCCTCTCATCTAATCCCATCTCCTCTGCCATTGCTATTTTGGTGGGACTGCCCTTGGGATGGTCCTGGGCACAGATCTCCTCCACACAGTCTGGCCTCACACTCCTGCTTCTTGCAGAGCAACCTTTAAGTGCTGCTGTCCTTGTGCCCCCATTGCTGGGGCGATGCTGGGCAGTGAGGTTGAGGGCAGGAACCAGAAACTACTCCACCCTCTTGCCCAGCAAGTCCCAATGCAGCAAGACTTTGCCTTTCCTGCACATGCCCCTGGACAAGGTTTTCTGGCCACCTCCTTTGTCTTCCCTTCATGTTCTCACCCTCAACTCACCTCTGCTTTCCTCCTGGCAGCCTCCACCCATGAGAGGACAACTGTGCCACACATTGTGCCACCTCAGACCACACAGAAGACCACTACCAGCACATCCACCAGCAGCACCTCCATGACCACTGTCTCCAGACACACCAGCCCCATGGCCAGCACAGAACTCCCTCTCACCAAGACCTCTCCAAATCCCAGCTCTCTTCCTGCCCCCAGCAGCCCACTCAGCACCCAGGTGCCATTTGCTGACACTTCCACAGTCTCCTCCACATCAGCCACCACCAGCCCAGTGCATGCACCAGTGTCCCTCACTACTTCCACAGCTGTGTCTGCTGAGAGCACAACTTACTCCTCCTCCCAAAACACCACATTTACTCCACATAGCATGACACCTCCCTTAGTATTTCCTACCAGTGCCTCTGCCAAGTCCACTGCAGCTGTGATCCCAGCTGTTTCATCCACAGCTATCACTGTTAGTCCCAGTGTTAGCACCACTGCTTCTACAGAGTCCATGGGAAGGACTGCTCTGCAAACCACCACTCTAACCACTGCTCACACTACATCATCCCCTGTCACCTCCAGACTTTCAACATCCTTCTCTTCTACTATAACATCAGCAGTGATACAAGGTAAAGCACCTCCTGATCTTTATCCTCTTGCTTTTGGTTTTATTTGTTAGAACATCTTTTCTTTCCTGAGTGTTTGTGTTCTTCCCTCACAAAGCCTTTGGCTGTGACACCATTGGCATGCATTGTCTGAAGAGAGCTCTCTGAAGCCTTTGATGTCCTAACAGGTTCCTGCTATGTACTCATATAAACACTGCACAGTGTGAGTTCAGGAGGCTGACAGGGAGTGGACCAGGAGAGCCACATGATCATCTGGGTTTTAAAGTCCCAGTTAGGCACCACTTAAAGGCTAGAGAGCCACCCAGGACTTACCTTGCAGTCCTCACCTCCTCTCCCACACCCTCCTTCTGCACACTTCAGCATTTGTTGGTGTCTCTTCTGCAGGGTTCTGTTCTCTCAGGAGGTTTTGAAGGTCCAGTGATGGTTTCTGGCTCCTGCACAGAAGGAAACCCTTGAGGGAATGCCACCTTGTGCCACTCCTACAGCTCCCCAGAAAAGAAGGCACACAAAGCAACAGCCTCTCTCCTGTTTTGCAATGGGGCTGCCCTCCTGCAGGATGTGCAGCACAGGAGCCAGGAGCCCTGCTGGGGATGCACAAGAGAGATCTAGGCATTTTTAACTCTATAGGCAGCAGAGGCCTTGTTTCTAGTCCTGTTTAGAAACAGCAAGGCAGCCTGGCTTCATTCAGCACTTCCTAGGATGTGGATTAACCTTTGCAAGAGCAAACCAGAATGACACAGGCACTGGTTTTATTTCACAGAATCATAGGTCATAGAATTGTCAGAGCTGGAAGGGACCTTAAAGATCAGATAGTTCCAACCCCCTGCCTGCCAGGGACACCTCCCACTAGATCAGGTTGCCCAGGGCCACATCCAGCCTGGCCTTCAAAGCTTCCAGGGATGGAGCTTCCACAGCCTCTCTGGGCAACCTGTTGCAGTGTCTCCCCACCCTCACAGTGAAGAACTTCCTCCTAATATCCAGTCTAAATCTCCCCTCCTCTAGTTTGCATCCATTCCCCCTAGGCCCATCACTACCACCATCCATTTGCCTCTCTGTGGTCCCATCAGTGGATTTGGGTTTCTTTTCCCTGCTGGACTGAAATTGCCCTGTATTCCTAACAGGAATTGTTCTGCTCATTTCTAACTCCAATGACTTGTATTTTGTTAGCTGATCTCCAGGGCAAGCCCCTTCAGTGCCTAGTCTAGGATCTTCTCTTGCTGTCTTACTGAAGTGCCTCATGCACTAGGGATGGTTTCCATTGAAACAGAGTATGGACACTTCTGGCATCCAGCAATGCAAAGGTCACTCAGGAAGCACTGAGACAAATTTCTGCTGCTTTTGTTTTCTCCTTTCCCTTTGGCAGAGCCCTGCAGAGAGCTCCACTATGAGGAACAAATCACCTACAAAGGCTGCTCGACCAACGTCACCCTGAGCCGCTGTGAGGGCTCCTGTCCATCTTCTACACAGTAAGGATGCCTCAGGGGCTCTAGAGTAGACACCTTGGTTCTTGGCTTAGTTGCCCATCTCTAAGTGGTGATATTTGTTAACTACCACTCCTCTATAATTCAGGGACAAAAGAAGTGGTTGGCATCTACCCAGGGATGCAGGTCAGTGAGAACGGAAATGCCAAACAGCCAAGGCAGCAAAACCAAGGAATGTTCTCATCTCAGTATCTCAAGTCACTTCAGTTGTCTCACTTCTCCTCATACCTCAGGGATTGTCTAGTCACCAGGGTGCTGTCTCAGCCTGTGCAGCAATGCTGGCTCATTAGGAGATCAGGCAGGGAATGGAGGCTTCACTAAAACTGGCTGCAGCAATCTTGCAAGTTGTGCTCTTCCCAACATCCCAGGCAAATACCATGTTCAAGGACAGGAAAGCAAGGAATGGGTTTGCTTGTGCAAGAGCTGATTTAAATGAATCCTGAACCTAAAGCCATTCCCTTCCAAAAGAGCTGAGGTGTCTCCCAGCATTGTGAAAGCTGAGTGATTGACTTTGTGTCTTCAGAGTTTTCAAGGGTGCTGTGAAAGCTAGAGGAAGGTTTGGGGTTTTTTAAAGTTGATCATAATCAGTAAGAAAGTGGCAGCTGATAGAGGTTTGGTTCAGTTGAACCCAAGCAGACTTTTCTCCCCTTTACAGAGACTTTTAAACCCACATTTTTTCCCCTTGCTCATGTTCCCACAGCCAAATTCTCACTGACAGAGGAAAATAAGAGGTAGTAGCAACTTCAAGGGTTGTCCTCTTTCCTCTAAATGTTTCACCATAAACAAAGTGTTCAAACCCTTGAAAAGCTGTAAGCCTGAAACACTGCATCCAAATCCTACCTGCTCCTCTCTCTCTTCCCAACAGGTTCAACCTTGAGAAGAGGACAGTCACCAAAGTGTGCAGCTGCTGTGAGCCACGTCAGCTTCTGAAGAAGGAACTCCAGCTACCATGCCCAGACCCAGAGAGGCCAGGGAAAAGGCTCATCACAGAAATAGTTGTGTTCAGTGGCTGTGTGTGTAACTTTGACAGCTGCACACACTAGAGACCTGGGCCTCAGACACCAGTTGCTCTTTAATTCAACACTGATCACCCGCTGAGAGCAGCACAGCAACTGCTGGCTGCAGGGATTGGACAGGACAGCCTTGCAGGGAGGCTTCCTGGGCTGCTATCCAGAGTCAATGAAGTCAACTGATAAATTATTGCTGATCGAGAGGGGGCTGGGGGGTAGTGGTGTAGGGGAGAAAACACAGAATGGGCATGCTGGGGGTGGGAGGGAGATCATGTCAGAGCCTGTCTGGCCTTGCTCAGGGTGGTGTTCAAGCAGAGGCTAAGAACTGGCCTATGCAACGTGCAATAACACATCTGACTTTCAAATAAAGCAGAAGGAATGGAATTTGCTTATTCCTCATTCTTTGGCCCATTATTTGAAGTGAGAAGAGCCTCTTGGGTTCACTACTGTTGAACTAGGAAGTCCTGCCTGTGTGTAACACAGGTGCGTGCTTCACAGCCTCAACCATCTCCCCCTGTCACAGCAGCTGACTGCAGCAGGTTCTGTTCATGTACTCCCTGTTGGTAAACACTACAGGAACACAGCTTTTACATGGGGTTTTTTCTTTTTACAGCCAAGTATGTGCAACATGTGCCCAAAGCCACCACCAAAAAGAAAGAAAAGCCATAAACAAACTCAGTGGGGGAGCAGAAAACTGCAGGTCAGGTCAAGACTCAACTGTACCCAACCCAGCAGCAGTTTGCAGAACAGAATTTACCAGGACACATCAAGTGCTGTTCCATACCAACCAGCCCATGCCCAGAGTCTTTCCACTTCCCTGCCCCCAGAGAAAGCAAACCAGGACAGCTGGATTTCCATTCTAATCATTTATTTAATCTGAATACGTTCTTCTGATGAATATAGTCTAATATATAGTCTTCTATATGGAACTTCTCCACTTAATTTGACAGAACTTTGTTTTATACAAATAAGACAATCACCATCAATGTTACATACTGGAGTGTAGGTCAAGGATGAACAGAACTCTACCTGCTTTGCTATTCAGTTATTGTCACATCTCAATGCCTGAAAATACTGTACTTCAAAACAATAACACTGTTGAGTGCAGAAATCACTTGGTCTGCTTGACAGGATACATCACTTTGGTAAGTTAACCAGCATTCACAACAAAATCATGAAGTATTTGTCCTTAGGTTGTTCACTTTTCTGCTCATGGCTTCCTTGAGCTGCTAATTAATACAACATGTGAACAGTCAGAAGCTTAACACAGTCACCACTGAAAAGACATTTCCCTTCCTCCCCTCCTTCCCACATTTGGAATGCACAGTTTAGCACAGCTTGAACCAAAGCAAGGGGAACAGAAGTCGTGCAGTGTCTCAGGGTGGCCTTTCAGGAGGGCACAGAACACGTTCAGGGGGCCAGCTACACAACAGGACTTGGAAAGGATGAACCAGAAGCTCCTCCCTTGTCTTTGCTAAGACTCCCTTCAGCTCAGCACATCAGCTTTTGAGAGCAGCAGCCAACAGCAGGGTTAAGGGACCGGGACAACTAAAGAGGCATATGGCATCCAAAGGCCAACAGAGAAGGTAGCCCATTAGTATTCTGCCAACTGCCCAACCCAGCTGCAGGAACTGCTCAGGAAGCTTTTCAAAGACAATGTTGGTGACCAAAGAGCCTTGATCAGAAAGGCCATCAGAGGGCCAGCTGTTCCAGAGATCCTTTGCAGAAAGGTCAGGTCTAGAGTCAAGTGTTCAGTGATAATGTCCATAGTTAACCAGTCACTTCTGGAAAAAACAGAACGAGTATCCCCAAAATCCACACACCACAGCCAAATGGTGATTCTTCAGTTTCCACTTGCACTCAGGTATGACCACTAGCCTTCAACCAAACCACATCACCATCACCCAGTTCCATCACTTAGCTCAAGGTACTGAAGACAAGACATCCTCAATCCTGTAAAGCCCTGTCCCCTGCTGTGCTCTGGGCAGCATGACAGGGGCCTCATTTCAATGGGCATTCAATGTCATCACTAACACTCCAAACCTTTACTTCATGGGCACCCTAAGCTCTGTGTTGTCAAACACCAGTCCCAGGGCTCCTTCAAGCAACCTGGAGGAAACCTTGAGCTGAGGTTCACATACACTGCCAGCAGCAGCTGACTTTGCTCCTCCTGACCTGTAGCACATGCTGACAGCTGCCTGCAGTTTCCAACTGCACCTCTGCACCTGCTTTGTTGGAGCAGCCTTTGCTGCACTTCAAGGCTTGAGGAGTGGGAGCCAAAAGTTGTGTCCCCTGCCTTCTGCAGAGAGGCTGCAAACAGTTTGCTGATGTGGAACAAGTTCCAAACGTTTTGGTGATCAAAACCACTACCAAAGCTGAATATTTTGGGGCCTTCTACTCTCAGTCTCAACACAAGTCTTCCTACACCACCTGGGGGATTTGTGCCATCACTGACAGACAGGGAACTGTTCAGATAAGTCAGTTCACCTCGTGTTTTAAACATTACTGTACACTGGGGGGAAAAAAAACATGGGTTCAAATGACACTTTCATCTAAACGAGTGCATGCCTTACAGCCCTGCAAGGGCCCATTTCTTGCCACTTCATACAACACCAGACTCTGCAGTTAGTTATATCACATCATTAGGACTACTACTTGCTAAGACTGATGGGAAACAGGAGGGAAAAATCCCCCACAGAACAGAATATTTAACTTTAGCTTGACTACCAATGAACAAGCATGTACTCACTCACCACCTACCAGAGCAGCTCACCTCATTAGCTGAGATAGGCAGAAGGACTGAGAACAGTTTGTGTGGCCAAGCCACTTTCCAAAGATCAGAAAACATTAAGATGCCCTGGATTACAAGATTGATATTTTTAAGACTGTGGTCCTGTGGCATTTTTCAAGTACAAAAACTGGTGACGTGCAACAGAAAGGTTCACCTGAATCAGATTCAAACACATCTTGCAATCTGCTCTTCCATCCAGGACAAGACCTGTGCCATTGTTCTGCTTTACAAAGTTCTGACTCCACAGTAACCTCTGCACTAACCTTACTGAGCAGCACTCCATTGGTTGCTCACAGCTCAGAGCAGAGGGAGTGCCTGGTAAAAGGCACCAAGTCAGAATGTTACCAGCCATTTCCAGCAGAGATCCTTGGTGACCACACCTAAATCAGCTTCCCTTTAACAAGTTGAAAAGCCTAACCTCTGCAAAAAACCAAAGGAGCACAAGACAGCCCTCCCACCCTTTGTGTAACACACCAAAAGCCATTTTTCATGGAAAAAGTCACTTCCCTGTACTGTACATTTGATAGTCTTAATTTCCAAGAAGGGGCAAGTCCTAATAAGGCAGGGAGCTGGTATTGGTTAACATTGCAGTACTCAGACAGTGATGTACAAGACATTTATTTGCAGTATGATGACAGTGATATAAATGGAAAACCCCAAACTGACACTGTTAATATTAAAACTGCTCTGACAGCAGTTCACATAACCTCTGAGATACAGCTTCTTTACTTGTCCGTAGTGTGAGCCTGTACATCTGAAAGAGAACACAACACACAGCTGGGCATTAAAGGAATGCAGGCAGCTACCTCTTCATTCTCTGCTAGAAGACCTCAAGTTAAGCCACCCAGAGGCAGGCAGCCACTGAGTAATAAAGCCTTTTCAAAACACTGGCTAGAGTACATCTCCAAATCCTGGGGGAGAGTTGCCACTGTTCTAACATTGTTAGGCTTAAACAGCAAAGTCTTGTCCATTTTTTGGCTTGAACAGCAAAGTGCTGTCCAAAGTTCTTTCTCAAGAGGAGTAATGTTGTGGAACACTCTAAAGACTATCACCACTTCTTCAGAGAAGAACACTAACCACCCAAACCTTACTTTTAGTCCTTTGATAAACCCTCTACCAAAACACTTGAGGAAAAGTATTAACTTTGTGTTTGTTTCCTTGTATTTTCTCTTTCAGCCAATCATTCTTTTCTTAATTTCAAGTGGCTATAGTAACTGCACTCAGTCTTGTCCAAGGTGTACAAACCAGAGACATGAAGTGTTTCCAGCTGCCAACAGCAGATGAGAGCCTATGGACAGGCTGCAATAATACAATGACCTCTTCCAACCAGAAAGAATTGCTCTGAAGCAGCAGTCTCCCAGACTGGAACAGGAGCAGCTGTGCTACCACTTCCTTTCCTGCTGGAGTCTGCAGTCACTACTAGCTAATGCAAGAGTGATCCTAAATAAATAGCTTAAGGAACTTCAGCTATACAGGTACTTAGTTCAGAGAAGACCTTGAAGCTGTAGATGCTTAAAGAGGTACCTGTGCCTGCAGATTGGGTTCGAGGCGCAGCAAGCATCCAATCTGAGTAGTTTTTGTGTGGATGATACCAGCACCAACAAAGTTAGCAGGATTGGGATCTACCTCCTCCAGCAGGGCTGATCCAAAGCCAATTATCTACAAAAGAAAGCCAGACTATTCAGATGTGGGAACAGCAGTACACCAATATCAAGTCCTAGCCAAGCAGAGTCACCACCAAAACAAACAGGAGACCCATTGTTAGTTGAAGTGTTGAAGATATGAAGGAATGATCCAGTACCAATTCTATTAGTAAAGGTTTCTGGAGTGACAGAATGACCCTGATTAGCTGTTCTTGGAAAAAAACTAAGTAGAAAGTAATCAAGTCTCTCTTGTTTGTGATAAAGCCACCCCGCCTTACTCTAGTCACTTCTGGTTTCCCTAAGGCAGCCAGCTCTACAGAAAGCTGCTTGTTTTCTTTACCACCTAGAAACTCTAGTATAAATTAAGGCTTCAGTATCTTCCATTTCAGTTTGAAACACTGAACTGGTTCAAGTTTCCAGCTGCTATTGAAGACTAGATGTGACTCAAGCCGCACTGAGCAGCAGCCTGTTCAACCCAGAGCAGTCAAGGGTCTGTCACACTGACAGGATGATCTAATTGCCATAGAAACCAAGATGAACAAAGTATGCTTACAGCACCACAAATGAAAAATACCACACTGCCACCTACTTACCTTTGCTTTTGTGATCTCTGCATCCATTGGGTGTTTTGCTTTGAAGATATTCTGTACTTCTTGCTTTGGACTGCAAGAGAAGGTAAGATGAATACCTGGTCTAACATGTGCACTATGCACAGCACTGCTCAACAGCAACTCATTACACTGGGAGAGCTGGTATCTCCCAGGGTTAAATATGGATGGAGCAGTGCAGCAGCTACATTCACAATATACCCTTTTTTCTTCCCTTGGCCCACACCACAAGAACCCCAAGCATGGACAAAGTCTTACTTGCTCAGTTGCTTCCAACGCTGGAAGAAGTCTTGAGAAGACATCTCTGTGGGCTGGAAAAACTTATTCAGGGTGATGGGTAACTTCACTGACAGGTTTTGAAATGTTCCTCCATACCTGCTTGGGGAACAGGGAGAACACTGTGTGTGCAGCACAGTAGAGGCAGTCTGGCAGCCTAAATCAACCAAGCAATAGAGGATGAAGACTCAAGGTGCAACTGTGTAGGATTAAAACCCATCAGCCACAGATACTGTCATTTCTAAGATACAGTTTTAATCCACTGTTAAAGTTTGCTCTGCTTAGATGGCAGAAGAAAGTGAAGTGGCAGAACTTCTAATAAGGATCTCTCAGTTTCAACACAGGTTACCCTTCAAGGTAACACCCTTCAAAGGGGTGAAGCTATATCCCTGTGAAAACACAGCAGTATGAACCAGTTTAGACTAGGATAGCAGAATACAGCCCAGAAACCAGGGTTTCCCCAAGACTCACGTTGAGTGGATGTAATGATTCTAATTTTGGCTGCATGCATTGCCAGTGCAAGTCCTTGTTCTCCCTTCTTGGTCTCCAGAAGGGAGAAGTTACTGTGTATATTCCTGTCAACATCTCTTAAGCAAACAGGAAGAAGCTGGTTCAGAAAGATAGCAGAGAAGTCATGGAGACTTTTCTCAGTAGCTCTCTCTTGAATATTTGTTTAACCACATTGTTCCAAGTGGATTCTCTACCTCCCTCAGTAGCTTAAAGCTTAGTTAGATCAAGTTTTAAACCCAAGACAGCTTAGATGCCCAGATTCTACACTTCAGTCAGAGGACCAGGACATAGTTACCATCTTTCATTCACTAGTGTTTGCATCCTGTCTTTTACCTGAATTGAATGTTCAGGATTGGAGCTTCCATGAAGTCTGACACACACTCGATGTTCACCACCTGCTGCACCTGTGCACCTCCATCCACAGTGGGGTCCACAGGCTTTGTCTGAAGATTCAGGCATAAGAAGTGGCTAAGGAAACTGATAAATGAATTGCTAACTTAAACCCAAATCCTCCAGTAACCTACATGAGGAATTGGCATTGTGTCCTTTCTGTATATACTACTGAATATTCAAACCTCAACTCTCATACAGCATGGAGTGGTTTCCCCTCCACTCCCTCCCACACACAAACACACCTAGAAGCAATAACCTCCACAATTCTGTGTTCCTTGGGTATTCTTAAAGAAAGATGCACTCAAGAAGGTATGAAGGCACAGAGACTTGACAATAAAACCCCCTGGACTATTTTACTTTGATGTTAACATTACAGTGATGTTTCAAGTCAAACAAGCTTGATTACATAGTCTCCTAAATCTCTCAAATTTGTCTTAAAGTATCATCACCTTTGTGTACATCTACTCCTCTACCACCATCTCAAGTCTGAAGTCACCTGCTAATGCAGGACCTGAAGGACACCACATCATACCCCTGCTACTTCATGACAGTGGAGAAAGCTAAAGTTACATTACACATCCAATCAGTCTAATTGCTCCTTGTCTGCAACCAGAGCTTTAAGGAGAGAATCTTCCAGCACTGTTCAAGACTCCTCCTTTCTACACGAGCTTTCAAAGTTATCTTATTATGACTTTCTCATTTCTTCATGTTCAAGGCCACTGAATCCAGCAGTGATCCAGCAGCTTTATTCCAACTGTGTGGCACAAGACACAAACCCATTCATCTGCTAGTGCATTGAAGGATATTGGACTGTAGTTCATCTGAGCAGATGACTGTTGGAGTAAAATTCAAGAACTGTGTTGATGTCTTATTACCATAGAATATGAACATACGTCCTGGGGAGACAAGAAGAGAACCTGGGATCAGAACTGGTAGGTCTGTCACATGGAATCCTACTGAACTTCAAGTATCTAATACATATCTATATTCTTTCTACCTTTCTTCAAAACAACTTTTGCAAACAAAGCATAGTTTTCATGGTTTATGCTACCAAGATATTCTCAGTTGAAAATGAAGTCACAGATTAAACCAAAACTCTCAGACCTCTCCCACAGTAGCTGTCACACAGGCAGTTAACTAGGCAGTGGAAGTCTTCTAGCTGCTGAAGAACATTACTTTTTATGTGAAGAAGCTATTATGGTCCCAAAAGCGAGGCAGAAGGAGAGAAGCAAGCAAGCAATCCTAGCGCTGGCCTGTGCTTGATTCCCAGCTCCTCCTTAAGCTGTTTCCTGTATCTTGTGCATTAATGTCTTAGGATAGACATGTTTGAAATGCATTGTGTATCCTATCACTACAGTCAGCTATACTGCAGGATACCAAGATTGGGGAGAATTGGCCTTTACAGCCCTGGTTACACCAGCCTTAAACTAGTCAGTAAGAGCTGAAGCTGACAGCATCACCATTTCATCCCAGCTACCAAAACAACCAGAAAGTGTAAAGAAACAAGAACCCACAAAGAAGCCAGAGACAAAAATGATGAAGATCCTAAGGCAGGTTAGGCCTGAAATCCCACTTCCCTCTTCAGCAGCTGAAAGGTCAGTGCTACCTCCCCAATATCATGCTGGCACTGGGGTTGCTAATGCAGAGAGCTAACTACTTGGCCTCAAGACCTTACCCAGGTTCTGTCGAAATTCAGATTTCAATCCAATTTGTAGCAGCTGATTTTCAAATAAGACCCCGTTATTTTTACACACAAACCTAGGGGAAGAGAGGGGAAAAACATGCTTTAAATGGAGCCATAGTAAACAATACTTAGAACCACAAAATTCAGGGTTTACAGAGAGGATGAAGATTGTGGTTAACCTAGAGTGCATCAGTCTGTGTGAGAAGCCTTTGCAGAAAACTACAGTCAGAAAAAAAACATTTTACAACCAAAACCACCACCTTGTAGGACACTAAAAGAGCTGAGATTTTCATTTGATAGGATAGCTGAGAAACTACAGAGGAAGCCACAACATGCTATATACACACACACTGTCTATAAAGGACCAGGCAACAGACTAGGATCTTTCTGATTCATAATCTTGACAACTTCTGAAACTCATTAGGTTGGTGCAGAATTGAAAAGTTGGAAGCTTTGACTGTTTAAACCTGGAAGAAAAAAGAATCCCTTGTTTTAGCAGTTCTGCATCTTCTAAGTCAACTGAGAGCTGGAGGGTTGTGTTTTTGTTCCATTTTGAGAGAGGAAGCCCATTCTGTAGTGATTTCAGTCCTTTCCATCACTCTTCACTTAAAAGTAGAAGAGCTGGTCAGCAAACATCAGCCTTTTGCATCCAAGGCACTTTGAAAAACACACTCCCAAATAGCAGTACTTTTGACAATTGACTCTCTTCTATTTTTCCTTTCTTTGTGAATAGTTACATGTCTCATTTTAGAGCAGTGTGTGACTCAAAGGCAACTCTAACCAGTCTATTCATGAGCTTGCCATAAAATCCACATCTACAGAGGTTCTAGCCACAAGTCTGACAGTACACGTTTCTCTGCTTTGCTGGTATTACTTTAATGCACAATAGAGTTTTGCTTTATCACTATATTCTGGCAGTTGCCCAGCCTTGCAAGGTTTGAGTATTGCTTACTTGTGAAAAAGCTCATCAGCATCATGCACAGTATCAGCTGGTTCCTCAGAAACTACCTCAGATGAAGCCAGGTCAGGGCTAGTTCAGGCAGCACAAAGGAAGAAAGGCAGTAGCGACAGAGATAGGAGTTAGTAAAGACAGCTTAGTGCTCACTTATTCCTTTTAGCTCCTTCCTCAAAAATGGCACTGCTGAGCTTCATGCATGAAAAGTTTATTAGCTGCCCTACCTCAGTACTCCTAGAAAGGTTTTAGGCATTAGGCAATGTTTTCCCCCACTTCTCTCCCCCATCCCACCCCTCCCTGATCATTAGGAACCAGCAATTCTTCCCAAAGACAGAGGACAGCTGAAAAAGGTGTTCAGTAGCTTAAATGTATACCTCTTACAGAACTAAGTTTCATACCTCTTACAGAACCAAGCCCTTTTAGGTGTTTAATCCTGACAGCAATAAGAACCCCAGAATGTTTCAAACCATCAGTGTGGATACATATTAACAACTACAAATGTGCACTTGGAAGCAGAGACCTCCTCAACCCTCGTGGCACTTCTGAATGCAGCTGCACTATTAGTTCTTAAAAACACCCAAGTATTGAGCAAGAATATCCAGGCACACAGAGGATGACTTACCCAAGTAACAGATTAGAAACAAAAGTGACAAAGGCACTAAAAAGAGGCAGGAAACTGCAAAAGGCAACTTCTCAGTATCATTAGAGAAGCATTTCATCATCTACAGATAGACCAAGGGCTTGGGCAATGCTATACTTTCCTCTGCAGAAAGAGAAAACTCTTTTTAGCTAATTTTTGCTTATGAAGCTACTAGTATTGGTTTCTTTCCACCCCCCCTCTTAAAAAAAAAAAGTTTAACAAGCTTCTTAAAGCCCTGGTATTGTGCAGCATGACTAAATATTGCTTATCACCTTCCAAGAGAAACACAGGACCAAGTCTGAATCACTGCAAGCCCACAACAATGAGCTGCCCAGCATAAAGTTGTTTCAAAGTCTCAACGATCCAGACAAATTAGCTTCACTGTTATGTCCTTTCTATTAAGATCCATTGTAAATCTGTCATCCAATCATTCAAAATTTGGCCCTTAACAATAACACCACATTATCAGGCCAATAAGATGGCAGATTTTCAGGACATTCTGAAATCTACCATTTATTTCCATCATTTTAGCCAAGTAACATTTGAGTGCAGTCCCAGAGGCATAATGGCACTAACACCACACTGCACCTCCACTGCACTTGGTAATGTACTTAGGAAGATACTCCTGTCAAATCCTCCCCCCAAAAAAAAAAACAACCCCAAAGCAAAACAAAGCACTTTGGTGTTTTCCCCCATTTCACATCTGTTTGTCAGACAGCAGCAGAGCAATTTAAGTACAACCTGAAATTCTGAGAACCAGTACCTCTGGATAATCCATCTTCCAGGAGCAGCTTGCCATAAATGGAGACACCCAAGAATACTTTATGGAATTAAGAATAACTGTGTTCATACCAGGCCAGATAACCCCCAAATTCAAGATTGAATGAGATGCACAAGCAATTTAGTTTAAAAAAAAGCAGCAAAACCAGCATGAAAACTAGGCAATAGTGTGCAGCTAACATCCTCAGGCTGAGTCACTACAGATTCAGTCTTCCCATGACCAGAGGTATTCAAGAGTACATCCAGCACAGGTCCTGCTGTACAACTACTACCCAAGAATGCACAGAACAAAGCTAGAACAAAACCAAAAGTTAGTGGGTTTTTTACATGACTGTTTTAAGAGAGAAATCCTTCTGCAGGTTCCTTAGAGGTGACTTAGTTACCTCGCAAAGTTGTCATCAGAGCCGGGAGCAAGAGGCGCGACCGCAGAAGCTGAATCTGAGAACACATCCACCAGCAGGCTACCACTAGAGGACGGTGGGGGAGCCGAGTTGGTGAGAGGGGCAGCACCCAGCCCCAGCAGATCCGCAGATGGAGAAGGAGTAGACTAGGGAAAGACAAGACACTTGGGTGTTACACTGCAGCACAGCTAAAAGAAGGCTGTCTCTTCTGCATAGGCAGCTAAGCTATAGCAAAGTGCCACCCTCCTCCCCAAATCAATTTCAACTTCCTGTCATTTACAGATGTGGTCTGGTTTTTTTCCCCCCCTTTGAGTTATGTGTCTCTAATAGCTAAATAAGACCCCCAAATTAATCAGATTCTGCAGAAGACAATGTTTTCCCCTCCTCTCTTCTCACCTCAGTTTCAAGGGGAATTAAGCACTGCATGGAATAAAATTCAAATGTGTTGCTTTTCTTTCATGAAGAATCCAGCAAAAAAGGCTGTGGCTTTTACACAAACCTAAATCAAAACATCAAGGCATCTTAAAAACTGACTAATCACTTTCGCCCTGGGGTTTTGCTGCTTGGCAAACCTTAGAAACAACGTAAAAGCTAACTAGCAAAAAAGCAGAGCCTGTAGCTAGGTGAAGCTGCAAATACTAAAGATAGAAACAAAACCTTTTCCTCTCTCATTCTCTCTCTCTCTCTCCAGTAGAACAAATCAAGTAGCCAGGACACAGAATCATGCAGAGGCTGCATACATGTGCCCAAGTCACGTGCAAGAACAAAGCAGTCTGCCAAACAAAATGATGAGCAGCCTACAACACACCAGACACTGAGGATGAATCATGAGGTGCATTTGGATTCAGTCTGGAATGCTGTTTTTGTAAGCCAAGTCCAAGTTATTATATACTCCAAAGACTGAATTGGATGTGGTATAAGAAAAATTCTCTGGCAAAAAGTTTCAGAAGCCAATCCAAAGAGTTGGGACTCCAATTTGGAACACACTCCTGGCATCTAAACCAGCTGACTTTTTTACATGGCTACAACCCATGGAGTGAAGTTTAGAAAGCATAACACAATTTTAACTGCCAGTCACCTCAGCCATGCATGCAAAGAGAATTTGGCAACTTTTCTGCTGGAAAGGTATTTCTGTCCATTGAGAGATGTTGCCCTTGGAAGATCTACTGTTACATACTGCAATGACTAAGAATTAAAGGATTATGCTTTAACAAATTGAGCAAGGAGTGTGCTACAATATTTCCTCCTCACTACTACATCTCAGATGTAATTACAAGTTATGCTAGGCATTAAAACCAGAAACAGGTATTAGATTATGGGAACAACTCATCCCAGCAGCTTTAACTGACAATAAAAAGAAGCTTCAGCTCAGAAGAAACAAGACTCTGGCCTTATCTACCATAACTGAACTACACTTGCACTGTCAAACAAACAGTAACAATGTCAGACTGATTTAAGGACATCCCTATTGTCTACATCTAGCAAATAAACAGTAACAACCCAAAACAAGACCCAAAATATCTACAGCTAGACAGAACACAACAGCTGATACTTTGAAATTGAAGTTACCCCTTTTCAATATGTTAATTTAATCATCTCACCTTTACTGCAGTTTCCCAGGCAAGGAAATCCCAATTTCTAAGTTTACCTGCAGTAGTTTTCAAATTAGCAATGTTAAAGGGATTTTTTTCTTTAGGCTGCAGAGAGTTTGTCCCTGTTTACAGAAGATTGCCAAAGGAAAATGCATCCAGGCCTGCAGGGGCAGGGAAGGCAGCCACTTCACAGAGAACATCATTAGTCCTTAATTTGAGATGAGAAGCTTTAAGGCCATTTGAATTAGTGAAGTAACAGCTTTAAAACTCACAACAACACTGGCATTGACAGCAGCAGGTTCAGCACTTCCATTCATATCAGAGCTCCTCTCCTTTTTGATCTCTTCCAAGTCAGTAACTGTGCCTGGGCCTTTCTTCTTCTTGAGTTTAGCCAAAATAGAAGATTCCCTCTCTGGAAAGGGAGGCATTTCTTCCAGCACTGTAGCCTTATCACAGAGAAGAAGTGTATTAGTTAAACTCACAGGAAAAGTCAAACCAGCTTCTGAGTCTTTGAAGAGAAACAACCCTTACTGTTTACGTGAGGCAAAAGCAGAAGGAATGATCCACCCAGAGAATGACCAGGCAAGTTACTGCCCAGTGTAGACTTGCTTTTTTTAAAAGCAACAAAACCAAAGTATTTTTGAACTTTCTGAAGTCCCCTCAAAGCAATTGTTTAAGAGAACAGGAGTGTATCACTTCTCTATTACAGTGCTATTAAACAAACAAACAAACAAAAATGAATCAGTTAAGCAGATTACGACTGAAATCACAGAAGATGACCCAAGGATCTAGTCAGACCTAGCTGTCGAGACTAAGCATGGCTTGCTCTGGCCAGACCTGAGAGCATCAGGTTATAAACACTGTCAATTTCTAGAGACAAAGAAAATTTCAGCACAATGACAAGATTCTTGCCCACCATCAAGTCAATCCTCAAAACAAAGCACTGGTCTTTTGGTACCTGAATACTGTAGAAGCCTGCACTATGTCAGCTTTCACTGGCTTCCCTAGCACAGTTTAACAACAGCCTCACTAAAGCAGCAACAACTTTGATTTGTCTAAATGAAAGACAACTGCAGCTGAAAGAGGTAAGCTAAAAGAATCAGTGCCCACACTGTGGATCCTTCATCGTGTGTTAAGATTTCTGAGCAATCCAGGAAGGTTTAGTGGAATTTACTTGTTGGCAGGAGACACAGCTAAAGAGTTCTGTATAATGATGAAAAAATAGCTTTTATACCTACCAAGATATCAGTACTGGCAATAGTACTGAGCCTCAGATACTCCACAGCTCTCTGCTGCAGCTCAACATCAGCATTCTTGAGCTGACTGTCACTGCGCAGCACATCCTGGATCGTGGTTTTGATCTCTGGAAACAGGTTCACAAACTTGATGTAGGTAGAGAGCAGCAGAGCCCGGGTAGGAACACTACACAGGTGAAACTTGGAATGTAGCAAGTTGAACTGGATGAGGGGACTTAAAAGATGGGAAGAAAAAGAATTCTTCAGTTTTTTGTAGACATGGTAATTCTTAATGCATTACTAGCAAGAATCCTTTGTTCAGTAGCCTTTAGGATTATTAAATAGACAGCAGATTCTTTACAGAAAGTGTTACTACTTGGATTCAGCATGTTAGAAGGTGTTTTACCTTGATCTTGGATCACCTGCTATGAGATTTCCAAATTCTCCCAAGATGTAGCCACCTACTTTTACAAGGTTCTCGTGGCATGCTGGAGCTTGAAGGGCCTGGAAGAACACATTAGCAGTCATTGATCTGTAGTGTAGCAAAAAAGATCCCTTCTGTCACTTCATGTCCAGTTTTGAGTCTACTTTCCTGCAAGAGCAGACCAGAGGTCCAGGCACTATAAAGCACTTATGAGAATGCCTAATGTAAGTATTAGTTGCTTAAGAGCACTCTCATGCCCATTCAGCAGCACTGTGGACTTGTGAGGACATACACAGCTGCTTAGGTCTTCCCCTTACATCTTTAGGGGTGTCAGAAGGATGCTAATATACTTTTAAATCTTGCAAGAATCTCTTGAAATCATCCAAACCAAGAATACTACTTATTTTCTTTCCCAGATGTTAAAGATGGCTTTCAGAACTCAGCCCTGCTATGTTTCTTCATCCCCCCCAAAAAGAAAAGGGAAGTCAATATGAAAAAATCTGAAGTCAAAGCAACAAGGGCAGACATTAGGAAGTGTTCTCCTTTAATAGTTCAATTCCAATTTTATCAGAGCCTGAACAGAAGGAATCAGGATATGCTTCCAGAAGGATCGAGATACCATTTTAAATGTTTTGGCTTCTCCCACAAAGAAAATTAAGAAAATAATTTAAGAGAGATGCAAGCTGCCCTTCACAAGTCTATTTTTACTATATTTCAGTCATTTTCCAGGCAATACAGTTTCCTTACTAAGCCACCTACCACAGTAACAGAAACCCCAGCATAACCCCCCTGGTAATCCTCACACCTACATTACCCAAGCCAGAGAAGATTCTCATCAGCTGAAAGCAGCCTCTGGCTCTGACCCCAGTTTCACAGAAAGCTTCAGGTTGGAATATTCAGGATATTTTTCCTCTTCCCTAACACAGGGAAGCATGCACATACCCACCTGCTAGATCACATAGTGTTTACTTAACTCCTACCTCATTTTAGAAGTGAGCTGAAAACAGTTGTTCTTACCTCAAAAACAGTCTTTGCTGCATAGCCCTGAACATCATCCCTGTTGATGACGATCTGGATAACTCGGTACCACACTTCCTCACTGACATAGTCGCCAGCAATGCGAATCAGGTTCAGGATTGTATCCACATACCAGGTATAATCCACTGCATACTTCTCAGCTAGGATTGCAACTTTCAGCACCTGCACACACATGAGAGAATAAAGAAGGTTGACTAGCTTCTACTATAAGCTGTGTACCAAGATTCGCTGTCATAAACACCTAGGGGTACCCCAAAAAGCTGTGTTTCAGGTCCATCAGCTTGCTCACTTGCTCCCACAGCTAAGGTGAAAGATGAACACTGACACTGTGCCAGCACACAGTCACCAGGTACAGAACACTTCTCAAAATGCTCTCAAATATGATGCATCTCTGGCTTTCCAACTGTGTACCTAAGCAATTAAGAGCAATTCATTGAACATTTTTTGTTGTTCTGCACCTCTTCCTGCTGGGAGGAAGGAGACAAGTATCATGTCTTTTTTAGCTGGTTATAAGGTGTTGGTCTGAGGAATCCTTAGACTGAGGGAATGTTCTCACAGCATATATAGTATGAATTTCTACCCACAAATAAGTATTTATCCCACTAGTTTTTGAAGCTATTACACAGTTGACCAGAGTAGGACATAAGCCTCAGATCTAGAGGCTGTGTTTTCTCAAGCACTGATCAAATTCGCTTCACATTCACATGTAAATGCCCTGAGACCAGGACTAGCTTTTAAAAATTCCTGGTTTCCAGTGGTTTTTTCTTCCTCCCTTACCTCCCCATTAGTTTAACCTAAATGAAGAATGTTCTTTGCTATTTGACTACAAAACTTGAGGAGTTTGGGGTTTGTTGGTTTAAAAAAAAGCCAAACCACCGCAAAAACGATGATCCAGCATCCCAATCAATAAATGAGATATATATATACATACACACATACAGTACCAAAGCCAGCTATGAAAAAGTCAAGGAAACACATCTCACAATTTCTTCTCTAATGGAATAATCAGCAGTCTCCAAGTAATTCAGCATTTCAGCCACAATCTGCTGGGCATTGCTTCGGTCACACATTGCATACAGGAGATCTACAGCTCTCTGTCGTACACTTACATCTCTTTCAGTCTGCAAAAGGACACAGCAAAAAGTCAAGATGATTTTATCACAAGGAACTCACTCAAGAGATGAAACTTATTATAATCCATAGTCAAATTTCAAACAAATGTCTTTTCATAATCTTTCAGATGCAGAAGGAACTTAGATATATCCTTTACATAAGCTATGAGTGTCTCATTTTCAGTCACCTAGAAAGAGGAGACTCAGACGAGCTTCCTGCTTTTAGATAATATCACAGAAACCCAAATCATCACGTTTCTGTAGCATACACACTTAAATCTGTGCAAGTGCTGAAAGGATGGAGGAGTTTGTACAGAGTAACTCCCCTATTACCCTAAATAGGGTGAATGAGTGCAGTCCACTGTGCACTGGCCACAAAAGCACTAACAACTGCCTCAAATTATCAACTTGTCACCAGAGCAATGGGTGACTAGCTACCTGCAGGCTGAGTGCTGGGCTCACCATGTATCAACTGAAGCTGACCTCTGCTGTTGATAACCCAGCAACACTTAGCAGGATTAAGGGGAAAAAACCCCCAAAGCAGACTTCTAAGAATAACCCATTCATTGCCCAAGTATTATTAGCTTAATTGGGATGGGGGCTTGGAGCAGCGGGGGAGAGGGCATAGAGGAAGGGGAGAAGACAAGACTCAAACCAGACTGCACACAAATATTTACCTTCAATGCATTGATAACTGTTTCTATGTGTGTTTTCACAGCCTCGTGTGAGAATTCAGAGCTGGCAAGCGTGCACATGCTTTCCAGTGCTAGGTAACGCAAATTAGTTTCTCGGTGCTGCAAGAACTGACCTAGCTGGTTACAGGCACGGACTAGTAGGTTTGGCTCGCTGCACAGAACAGGAGAGAAAGTGAAAGGGTTAAAAGCAACAGGTTTGAGAACACCCAATATAGAATATTATTTCTTAAAATGCCTCAAAAGTGTCTGCTAGAATGCCCTGCTGGTGAAATGACACTTCAGGTACCGTGAGCAAATGATCTCTGTTGGATTAGGGTGGTGAAGTCAATCAAACACACCAAAAAAACAGAAGCAGCAAGAAACAAAGCAATCAAAAACGATGCTGAGAGCAACACAGTTCATTAATACTGTTCTATTCCATTGCTGTGGTCGTGCTCCAACCTGGCAAGCAACTTCACATTCTGCTCTCCTCCCCTTCCCCAGTAACATTCCACTAAGAGTTAAAGACAAAGCCACTGCTTTTCACTTAAAAAATCCTCTTGTAACAGAAGTGTTCTCACAGCTCACCTGTCATGATGTATAATTAAGCTTATTGCCTCAAAGAGCACAGCATTCTTTGCATTTGAGTGTTGTACTTTTTTGGACTTTGGTGGCTCCTGGGCTTTGTTAAGAATAGTTTCCAGGCATTCTGTGAGACGACCACGTACCGCAGGGTCTTCTGGAGAAGAACAAGCCGTTGGACAACTTCATTTTGCTCAACACCCTAATCCCTACCTTAGGCCTTCCACCTTGCTAAGTCTCTGAGTAAACTGAAGTATTCTGACACATTAGAAACAGTTCCTCCTCTCCCAACATACAGTTAGTTAGCAAAAGAATTCTAAGGCACAGTTCTATTTGGGCAGGAATAAAAGCCAAACAGGATCCACACTGTAGTATATTTGTAAGCTTTAATATAGTTGGTATCATTAAAGAATGTTTAAAATAGCAGTTGTAACTGGTTTGCAAGATGCACTCAGGTTTGAAACTTTCCTCTAAGCTACCTGCCCTTCTGAGTTAAGTTGTGCTTTAATTTTAACAATCTGAAACACTCAAGAGTACAGACTTCAGTATCCTTCTCTTAAGACAAGGAGCTTGCACTCCAAGTCATGGGAGCACTACAGCACAGTAGCTCTCTGGAGACGGCACACTGGATGAGAGATGCCCACTGTTGTGATTTGTGCATTACCTGGAGGTGGGTAGCACTGTAACAGCCTCAGAAGTTTCACAGATAACCAAGGAGCAGGAACAAAGTAGTATGTATAGTCCTGAAGATCTGTTGATGCAGAAGTTACAATCTGTAACACAAGCAGACAGCATGTCAGCTACTGATGTTAAAGCAATGCACAATCATGAGAAGGACTCAAAGAAGACTGTCACCTCTGACAAAGCCTTACAAAAAAACTCTCTCATTTGCAATGCTTAATTCTGTAGATTAACTAGGTGCAAGCTGCCATCCTTGGAGTATACCATCAGGTTGCCCAGTAACAGAAATCCTGTTATACAGATACAGCAGTCTAGAAAGTCTCCTCCTGAAAGCGTAGGTGGTCTCCTCAAGAATGAAAATGACCATCTTGTGCCACCAAAATATTGAACTGGAAGCCTGACTTTCTTCGGTTCAGCAATTCACAGATTCAGCCAACAGACAGTGTTATAGTGGACTGCTTATAGTGAAAAATTTGGACTTCCAAGTGCAAAATGCTATGACAGACTGAACTAAAGCAGGAAAAAAAAAAACCTAACACCTTCAATAACACTCCTACTCCAGAGCAAAGAACAGAAAACTTTCACAGAAAAGCTACCTTGCATAGTGAAGGGTGATAAGGACTAGATTCTAAGGTAAGCATGACTTTGGCACTAGCTTTGCTCAAGGAAATTCTAATCCAGTTCTTGCTGCTCCACTGCAGAACAGCCATGCACTTCCTTTAGCATTCCCTTGCTTTTAAGCATTAGATAAGATCTTCACCTTTGAAAGGCAACTAGATTTCTCTGAACTGCAAGTAATTTTGGGTATAACACTACATAAATCCAGGTCTAAAATACATTTGGGGAATAATATCCTCCCATGTCTTGCATGCCTTCCAAAAGACAAAACCCAAACAAAACAGTAGCTTAGGTCTTCCAGCATGAAGATCCTAACTGACACAAATGTCTCTCCACTCCACCCTGCACCCTCTGCCCCTGCTTAACCCCCTATACCCATTTACAGAATATCAAATGCTCATGACTATTAAGCTAGCAGTAGCTCAAGAGGGAATAGGAAGATTTGTCTTGTAAGAAGCTTAGATAAAATTAAAAGTATGAGCTGTATTTTTGAGGGCTCTGTGCCAAAGTCTGCAGAATCAGTCTTTGATGCAACTGCTCCTTGGTGTTATAGTAACATAAAATGAGGATTAAAAACTCAACTGCATCAGGAGGATCCTTGCAAATACAAGAGCTGAGAGACACCTATTTGCTCCATAGACTTGCAGCATGGCAAGAAAGTTTGGGCAAGTCAGTAGAACTCTCTGCCCTCGTAAGCAACACGTTAGGTTAGCTGAAGCAGCTCTAGGAAGTGAAACTGAACCATCTTCACTTTTAATGCTACACTAATCTGACCCAGAATGCTGAATAAATAAGCAACAGTAAGCTAACCTGACCTAGAAAGCTGAGTAAATTAAGCATCAGTAAAGTATTATCAGGGTTATGGTTAGACTCACTCTGCTTAATCTAGACACTGCCAAGGAGACTGAAGTTTTAAACTCTTCTGGGTTCTTCTGTGCCAAAGTGGTAATCAGACTTGTAGCTGCAGTAACCACACCCTAGAAAAACAACAAAACAATACATTCAATTTTGTAAGAGTTTAAGGTGTTGACCAGTAAAGCCTTCTACTTCAAGTAATGTTTAATACACAACCAAACTAAGATGCTTTAGCTAGCAGCTAGACTAATTACACATCTTCAAACTCCAGCAGGACTTTCAACAACATGATACTGTTATGCTTGCAGAACAGTTCATGGTATTTCTGTATTGGTTTTGTATCATGTTTGGATAGCACATCTAAAATAACAGAGCTCTGCTAAAACAAAGCCTGGATGCAAATTGTCTTATTACACAAGAGAAGCATGAGGAGAATTAGCATGCAGATCATCATCCAGGACAAAATTCTGACAACCCATCATGAAAAGAGGGCTTTGTAACACCAACATTTTATATTCCTGCAGAATAAAGCACTCCTATTGTTGCTGAAGCTCAGATCTTAACAGTCTTACTTTCATAAAGTAACTAGACAGGGAAAAATAGTCCCTCATTTAGAATAATAAAGAAGGACAACAACTTCCATTTCTTTCCCCCAGCCTAAAGAAAAACAGCAACCCAGCTTCTCGAAAGACTCAAGAAGAAATCATTTAATAGTGTGTTTCACAGCAGAATGACATCACTCTCTACACAGATTAGGTCTGAGAGGCATGCTGAAGCTGATTTACCAAGTGCTGGTCATTGAGGAGATGCACCACTCTGGAAGTCCAGTCTCCCATGGGGACAAGATCAGGAGAAGTTCTATACAAGCGCAGCAAGCACAGGGCAGCACTCTGCTTCACACTATCCATAGTATCTCTGCAAGACACAAACACAGACTTAAAGACAGGGGTTAAGTCAGAGCAACACTTGCAGGCCAGTACCGTGCTAGTCTCTGCACTGACTCAGCATCCCTAGACAGGCAGCATCTTCTCAGCAGAAGCTGAAACAGAAGCTTGCTAAATTCTTCCTATGTTATAGTATTTGTTGTTCCCAATTCTTTCCAGTAAGTTTAACTAGTCAAGTTTTCAACCATCACATATGTCTAGTGGCCTCTATAATTTTCCTGTCTTTGTATCAGACTTGGAAGTTCAACATGAGATGAGCACAAGTTCATCTCATCCCAAGAATCTGCTTCCTCCCAAGTGAGTCAAGTCACACAGTATGCTATGTGATGCATGCAACCAAAGCTGAATCTCCTGCTAAGTTCTGCACATCAGATACAGATCATTAGCTACTCAACAGCTTCAGTACCTCCAGTGAGCATGCAAGTCAGCTAGCTATCACCAAGCACACAACCCACAAACCTCTTCACCTTGCTCTTCATGCTGCTGGCACAGAAATGGGCTATTTTAAGAGCAGGATGCTACTATTCTAGTTCAGTGAACTCCCTTTCACAAAGCAGCCAATTAAGCATTTTGTGTGTTGCACAAACAGCAGCTACAAAATGGACAGAGCATTAGCACTGACAGTTCCAAGAGGCAGTTTAGACCGTGTAATCTTGGTTTAATGCTCAGAAACCTCCACATTCCCAACAGAATTTCAATCTACCTGTTCTATGTGAATTTACCAATCTTTCATGAGATCAAATTGTGCCTCAGTTAAAAAACAAGAGCAACAAACCCATTCCTCCCCTCCCTGTCCACAACTCCTCTCCAATTTATATATAGTCAAGCCAAGAGAGCTACAGGGAAGTTGCAAATGTAACTAACAGTGCTCGTTCTGCACAGGTCACTTAGGTACATCTCATATCTATACACATTTTACATATGACCTCTTAGAAATGCAGAAGGAATGAGGACTGGAAGTCAGAACACAAACACAAAGTTCAAACAACTCCAAACTGAAGGTGCTGTGTTCTGTCTGTGAAATTTTGGGAGCTTAAGGTTATCTTACTAAAACGTCTAACTCCTCACCAGTGTTCTCTCCACTAGGCTACATGGAGAATAGCACCTGGCAAAGGCAGCGCAGGACAGGCCAGCAACAAGCCTGACAAGGCCTCAGTACATGCCATCTCTAAACATGTGCCCTGACAGAGGGAATTCTATGTCCAAGAAAGATGAAGTTACAGGATAGATTCTCCTCCATTTCCTCCACCAGACCAGAGCCATACACTAAGCACCAGGTGCTAGCTGCTTATTCTTCTCCTTCTGGCCTTTACTACGTGACAGCTCAGCAGAACAGTAGCAGTGTTCAAGTGTGGTATGATACAGAGACACCATTTCAAGGGTTCAGAAGTATTTCCTAAGACTCCTGCCACAACTAGCTATCACATTCTATCCTTCCTCTTGTCGCCTACTCAGACAGAGCACAGACAGTCAGAGCTGTGTTGCATAAGCAGCATTTGCAAGCATCAGTGCTTAGGAAAGTATTACTACAGTTCTTGCGCAACAAGATGCTTTATATTAAAGGAAGACCTTAGTTTGTTGTAAAACAAGATCCATGCACATCCTGAAACATTTCACATCCATAAGTTTAAATGCACTGTTTGCACTTGGACGTTTTAGGTTTCAAAACAAATCAGCCCTGCAATCACAAGTTTCTTTTTGGATTTACTTAACTAGAGCTTCAGACATTTGCCAGGTCTGTTTAGAGACTTCTGCTATCCTAAGGGAAAGTGAGAAAGTTGGCAGTTACAGGCACTGCTGTTTATGTGGCTGGTAAGGAAGCAAGAAAGCTCAGAGAACAGTATTGGAGTCAGCCTCATTTACATAAGAGCTTCGGTGGGACAAAATTTGTAGGGTAAATGTCTGTTTAGATTGCTTGCTTTCTTTTTTTGCCAGGAAGGATAAAGAAAGTAAAACATACACATTTCAGGGGTGTTCACAGGCACACATTTACACAGACCAAAAACTGGATCACAACAAAGCTCTAAAAGCCTACAAAGATATTACCAGAGTCTAATTTCCACCTTGCATTTGTATCCTTCACAACCAACTGCACTCTCGTGTATATCACAAGTATCTGTCACTCCTGGAAACGGTCACTATCTGCACTGCAAGCTCAGGGCTGCACAGCTCTAAAGCTTCAGGTTTCTGAGTGCTGGCTCTGGAGGAGGTTAGTCATACCTACCCAGCTACAAGTATTTTGGGAATCTCTCCAGCAAAAGCTTCTGCCATCTCCCTGCTCCCCACGTTGGCAATACAGTGCAGAGCCAGTCCCATGAAGGTGGGGTTGCGGCTGGCCAGGTCGTTCTTGATGGCGTTGTTTATCAAGCGAATCAGCTCGCTGTTCGAGTTCACTAGGACAGAGATGAAGAGATAGCCCTGGGGTTCAGAGAAAGGAAAGGGGAAATTACATCAGCTGACAGCAATTGATCCTTTCTGTTAATGCCACAACTGATTCTTTGAGGCAGAGATCTCCTCCAATACCAAATACACAGCAGAGAGATACTTGGAAAGCAGAGAGAAGGCTGCAAACACTAAGTAAACATCAATGAGGAATTTTAGTGTGAACCTAATTGATCAGTCTGAAGTGTCTGATCAACCTATTTCAGTCTATACTCAAAAGACCATTTTAGATGAATTGGAGAAAAGCAAGAATTTGGCTTATTATGAAGACACAAGCTAACCTGTACCTGCTAAACACAACCTTACCTAGGAAGACTTAAAATTCAAAGGTAACTTAAGACAGTTACTTAACAAGAGTAATAATTCTATGCCAAGTGCATACAGCACTTGTCCTTTTACAATTAGGACAAGATTCCCTGTGCACAAAGGTGGTTAAGTTTCAGAATCACTGCTAGATCCAAAATAAGGCTTCAAGACAAGGGGGGAATGAAGTCAGGTCCTTCACAGACTATGAAGCTGAGGCAGGATATTAGATCTTTTATGGAGACTGAGTTACTCACAATTTGTTTCTCTGTGTATCTGTTTGAACTGAGTAGGTTTACAGCCTCCATGTGACCAAAATCAATGTCATGTCCCAGCAGAAAGATGAAAAGCAGCTTGCAGACATATTTTTTCTTACTGTAACCATCCAGAGCCTTGTCACCTGGAAAGCAAGGGGGAAAAAAAAAACCACAATTAAGCTCATGTTGTTCCTATATCCTATTATATTTTGTTCCAGTGTTCTCATTGTATTTTAGAAGCTCATAAAAGCTACATGGAACAGCACAGCAGCTTACAGCTCAGCTAAACTACTTCTTTTCCTGAAGAAAAGGGATACACATGAACATATACTTTTTCCAGAACATTCTCTCCTTACTCCAGATTAGGAGACAAAGGAGCATCCACAATATCAGGCAATCCTGAATGCTAGAGAGTTCAGTCAGGATAGCAAGATTTTGATAGATACTGCTGCCTACAAGGCTATATAAGCTCCCTAGCCTCTGCATCCTGGGCCTAGAATAACTTATTTATTTATTTTTAAACCAGGACAGACAGCCTATCAGTTGCCAGGAAAAAAAAAAAAAGCAGCTTTTACCTTAAAGCTATTTTCATGCTGCGCAAACAAAAGTTGCCTTCAGGTACATCATGTTTTACTTAGACATATGAAGCAGTGTTACTGCAGACACTTGTGACAGTGAAATCCTGCTATACTGGATCCTGTCAAGATCCTCTGACAACAGCCAGCTCTGCAGAAAGCTGCCCAAAGACATGTTTTTTTCCAGTCCCATTTACAGTTTGCTGCCATAAGGTTATTTCCCTACTGAGTCAGCAAATGAATCTCTGCCAGTTTCCTTTACTAGTCCTCTGAATTAAGATCAGAAGCAGCAGAGCAAAACATCCAGACAGGTGGGTCCTGTCCTGTCCTGTCTCACCTCCTTCTCCCCCCTGCTTTGCAAGCAATATGGCCAGAGGGAAAACTAGATACTCAGCCACGTCTATCTGCTGTGGCCTTCATAACTATGGCTTAAGGAGCAAAGGAATAAAATCTTCTGTACTTATAACAGGGGAAATAAATACCTCCTGGTACACTATTTCCCCCCAGTAATGTGGTATTCAAGAGCAGAAGTTTCCTCCTATTCCATCATGGCAGGGAGTTGAAGATCAAAGATATCCCCTTCCTTCCTCAGGTGACACAAGAAAAACAAAACTACAGGAAGAGTCAGAGCAAAAGCTTTAGATTTTTACCATTTCTCTTAGAACCTGATTACTGTAAATATCAAATATTGTATTACAAGTATTGTAGTTATTACACAATCTGTATCTGTTTTTTCTGAAGACAGAAAAAAAAATAGTTCACTGACTGCATTCAAATGCTTCTGTCCCTTGTATGCAGAACTGAAGGCAATGTGAAGGTTCCCAGTGACAGGCAAGCTTATAAACTAAGCCAAGTGACAGTTACTAGAACTCTTCTTTAAAGCCTTTAGTTCCCAGCAATAATAGAACTTCATTGTCTCTTTTTAACTGTTATTATTTAATTAGCTGAGCATTATGAAAAAAGAGCACTGCAGTCAAAGGTTTCACTGTTGTTGTCTAACTCCAGCTGTGTTTTGAAGAAGTCTGATTCAGATTCTTATTGACATTAAGTTTAACTATTCAATTCCACTCCCTCCTGTGTAGCATTTACAGAGAGTTATAAAGGTTCTATTTTAATCACTACTGAGTCTCTTTGCTTAAATATGTGCTATAACAGTAGAGCTTCCCCCAGCCTCAAGCAAACATCTCGACAAGAGCAGAAGGAAATCTCACATGATCTGTTATCTTTACTGCAATATACAATCATTTCTTTTAACTCAGCTCCTTTTTGAATGCTTTTGAGAACATCTGCATGCACTGCAAATCAAGTCAGCAGAAACAGGAAGGATTCAGAACACACGTCAGCAGGTTTTGAGCACAGGGAACATTTCAGAGGCTACTTGCTTTCCCTGGAAAATTTATTAGTCATTTTTCCAGGAAAGAAATTATTAACAGCTGATAGCAAATAGTACTATTCCTAAGAAAGAACTACTGCTTTCACATTTCTGTGCATCACCTCCCTACCATTTCAACAGGGTAGTTTGGGTTTTCATTGCTCATAGATCTCTTCCATGCAGTCTTCCAACAAGGTAGAAATAAGGCACCAATGCATTATGAGACCCTCCTGTCATCAGCTTCTGTCTCTAATTGGGACCACGAGTTAAAAACAGCACCTGCTTTTGAATCTAATTCAATATACTTAAAAAACAGACTGCTGCAGGTACAAAGCCTGCTCCCAGCCAGAAGGGACAAGGCAGCAGTTTAGTCTGGTGGGAGGTTCACTGGGAGATGCTGTATTACGTTACTGTCCAATTGCCTTCATCCAGCTCTTAGATGATCAGAGGACAGTGTGACTAACCAGACCCATCTTAAATGCAAAGACCAGGCTTTCACAGCCTCCTAGGAAAGCAATTTACTGTTCCACAGCTTCTGTTTAAAACAGGCTTATCTTGAACTTCCTGCAAAGGGTTACCGTGTAGTTTGGGATGATGGAGAAGACTTGCTCAAATTTGGGAAGACAAATGAGTTGAAGTAAAGAAAACCAGCAGAGATTACCTACTGACACTGGGACACCTGTGCACAAGCCAAAACTAAGATCCACTAGCATGGCTGAAAGCTAGCAGCCACTCTTGTAACACAAGCTCCATTAAGTAATCAGAACAAAACTAAAATCTAATGCCAGATGGAGAGAAAACAAGCCTGAATCAAGCAGAGAACAAAGTTCCTTTGCCTGCAGAAAGAGTTTCTAGATTTATGGGCAGTTTCATTACAAATTCTGTTTTGAGAGATCAAAATGACAAACAAATTAATAAAACAGATATTTTTTTCACTCATTTACAAAGCAAGTGCTCCTGACAGCCAGACTTCTAGGTTGGCTCGAGCATGAGAGTCTGATCACCTTACAGTCTGAACACAAAACAAAAGGAATTATTTCTCTACTTCACACTTAACTACTACAACTTCTGCTTTATTACACTGGTGTAGTTTCTCTCTACCACATGCATCTTATCTCAGTTAATGCAGAAGTATTTAAAGCAACCACCAAGGGCACAATGACCTCAGCAATGGAGCTGCCTCACACTGAAACAAGAGACAGTCACCTTAAACACAGAGATTCTAGATTACTTTAGAGCCAGAACCCAAAGCCACGGCATAGAATCCATTAGCTCAAGACAAGTATGGGTTTTTTTCTCCCCAGAGATGTGCAGCCTCATCCTAAGCCTGTGATGTCTAAGGGGTTTTAATGAGGTTACCCAAACATAAGGCAGGTACCAGGCTTGCCAGCTACTTGCATGCTAGAAGAAGAGTAGAACTTAGCCTCTGTCTGTAAGAGTGTAAGAATACACCATGCAAGTTCCAGGAGGTGGAGATCTAAATACTGCAAGAGTATGCTGAAGGGTGTAAAGGTGCAGAGGAAGGAAAGGATATTTCTGGTATACCAGTCTCTTATGCTAGTCTCAAAGAAGACTACATCTGTGTCAAGAGACACTACTGCCAGTCTTGCTTCTTACACTCAGACCTTTCCATGCTTACAGCAACAGTCAGTTCAAGAGCTGCACCTTTGGCCAAGTGATTAACTCAGGGCACCAGTATTGCCCATAATTATTTAGCAAGGGACTCCATCTTAAGTTCACAGTCACACATTTGTCTTAATTCAAACTACTTAAAAACACTTAACTATCAGAGCTACATAAAGAGAAACTGGCTTCAACTCAATGATCTCCACCTAAATCAAGAATAAAATGCATAATGAAGGTCTGTTTATTTTTACACAGCCCCTCTGCAAGGAAGAATCATGCAGCACAAAGCCCACACACAACTGCTGCAGCAAGATACACAGCTATCACCTCCTCACACTCGCAAAGCCTCAAGCAGTTACACAAGTTGTCCAAACTCCATTTCCTCCAATATGTGATATTTATGGCTAGTTTTTGTTCAGGCTACATCAAGTTAAGTTAGATTTTTCACCTAAAATCCATACAAATTCAGTAAGAAAGTAGCCACAATGAAGATCAGCTTAAGGGAAGGTTTAGTCAGTTTTCACTCAAGCTACTGAATAAGCACATACTGATATGTATTCACAGCTATTTAAGCTGTGTTTAAAGGATGCTACACAACATAGACAGATTACAGTTACTGCTCTGCTGAAAGCACCTCTAGTCTCAGATCACTGTCTGACTCATGGCTCTACACAGCCAATGATTCCTGTGCTCATTTCTCCCCTACATCACAATTAACCAGAGAATAATTCACCATGCATGTACTTTTAACTATTTTTGTACTTAAGCCACAGAATACCTCAGGAAACTGGGAAACAGAACTGGTTTTTATGAACTGTGCCATCAGCAACTCTTTAACCTATGATTACCCAGGGATAAACATGGCTACCAAACTACCTATGTTAACTGGACAACACTACTCTGACTGAATTCATGTCTCTTACAGCTTCATGACTGGACAAGATCTGACCACAGCCAAACAATAAGAACTGGATTATCCCTGCAAATACTTAAACAGCCTTAACCACAATGAACTTTTCTGCAATTCCTTATTGCATTCCTTCACAAAAGCATGTTTAACTCTAGCAGTGAGGGGAGCAGGTCTGACAGAACCCCTTTCACACTTCAAGAACACAGGAACACACAGCAGGCAGGGAGGTTCTACAGGAGCTTAATGCCTTTTGAAGTTCTCAGACAATCACTGACAACTGATAACTTAATATGATGAAAGCTTACAGCTTCATTAGTGAAAAACTGATTAGGTTTTGCAAACAGACCAAAGCTTGCCCATCAACAACAAAAAAAAAAGGTAGGGCAGCCTGAAGTTAATTTGCTGAAAGAACTAGATTTCTGTGTTAGTGTGACTGCAGCAAGCTTTGCACCTAGGCATTAACCTCTAGCTGTTCTTGATGACAGAAGGGCATAGGTGGAGTAACTGTTAATATATCTGCAGGTAAAGTGACATGCTGCTCCCTAGAAAAACCTGTCCCATCTAATATGAAGTGAGTTTCAGCAACAGCATATAACCATTAATGCTGCTACCTGTCAGCAAATGGATTAACACAGACCTAAAGAAAACAAGAAGTCTTGTGGCTGTAGCTTTCAGATTAATCAGCTGAATGAAATCAGTTGAAAGACAAAAGTAAATTGAAACTCTGCCTAACTTCTTAAAGAGTTTTCAGTTAAACTCAGTCACTTTAGCTGAAAGATACACTTAATTTGTCCAGTATAGATCTTGCTTGGAGACTGAACTGCTTTATTGAAGAGTTACAATTTTATGCTTAAATTTACTAGGCAACAAGATGATCCAGACTGTGAAAAGTCTGCTACTACTTCTGGCAAAAATCAGACTAGCATTAGTATTCAATGGAAGCTTTGCAATGAAAAGGAACTGAAAGAACAATGTGGCAGCACAGGGAGGTGACTAAATGAAAGTTCCTTTTCCTATTTACCCTCAAAAAATAGCCATTAACATTTCCTTAGCTTCCCCTACCACTGAAGTTACCAGTCTGGATAAAGTGTGCTCAAATTTCTAAGAGAAAAATGTTATCACAGAGGCATATGATGGTTTCTAGTTGAGAAGAATTACTTTCCTTGGGTGTCTTGCACTGTGGTCAACTTTCCCTTCCAAGCTGCTGTTAACACTCAAGCTTTTGCAGGTCTTCATATGCCTTAAAGAGACACAGCACTTACAAAGTAGGAACAGCTCCCTAGGAAGTCCAGGAAAGTTATTTCAGGCTCTCTTAATGCATTGAGTATTCCAAATACATATACTAGTCTAAGGCAGGACAGATAATGAAGGTAAATGGATTTAATCCAAAACCAGCACATTCTGAAGCCACACATACGACCTCCATGCTGCAACACCTTTATCTAGCTACACACAGCCCATATCTATTTCAACAGCCACTACTGGTAGAACTCCATACAAAGCATCTCAACTACCCCTCAGAGGCTTTAAAATTTTAAGCCACATACACAAGTTTCACCACGTGTTGTTTAAAAGCGAACTGCTGTCTCTTGCAACACATGAGGATGGAATTAGTCACTCTCTATCATTTGTTTCATATGAATAATTTGTGCTGCTGTTGCTTATGGGAGTGGTCAAGATGGATGGCTTCATCAGCTACACATTTTTATCTGAATTCTGCCAGGACAGTCTAACCCACTACTTTCCTAAAGGGGTTAGGAGGAAAGGGGAGAAGCTGTTTAAACAGACTGTTTTGCTGGAAATAATTACACCCACCCATGTTTCTTCAAACTAGTTCATGGGCTTCTGGAAGAAAACAGGCTGAGTAGTCACGTGGCTAGGAGGCAAAGTATTAGAAAAGTTGTGAATAGTTAGCTAAATTCTTTGCTATAGGAGGCAGTTTCCTTCTGCTATGGCTGTCAGGAAGTTCTGTAGTTAAGAGAACATTTTCAGTAGTAATTCCAACAGCCTGCTCTAGCATTTTGCTTGCATCAGCAGTTGACCAGAAAAGGTCTAAAGATGTAAAAAAAAAACCACCCCAGCCAAAAGAATGTCACATGAGTAAATATGTATAGTTTAGCATGAGCAAGTCACTTACCTTTAAATTTGGACCGGATGTTTGCTAGCTCTTTATTTATCCTCTTGATCTCTGCTTCTTTACTTTTGCCTGAAATCAAAAGAACACACATCAGGACACAGTGCTTCGGACAGCCCTCTGGCACCCTGAGCTTCTTTCCACCGAACCATGCTGTGTGAACACACAAACATCAGGAGGAATTGTTACTGTCCTGTGCACATGGCAGAGAGACTCCAGTGCTCATGCCTAAGACACTTGCCAGCATTAGGAATTCACCTCCTAGACTGAAGTGAGGTTTTTGCTCCTGGGTCCACACTCCTAAGAACAGAAGGACCCAGGAACATGCCAAAAGGGTGAACTGTTTATGCAAATAAAGCACACTCCAATTTGTAAGCTATCATGTTAACACTCTCTTTAAAGACCTGAAAGACATTTGCAGCAATTCACCTGCTCCAGATGAAAAATATTCATTTCTACAACCGTTCATTTCTTCTCCCTCTTAACCACATCTCATTCAAATGTTACCACTAAGTCTGGAGATCCTGTAGTTCCTTTAGGCTAACAGGGCTGAGAACACTGATCTCAGTCTGGGATATTACTAACCTGAGTAGGATATTTAGTTACCAAAGGTTGGAAGCTAGGTCTTTGTTCTGTATCTTTAGGTTCTGTTTGTAACAAAAACACAATGCAATATTTACTTTGAATTAGCAACTGTTTCTCTAACCTCAACAAGCATAGCTATAATCAGTGATGTTAAAAGTGGGGAAAGGGGAAATAAGAGTAAGTACCTGTCAGCCAGTTTTTCTTAACCCAAGATGAAACCAAGGCCTTTTTTTTGTTTTTTAAAATCACCAAAAGCTCTCAGCAAACCTTTAATGCAGCACTATCTACCACTCATGCTCACATATTACCAGTTACTGCTAGAAATTGGGTTCTGTGTCCTAAGCAAGAGCATTAATGGAAGCCTGGCTAAAATACTTGAGGAATTTGTGAAGTCAGCACCTTTAGCAGAAATGGACTGCAGCCTCAGCACCACAAAAATCAAAATCCCACCCCCTGTGCACACAGCTGTAGCAGCAAGTTGACAGGAACACCCATATTAAACAGCAAATTCACATCTGAAGGTTTATTCTCTCCAGGTAAAATCTTGCCTAGCATATGAACAAAAGCCTGCTTTGAATAATTCCTTCAGGCTGTTGCATTTTGAATGCAGTATATAATCTCATCTAGACCCTGACTAAATATAAATAGGATAGCAGCTAGCCGGTGGTAGAAGTTTAACTCCATAGCTTTGAAATCAAGTTGCATGATTAAGTCTTAAGTTGCCTCCTTGTTACTGACTACAGCCTATAGGTGCCTAATATTGCAGCTTTAGAGACGTGATGAGCAGCATTTAGCACACTGGGTGTTAAATGTCACTGAGGACAGTCATGTAACAATGCCTAAGATAATTCAGGAGTGAAAAACAGGCTGAAGTACCTAAAAACTAATCTTCTGAACTCCAGCATTTATATTGCATGGTACCCTTATTCAAACTTATTGTTCACACTACAGGCTGACAACACAAAGCCTCACAGTGGCAGGTGGCTTCAGGCTGTTCCATGTACAGGGAAAAAAAAATAGTATCAAACCCCAAAGACCCAACTTTTAACTCTACCTTTCAACCCACTAAGTGGAGTGGGGGGCCAGTGGCTGCAAAAGAAAATGTTTGATTAACTGAGAAGTTTTCACCACATTACTCAACCATGGTGACACTGAAGAATTTCTGCATGTATATTTGCTTTTTGCCATCACTAGAAACACTTAAGTAACCTCAGGGATTGTTTGAAAGGAAGATGACAGTTGAAGTAGTGCTGTGCTTCAGAACTAGAGGCTTACACTTCAAAGCATGCCAAGGCAATTGCTCTGCCTCAATTCCAGGCGGTGCACAGCTCCCACTTTCAAGAAATTAACAGAGCCGTACTCCAACAAAACCTCCATTAGCCAAGCTATTCAACTTGGAGAGGCTTAAGAAAGGCCATGCATTCATACAAACTGATGGGTAGGCCAGCACTTAAGCCAGAGCTAAAGATTATGTTCCGCATGAGTTCAGGTCCCAGCTGCCTCACTTTCACTTCTTCAGGCTTTCTCAGCGTTAGCAAGGCTACGATTAAACATCCTCAACAAGTTATTAAAAGAGGTGATTGCAAGCCATAAAGTTTTGGCTGGCTATTTTTCAGAAAAGACATACTGTTTATAGCCTCACAGCCCTAGTAAGGCTGCTGCTAAGTCTTCTGCAAGATGAGCACCTGAGCAGACAGCCATCCAGCCACAACCCTGTCCAAAGCACTTATGAGTGATTACTTTGTATCTGGCAGTTTGTCAGGCTTCTGACTCCACTGCGATGCCTACTGCCTTCATTAGGCAAGGTAAATTTAGTCTGCAGTGTACTACTATCTTTAATTACCATCTTGTTTAGCTTAGATAGACTAGGGAACATCATAAGTCATCCACCTCTTCAGAGAACCAATTACTATTCTTAAATCTCCTCATAATCTAGGCTACAGTCAGAGTGTCAGTGCTGCATGACTAACACCTCCAGATCTCAGACTGAGGATTTGCATTACAATCTACAGAAGGAGAAAACAAGTTCCAAGCAAAGGGACCTGTTGAGCCCATGTGTTTGAAGGGAACATTTCACATACCTTAATGCTAACTTTGGCAGCAGGGTTGCAAGACTGAGAGAGTGGGATTAGTTGGCTGCTTGGGGCTCACTTAGTGACCTGCTCCATCAGGATTAACTTGTTGCCACGCTAACTGTAGACTGGCAAGGCCAAGTCTGAGGCACAAAGCACATCCCTGCTGAAGTAACTAGAACTGCTACAAATTCTTAGCTTTCACATAAATCCAGTATATCTCTGACCAAGTGTACACATTTCCCAAAGGAAGAGAGAAGCACTTTTCTATACAAGTGTCTATGCAAACACTGAACAGATTAGATTTCTGCAGCCAAGCTCATGAGACAGGTGTACAGATAACATTTAAAACAAAACAGAAAACCTGCTTCACAAAAATTTAGATGTCCCCAGTACCCACCTGGCTCCCATCTGTTTATGGCCAGCAGCCAGTGTAACTGAGCCCACCCAATAATTCCTTTATTTTGAATGTCTGCACAAGTCCTAACTGAGACATTGCATTATGTCTTAGTGTTACTTGCCCTGTGGCCATTTCACAATTCTATGATTACAGAAGTGCCATTCTGAGCATGAAGAACTATAAGGCATGTTGGAGAGGAGCTTCTATTAGCATAAGAAAAAGCTTGCCAGCATTCTGTCACACTTCTTGAAGTCAAGTAGTAGTGTCAGTTACTATTTGTGGCAATACCATTTGTCTAACAGAACATGCCTCTCTGTTCACATGCAATTATTAGACAGGCCTTGAAGACAGGACAAGTCTACTTTTGTGTTAGGAGAGCAGTAATGCAAATACTGCCAAGGCTAAGAGCATCAGCTTCTCTGAACTGTGCAGTTGCTAGGAACATCTACTGGGGAAGAACACAGCTCTTACACAGAGGATAAATCCTCAGTTTTAAAGATGTTAGATGTTTTCCTTGAGAGTTGCAAGTCATCGTTTCCCAAACATAAGAATTCTTCTGTTTTGTTATGTTTTCCTTAGCCTCTACATTAGGAGTATCTCAGCTGATTGGCAAGTTAGGTGGGAGAGATGCCACAGTCAAAGTGCTACTAGCTTCCCTTCAGCAAAGTATGTTAATATCCTTCCATAATAGCTTTGATTTAAGACTATACTTCTGAAAAGACAAGAACTCCAGGCTGTTCCTTAGCACTGCTCTCTTCCTGGCATAAACATCTCTGTTACTACCTTGTGCTACAGGTCAGCTAAGGAGTCAAACAGCCAAAAGCAAGCTTGGTTTATTTAACATCCAAAGGGTAAGTCATATCAGCTTTACTATCAGTGACTAATGCCAGCAGAAGGCAGCAGAATACATGACCAGGCAGCAAGTTCACCACATTCACCCAACACACTTCAGCTGGCATAAAGCCATCAAAATACCCACTTGCCTTTCCTACAGCTAACACAGCTTCCAAGCATGATGCAAGGAGTACACTGCATCCTTCTACTCTGCTGTCAGGGGACAGAGAAGGAAAGGGGTTGAAAGAGGGGCCTAAATAAAAGCAAACACTCCTACAGCAAAAATGGTGCAAACACTTACAGGAAATATTCACATAAAAGTAATCAGTGCATCCAGTCATGACTTTGTGAAAGAGCTTCTATTATATCTACATCTCATATCAGTAAATTAAACCACCACTTCCACCTGCCAGCAGCACAGATACTCATGTTACAGCTCTAGAGTACAGATTAGCCATTCGCCCTGCAGATGATTAGCTTCATCAAGTAAAACATCAAACCTACCCTCCACCTTTCCCTAATCTCTCAGCTGGTTATTTAGCACAGCAGGGTAGAGGGCCAAGAGGGAGGCAGGTGGCACACCAATACATGAGTGGTTCATTTGCTCTATGCCTGCCCTCACACTACGGAGTTTGTCTGCATAAAATCCTTCATTTGGCTAAACTATCTGGAGTACTACAGCAAAGGTGCAAGTTCCAGGTCCACCTGAGTATGTCTGAAGGAGGATGCTGGTGCTACTGTTGACAAAATTCACTGTACAACTAATCCAAAGAGACTACCACGACATACCAAGCCTTCCCAAGATGTTAGCATGGCTTCAGTACTGACCAAGGCTACAGAACAAGAGGCTTTTTGCTTAACAATGTATTAACATCCTGTTATGAACCATACCAGGAATGTACTCTGTCCTTTCCCAAGATATGCTTGATCAGAGGAAAGAAGAGCCTGGCTGTCATGATCATGAATGGCACAAAGGCAGCTGCAGATTGCTGTGCCTTGGGACATCCTGTTGTGATTAGATATCCATTACCATAGACACAGCAATCAGTGACCTCCTGATCACATTGAAGAACTCTGGACATTTTCTAATACTCTGCACAGCAAGTCAACTGACTTCTTCCTCCAGTATGCTGTTAGAGATTTGCCCCTGGAACAACAGTTCTCATGAAACAGCAGGGAGTCACAGGCTTTACTGTAATCCAGTAATCCATTAACTCCTTGTGCTCCCAAGGGAAGGAAAAATACATGCAAGAAAGCACACAGCAGCTTCCAAATCCTATCACAATTCAGATACTCCAACTGCAGCAACTTCATACAAGTTTAATTATTTCAGGTGCCTACCACAGATGGTTTTTCTCTAACTAGGTCCAAGTCAAGAAAAACAGCACAGCTCAAACTGTGAAAGAGTTTGAGGACTAACCAGGTAATAGGGCCCAGCTTGAGACCAGCTCTTTCCCCAGATGAACTGAAAGCTTACTGGTAACTCATAGCTCAGTGACTTCATAACATATAAGACATCTATTTGGCAGTTGAGTTGACAAAATGACATTAACTCCAAGCAAAGACAAGCTTTAAGCTAAACAGATATGAAAAAAAAAAAAAAACACCCAGAAGTGCAAGGATAGGCTGCTACATCAAGGAGCTCTTCCTCCTTCCTTGACCAAGCAGCATTTAAGCAGTCACTTCCTTCAGCAGTATTTCCACACTGTAGGGTTTCACTCCCCTCAGCAGGGTAAGGCACTGTTTGCACTGATTCAGTACAAAATCACTGTGGACTCTTACCTCAGTTCATGTTCAAATAACAGACCATGCTGAGGCTTACCCAAACTCTCCTAGTTTAACTAGCACTTCTAAATTACTATTCAGGGGCCTTCAAAAAAAGTTCCAAAAGCTCATTAATTGATCCAGGTACATAATCATCTCTGCAATATTCCTGAAGTTCCTCTTCCCAGTCCTGATGGGCAGCTTTTACCCAAAGGATTTCAAACTCAGCAGATGTTGTATCTCCCAGTGTCTCTGTTGGAAATGTTGGATGTCACATGGAAGATTCTAGCTCTTTACTACCTCTCATCTACTAATTATCATCTTTGCCTACTCTCCTCTTTGCTCAGCCAAAGAGGCACAAACTCAACAAATGTAAGAAATAAAGACAAACAAACCCTAAAAAAACTAAACAAACAATAAACAACCAACCAAAAGAAAGAACACCCCAGAAAATACCAGCCCCCCAGGGTTCCATGAAATGGCCAGAAGAAAGCTAGGACAGAGAAACCCTAGACAGAATACTACTTTTGTTTTGCACATCCTCCTCAGATTAATCTCATGCTAATTGTGTTTTCCTTAATCACTCTCCTGCAAATAGTAGCAAGTGATGCAAGACTTAGTGCTTATTATAGCTCTAAGCAGCATGCTCTCAGGGGTTTTTCAGGCCAGAAACTGTCCATATTAGACAAGTAGCCATAGCCTTGCAAGAGGAACAGGAGAGCAAACTAAGATGCCTTGCCTTCAAACTTATTCAAGGGGATAGATGATCTAAAAACACAAATAAATGGAAGTTATTGACTCTCTACACAAGTAACTCAAGTCCTACTTTAAAACTACACCCAATGCAAATAAGAATCTACACCTCAAAGGAGCAATGCAGTAGCTTCTTTAGCCTACACACTGAAAACCATACTACTGACAGAGCACTAAACCAAGCTGCTTTTGATGTGCCCAACTCACCCTATGTGGCATTTGTTTCACTGTGTGGCTGTTCCCACCAAGAACAAGCAACTCTACACACACCCAAGTGGTCCTTTAATTCATGTGCATGCCTCTCTCCATGCACCCAGGTAATGCACTCCACTACCTACCAAACAGTCAAAAGGGTGATCATCAGATGATGAACTTCATGAACCAGCCTTTTTCTGTTCCCCACTTGCTTATCCATAACTTAGTGCACCAATCTCAAATTCAGTGAAACAAAGCTACTGAGGTCAGACTTCAAGAAGCTTCAGCCTCTGGATATGCTCCTTGTTCAGCACAAAGAAGAGTTACTGCATTAAATTCTACTATAAGAAACAGACCTTTTGTTCAACATATCTAATGGGTTTGTTTCATTTCAGAAAAAATAGCCCAAGAAGAAAGGAACAGTATCTTGGAACAGAACACAAAGAAACACTTGGAAAACAAATTAAAGGAATCCTTCCTGCCTCTGCCTGACTTAAGGTAACACAAAAAAGTAAGAGAGTTACCTGAAGTCATGAGGGAAATGAACCATCTTGTCCCTCAAGCCTGGCAAAAGCAGCTTTTGCCTCTCTGACTCCCTGATTTTACAGGTGAGGAGAGGGTTACTAGTAGTACCCTTATTAGATAGAAACTATTTTCTGCACAAGCACCTCTGAAAGAAAGGAGAAATGCAAACTTTCCTCAATTTCAGGGTGAACAGCAGCTAATGCTGTTGCTACAACAGAATAGGTCGAGTGAAAATCGACTTAAGCAGCACTTCACAACCAGCAAAGCATAAAGCTATTTCCAAAACCTGAAAACAGGCTCCTGATGATGTATCTGTCAGCTAAGACAGCTGGAGAGTCTATAAAGCACCATCTTGCATATGCCAAATCACTTCAGTGGCTCTGCAGCACACACACAAGATTTAACATACTAGAGTATTTTTTGCAGGAGGCCATAGGCTTATAAAACACACAGGTCTTGTTGGGGTTTGGTCCATGAGGCACTGGATCCAAGCAGTGACAAGGACTCTTCCTGACCTGAACTCCTTCACCAAACCACAGGGTTCAGAGCTCTCCAGCTCCACTACCACCACAATCTGCTCTACAGCATAGCCACACCTGGCTATTTCCTCCGGGGGCCACATTAAGAGCTAATTAACTGGGCTATCTTAACTAAGGACCTCAGCTTTAAACCTACAGCCTTCTTGTCTCTTCTCCAGTATCTACTAAAGATAAGTTAAAAAGCTGTTTGCTGTACCATTTCCTATCTGTTACAAGGCAATCCAACTGAGCAGCTCTAGAAAAGCCCATACATCTCCTGGCATGCTGCCTGGCATCTCCAAGGGTTATTTTCTTAAAACCTCTTTTTTTTTTTTTTCCCTGTCATCTGCACTAGGACCTCTACATGTAAAATACAGAGCCTACAACAAGAAGCTGTCCTGAAACAAAATTCTGGAGAGCTATCAGGAACTGCAGGATAATTCATTCTCTTATAGTACTGGACTTTGAAAATTCACTTGATACTGGTATGAATCAAGAACATTTTGCTTTGAAAAAGTCACTCACAGTTTCACAGAGACCAAAGCCAATATTTGCATATGTATTAATCAGAAAAGTCACACAGAAAGTAATTCTCATGTTCAGTCTTATGGGGCATTGAAGCAATTAACACACAGATCAAGAAGTCTACTAGATAACTCATGTGCCAAAACATGCCTAACTGACAATCAATCTTTCAGTTATTAAAGACATACTGGCAGTGTGAGCTGTTTGTTTACTCACAACCAACTGGAGTTGTAAACACTGAAAACTGCTATCAGGTAAGACTTTTTTGAAGCCTGTATCAGACTTGTACAAACAGATAGGCAAGACAAGCATCACTGCCAAATCAGTAACACTATAAACTTTTAAGAGCATGATGCATTATTTAGTGTTGCAGACACTGCAGGTACAAATGCCCAAGAAAAAAAAAAAAAGACTTGATGAAAGAAGATCAAGCATTTCCAAAGGCAGACAGTCTGAATTTACACTAGTATCCCCCTGAACTTCAGGTTATTACCTTGAAATCATAAGTGTGCATCCACCTGAGCAGTTAGAAACAACTGCATTTTCATTTGTCAGCAAAAGCTATAATGCAGATTCCTTATCTGGGCAAAATCTTTCAGAGAAACACTCCACACACCATGTTTCACCACTACTCATAATCTGGAAGGGTTGTAGGTAAACCAAAGACATGAGGCCCTTGCGGTAGTTCCAAACAGATAAATGAGTTCAACAAAGGCAACACTGAGACTGGAATTCAAAATGCTAGCAGGCACTTTGCACACAGAATCCTAGAATTGCCAGGGTTGGAAGGGACCTTAAAGATCAGATAGTTCCAACCCCCCTGCCTGCCAGGGACACCTCCCACTAGAGCAGGTTGCCCACAGCCCCAGCCAGCCTGGCCTTCAAAACTTCCAGGGATGGAGCTTCCACAGCCTCTCTGGGCAACCTGTTCCAGTGTCTCCCCACCCTCACAGTGAAGAACTTCCTCCTAATATCCAGTCTAAATCTCCCCTCCTCTAGTTTGCATCCATTCCCCCTGGTTCTATCACTACCTGACATCCTACCAAGTCCCTCCCCAGCTTTCTTGTAGCCCCCTTCAGATCCTGGAAGGCCACAAGAAGGTCTGTGCAACTGTCAGATCTTCAAAACAATTTCAAGGTTAAGAGGTGCACTTGTGGTCTAGCTTCCCTCCCCTCTGAGCACAGGAACATTTTCTTAGGTTTTTAAGTCAGAAGATTCTGCCCACCTAAACAGCTGTTACTTATTGTTCTTGACAAACACCTCACTCCCCACTCTGAAGGGTGAAAGATGGAGCTTAAGCCAGTGCCAGCACCTGCAGAGCACAGTCTCTAGAGAATGCTCTCAAGTATTTTTGGGTATCTTAGTCAGCATACACCAGCCCATGGTTAGCTGGCAACACTTACAGCTCCCTTTAAGGAAAAAGATTCAAATGCCATTAGACAGCTATTTGGAAGCTGCATACATCACCTACTAATGGGAACCATCAGCCCTTATGCATCCATTTGGAATACATGCTGTCTTCTTTATCAAGATGAGAAAGGTACAAAAGTAATTACAGCTCCCAAACAGCTCACTGGACAGGGACAAAACCTTTGAGAAACAGCAGTATTCACTCCTGCAGACACTGAGAGCGTGAGAAGTTGGTTGTCCAGCCTTGGCAGATAGGTGGTTGTTCCTTCAGAGCTCCCACACTGAAAGCCTGTGGGGATATCAGTAGTTCATTTGTTCTGTCCTATCACCTTAAACCCTGCTATTTCAGGTCTCTACACACAGGTGAGAAAGGTACAAGCCTGGATGTTTCTCTTGGATTCTTTTCTATAGAACTCCACAGAAAACAAGAGTGGACAAATGTGTTCACCTATGCAAGACAGAAGAGACAATAAAATCATACTACTTCTAGCTAAGTGACTGAAAACAATAGCTAAAAACCAAAAATGGATAGATATACCAGCAACTCTTAAATGCTGTGACACCAGGTGAAGCCATGTGACACATACAGCTTGCAGAGTATACCAGAGCACTGCAAGCTCTCAGTAATTTTTTGGGCCATCAAGACAAAGCAGAAGAGCATTCATGTAACCTTGAACTGACGCACACCACATTTTATAAGCCTCCTACACATACAGGAGTGAAGCCTAAAGGAACCCAAGGACATGCAAGTCCATTCAACCAACCAACATCTGAGACAGCTTCTGCTCCAAGGAAAACTAACAACCTTGATTTTAAAATGCCAAGCCCCTGTTTGCATGGCTAGAAGTCCAAAAAAGCTGCATTCTGCATTTAAACAGCCATTTTATCTGTATCATCTTCTCCTCAGCTTTCTGCATTGGCAGTCATGAACATGCAGAGCTTTCCAAGCCAGTGTGATTATCTCCCAATACAAGCCCAGTTGCAGCATTATAATCTGCATTAAAAAATAACAAATCACCAAATCCACTTTCATCTGTTAGAGAGGAAACCTTACTGCCACTGCTTTTAAAATAGCCTCAAGTAATCTGCAGAGACACACAGGTGGACAAAATAGGGCTGTTTCATCACACCAACCACAGTGACCTTAGCCCTTCCCCAGGCAACTCCTGCCACATCATACACTTAGATCTCTAACTCAGATTAATATTAAACTGTTATCACACGAAATCCTCGGGCAAAAAGGACAACTGAGCACCCAGGTGTGCCCCCCCCACACACACACACACACACCTTTCCCCTCTCCCACCAAGCAGCAGATCTGTACTCCTCCTGCGCTGCACTCACAGGCACACTCTCCCCTCTGCCCTGCGGGGGATGCTCACTCGCACCCCTCTCCATCCCATTTTTGATGGCACACAACTTAAGAGCTGATTTCTGTCCTAGCAGAATCTTAAAGCCAATTTAAGCCACGCTAGGCCCTGCTCGCAGACACCCTCACAGAGGCCTACTTGCCATCAATGACGTTTGGAACTGTAAAGCCCTTCAGGCATTTGAAAGGAGACCAGAGACGCCTCTCTTTGGGCCATCCCAAACCCACCGACCCGCCGGACACTCATCAGTTTCTCTTCAGCGTCTCATAAACAGCGACGATGGAGAGCTCCAACCTCTCGGCACCCCGGTTCAGCGGGGCAGGGACCCCAGCACCTCTTCGCAATGGCGTGGGGCAGCGGACAAGCGAGGGAAACACCCCAACCAACCCACCCAAAACACCCCAAGCCACCCAAAGCCACGGCCAAGGCCTCAGGCATGGCCCCCCCGCCCCCTAGGGTGCGTCGCCATTTCGTGAGGCAGGAGCGCTCCGAGCAGCCTGCTGCGGGGGTAGGGGAAAGAGAAGAGCATTGCGGAGGGGACGGAGGGAAAGCGGCCCCGGCCCCACGAGACGACAACCCATGGCAACGACCGGCCCAGCGCAGGCCCAGGCCCCGGCCCCGCCGCGCCTCAGCCTCCACTCACAGTTCCGGATATCGGAGATGAAGACCGCCAGGCCTCGCATCCCATCGCCCTTCGACACCGCAGGCATAGTGGCGAGCGATCACAACCGCCCTACGATACACGAAACCACCACAAATGCCCCAGCCACCGCCCGCTCTCCCCGCGGGGCTCTTCAGGCCGCTGCCACCGCCTCTGCCGCTGCTGTGCGCAGGCGCCGGTCGGCTCCCGCGCCCCCGCTGGCGGAGGACGACCTAGGCTGTGGCTCCCCCTGCTGCGCGGAGGCGGGATCGCGCCCGGCCTCCCTCCCCGCGCTTCGCCCGGCCTCCGCCTCCGTCTGCGTCTCCGTCTCCGTCTCCTCCGAGGCGGGTAGGGATCAGGCCTCTCCTCCGGCATCGCCGGAGGGTGTCAGGGCGGTGCTGCGGCCTGGGAGGGCTGTCTGCTAGGCCTCGGAGGTCGGCGGCGGCCGCGATTAGCAGTCGCTGCCGTCAGGGCACAAGGGGCCCAGGATGAGATGAGGAGTGGCGGGCAGGCAGCCTGGACCCAGGAGGAGGCGGCGGGGATGCCTCAGCCACCGGATCCGCGGGCGGATCCACAGCATGGCCCCTGCGCAGGAACGGCCTGAACCCACAGCCCCGTGCTCCTTAGGTTGGAGAGGCGTAAGCGTTTCTGAAGGAGACATAGCGGGCTAGGCAGGTGCCTCGGAGGATGTGACTACTGAGGGAGAAGGGGAAGAGCGTCAGTTCAGGAGAGAATAAAATGTCACTTCATTGGTAAGCTTTAAGCAGTCTGTTAATCTAGGATCTTACTTCTAAAAGGTGGAGAGCAGGATACAGACTGTCTCTGTTAGGGTTGCTACAGTCCTGCCTCCATAGGGTGGACTAACAGGGGCTGGGCCTCACTCCTCCGGCTCAAATGGGGACCCAAAACAGTGCATGGGATCTGCTTCAGCACGAGTGTGGCCAACAGGACTAGGGCAGTGATCGTCCTCCTGTACTGGGCACTGGTGAGGCCACACATCGAATAGTGGGTTCAGGTTTGGGCCTTTCCCTCCAAGAAGGACATTGAGGTGCTGGAGTGTGGCCAGAGAAGGGCAACGAATCTGATGAAGAGTCTAGAGCACAAGTGTTGTGAGGAGCAGCTGAGGGAACTGGAGTTGGTTAGTCTGGAGAAAAGGAGGCTCAAGGGAGACCTTACTCTACAACTCCCTGGAAGGAGGGCAGTGCAAGATGAGGCTGTCCATTGTGTGGGTGACACAGTTGGTCTGTGTTCCCTGTGACACGCTCTGACTCCCTGGGCATGCAGACGTGCAAACCCAGGGCCATTACTTTCTCATGAAGGCTGCAAACATGCAGAATGACACATTCCCACACCACATCTGCTCCTGAGATTGAAAACATTTCAAGGTTAAACTGTCTTAAACATGCCAAAGAGGTAGGAGTGCACAGAGCATTTCATCTCCTCAGCTGATTAGAGACTCCAGTGGTGTCAAAACTGGCCTAGTCTGCCTAACAAAAAGTGTGCTGGGAGTGATTACAGTGATTAGTGTATTGAATGGATTATAATGACCTGTAGAACCACAGGAGATCAGTCAATCATTTCATCTGTTTTCCTGGGTACTTCAAGCCATTTCATCTCATCTGTTCATTTTTTTCCCCTGAATTGAGCCCAATATCTAGCTTTTAGCTGCAGCCTAACTTCCAGAACAGCACTCAGTCTGGATCTGACACCATGAACTTCACTGGTTTCCTGTTTAGTTTGTTGCCATGGTTAATCCTCATTCACAGCTTGCATCATTTAAATGTATCAAGTACCAGTGCCTTTGACAGAGTTTTCTCTCATAGCTAAAGAACTACATAATACTATCTCTCAGAGAGTGGCTGCACACCTCAGTTAGGTCACCTCTCAAGTGTCTGGTCTGTGTTTTCAGGATACATTGTTACATGAGTGATTTTTAGTTGTCTAATTGTCTGTTAGAAAGACCAGATGAGAGTATGTGGTAGTCACACATGTATCTGTTTCTCCCTGGATCCATTCTGTAGACCAAGTGCAACTAGAGGCAGCTGTGCACAACTGATTTTATATTCAACTCAGATTCTCTGCATCTCTAGGCTTCCATGAAGAAAACTCTCCTTGTTTCATAGCTTTACAAACAGATTTTGATGCTTAGCAATAATTTCCATTTACCTTTGAAGCTGAAAACCTTAGATGTCACCACCTAGGAGTTTCTGGTTTAGAAAAAAAAAGGATCTTTTTTGAGCTAGCCAAAATGCTGAACTAATTTCTACTCTCAAGAGCACAGTGACACCTAAAGGCTGAGTCCATCCCTCCTGGCTGGCTGGACTGCAGACACTTCAGCAGCTACAAGTCAGGCAGGTACATTTCAGCTGCCTTCTCAGGGGTGGCTTAGATACTGCTACCAGAATAGCTGTGGCAGTCCCAAGCTAAACATGGGCTGCAAATTCTGCTTGAGAACTGGGGCAAATATTCAAGCAGTTAGCCCATGTGGAGCTCTCATACTGCTAACTGTTTCATTTGAAGTGGCTCAGGATGCAGTACACATACCCTGGTTATTTGATCTCAGCCTCCTTTGGCTGAATTTTGAGGCTTTTGCCTCAGCAAAGGCTTATTCAAGTATGGCAAATATGCCTGCCCTTACTTGCCTCATCACTGAGAACTTACTAGCCCATTTCAAACAGTTTTGGTAGGGAGAAGATACAAATGTTATGTGAATAAATAGTTAGCTAGAGGAGAGAGAGCCAGGAATGGTCTCTGGTTGCATCCTGAGTGAAAGAAGCATTGTGATGTGAGCTCACCTGTTATTACACAGCACAGAGTTGACACTAGGCACAGCCCTTTGCAAACACCCTGAGTTAATAAATCTGGAAAACATTTTGGTTTGAGCTTAACATCTATAAAAACCCAGCCTGTGAAAAGCCAGGCTTCTTTAGTTCCATCCATCCCAAGCTGTTGGGAGTTTTTTAAGGAGATTTAACTTAGTGTTAAATCAGCACTAAAGGGAAACTGGTCTCAAGAAAGGCTTTCCTACTACACAGCATGTTTGCCACCACATCCAAGTCCACAGTGTCTATCCCTTCCTTCCCATGTCCTACCTTAGTTGCTTCAGTGTTTTTCAGTTTCATTGCACTTTGGTACAAAGCCTTGAATAATTACTCTGACCTTCATAAAACTCTCCTCATTAACTGAATGGATCCAGCTGGTGAATATCCATCTCTGGGAACTACAAAAAGGGAATTGTTCCCTTCCCTTTGTTACTTCTGTCAGATTTGTCCCACACCTCATCAGTTACTGCTTTGTTCTGCTCCTCATGGTCATTCCAGCAATTACTAGAAGCAAAAAGACCTAAGGAGGAAGCAAAATTGGTAGCTCCTCCACAGGTACACTCAATTGTCTTGCTCTCCCAGACATCTAACATTAATTATCCCTTAATGGAGAGCCCAGGTTTATCAGCAGTGCCTTCTGCCATGGCAGGGTGTCAGATGTGCTGCTTTCAAGATGAAGAAACACAAAGTTAGGCTAATATCAGTCTCATGAAACCCTAAACTTCCTGAAATCTGGGACAGATCTGCCTGGATCTCCTTTTTTCCAGGGAGCTCCTCAATGAGCAGAAGGTGTTTACACTCAAAACAGCAGGTTTATATTAAAATAGAATACCCAAGCTTTAAAATAACCTCTAAGAGAGTAGATCAGATAAAATCAGGGTGAATAAAGGTTTAACAAACAATCTCCTTTGCCACCTGCAAGCTGGCAGAGTATTGGCAGCCAGCTGGTTGGCTGAGTGAGTTGTAATAAACTATGGTATTGGTACATAGGAATTCTGCTTCTAGTTCATAGGTTTTTCATTTAATCTCTGAGGTCCTTCTGCTGTTTCTTTCTCCTTAACTTCAGGCTCCTACTCATTTCTTGCTGCCACCCATTTTTGTCTTCTGAGTCTGCAGTTAGTCACCAGGAAAGCAGCACACTTGTTCTCTCCCCCAGCTGTCCTGCCTTACCAGACACTGCTTTCTGAAAGGTAGAATAGTGTACAGACTTGAAACCACAGAAATAAAATTGCTATGGCCTATCACAGGCAACCATACCCCATTTTTAAACTTGTTTATGTCTCTCTGAGCTGGCCACAAATGCATAGGATTAAAGCAAAAGATTTGGTGTCAGTTATAGTAATGAGAATCAGTAGCTGCTAGAGTATGAGGAAAAGCCAAACAGACAACTGAGCAGGATTTTATGTGAAATACCTTTGAAACCTGGGGCCTTTTAGTATCTAGAAAAAATACAGAAAGAAAAGAAGTTAAGAAGCATGAGCTGTAATTCCAGGAAAAGCAAAATGAAATTCAATGAGTTACAAGTTCCATAGGGGGAGGTTAAGGTGCATGGGATAGACAGCAGGAGTTCAGATGCATTCAGGATTGCCAGAGTTGGGAATCTGGGAACACTGAAGATGCAGAAGCATAAAGATCCCCTTATCTTTTAGTCTGGCTCAGTGGAAAGTCAACCCCTGGTGGGGACTGCTCAGTACCTTATGGATGTGTTAAAAATTGGGGTGCATCCTTACATATGAGATCTGTGATTCCCTTGCAGGTAGCCACAGGTCTCCTCAATGGCAGCAGGATTCAGAGGACAAATCCTTCTATTTTTTCAGTGCTGAAGAATGCTCAGGAACATCTTCATTACACAAGTGGGAATGAAACAGGATGACAGATTAAAGTAACCTTCCAGCTCAGCTCCTGGAAGGTTGCACCAAGCTGTCACCAACAGAAGAAAGCAGGTCACAGAAAGGCTTCTGTTGGGAAGGGCACTGCCAGGATGTGCCAGGCTTGCCACTACATCATGGCATAACACATCCCCTTTTATCAAGCCTTGATATGCTATTCAGTCCCTGCAAGCAGCCCATGAAGTAGCAGGGTTACATCACAACTTCTGCTGGAGTAAAAACAGCAGTAGCACAACCATGTTGTATGTAAAAACACAAGGTGCAGAAGGTCAAACCAGAAAATAAAGACTCTCAATCTCAAATAAACCTATTTTAAAGCCTGTTAATGGCTGGCTGAGCTTGGAGTCCCTTTTCCTCCACACCTGGAGTAAACAGTGTCACTGGCTGACTCTGCAGCCTTCTCTGTACTCTCATTTTGTCTCCAGGCCAGTGCATGGACTTTAACCCAAACTCCCTACTTGCCCCCGTCTTTGCTACAGCTTGGAGTAAGCCCAGGGTCTGTCCAAGAGAATTTATGGTTAGGCTGTGACTAGCAGTTGCTTTCTTTGGGTATTGATGAGCACCAATGCAACTCACACCCACGTGTAGTCCCAGAAAAGGGCCTTTTCCTCCACACAAGAGCCAAAATATTTGCTTTATTTCAGTTCTGCAGAAACAGCTGCTGGGTGATAAATCCAGCATCCTGTTAGCTCTAACAGCAGCAGTTTACATACAATACAAGTAACAATGGAACTATACATGATAATTACATGATTTTCCATCTCATAAATCTTTGTACACGTGCTCCATCAATTACCCAATGCATTATGCTATTACCTAATTCATTACACTAAGGTGGTCCTACACTGACATTGGAAATTCTCGTCCTAGAGGTGTAGTTTTCAGCATTAAAATCCCCACAGGTTACATGGGGGCCACGTTGCTGGTTTGGTCTTTGGTCCAAAGACATAAACCTCTCTCTGGTTTATGTCAAGAAGCCAAAATGAGGTATTATCTATACAGGTTAACAGAATTTTACAGTCTCTAGGTACTGCTCTTAAAATTACTGTGTCTCGTTGCAGGTTATTTTAACCTTCAAGGTCATCCCACCCTTTAGTCTTAAGCCTTCCATTCTTTTTAGCCTGTTTTCAGACCAATTCATTACATCTTTATTCTTCAGTCTTAAGCCTTCCATTCTTCTCACCCTGCTTTCAGACCAGTTCACGACATCCTTATCCAGCCTAAAGCTTTTTAACTCGATCCTTCCAACGCCTCAGGGACAACGCAACCGGAGCCCTCCCGCCCCAGCGACCAGCCGCTCTTCGCGGCCCAGCTTCGTCGCCATATCACCGCAGGCTTCTCTCGGCAGCTTCCCGAGCCCTCCTCCCTGCCGCCATATCACCGCAGCTCGCTCTTAGCAGCCTCCCCTGTCCTCTTCCCCGCCGCCATATCACCGCAGGCTCCTCTCGGCAGCCTCCCCTGCCCTCTCCCCAGCGCTGTATCAGCGCGGCCCGTTCTCGGCAGCCTCCTTAGCGGAGCCCTCACCCCTACCGCCACCCCAGCGCTGCCCCGTCAGCCGGGGGGCGGTCCCGCCTGCCCCTACTTCCGAGGCGGCGGCGGGCGGTAGGTGGTGGCAGTAGGAGCAGCGGCTAACGGGGGTTGCTGGGGTGGTTAGCAGGTTTCTTTCCGGAGGGGAGGTAGCTTCGGCCTGCGCCGCAGCCGGGCTTGGGGAGAAGGCGGCAGCGGGGCTTGGCCCCGCAGGAAGCGAGCGCGGGGGCAGGCCGCGGCGGGGGCTGCTCGGAGGAGGTCTGTCGGTTTGGTAGGCAGGGGGCTGCTGGCGGTCTGTGGGGAAAAGGTTTGATGTCTTCAGAGCCAGACGAGCGTGGGAAGCGGTTCTTGCTGTCAAAGTAAAGCACCGTCACCTTAGGAGAGTAAGGTGCTTTCCGGAAGGAAAAGCTGCTTTGCTGTGAGGGTGCCAGAGCCCTGCCCCAGGCTGTCCAGAGAGGTTGTGGAATCTCCTTCTGGGGAGAGACCACGTGGAGGTGATCCTGGGTAACCTGCTGTGAGTGACCCTGCTTTAACGAGGGGGTTGGACTAGATAAACCCCAGAGGTCCCTTGCAGCCCCCACCATGCTGGCATTCTGTGCGAGGAAAGGGAGTAATGGTTGCAGCGATTAGAAAAGGGTTCATTTTACCTCTTTTCACTCCTTCTGTTGATTTAAGAGCACATCAACAATGTGCTTCCTGGGCTTCCTCCGCTGAGTGATACAAACTCCTGCAGCAGGAGTTGAAACGTAGTTTCTTCCTTAGAAGTAAAATACAAACATTAACTCTGATGTGTTCATGGTTACTGTGCCAGCCTCTGAAACGATATCGTTTCTCTGGTTGCTTTGTTTGGAAAGCCTCAGTCTATGCCAGCTTTTTTCTCTTTTAAAAATAAAGATGCCTTTAAAACAACTGCCTAGAAGTGTGTTACATCTTGAGGAGACTGAGGTTAACCTTTTGTGACCTTGCTGAGAGAGAAACCTGGGCTTCAGATCAGCTTGTCGAAAGGTGTTTTAAAGCTTTGTTAGTTGAACAAGAACACAGACAGTCAGTCGTCACTTTTGCTTGTGTTTTGCAGTGATGCATGCAGTAAACAGTGCTGCCAAACTCACAGGGTTCTACCCTCGTTTAATGAAAGGATGCTGAAGGGAGGTTTGCAGAAGAAAAACTTGATGAGGATGTAGTTTTGTGAAGCTTGTACAATTCATGCTTATAGCTTCCATAAAGAGCATTTCTAGTTAGACTGGTCCATGGAGTAGAGCAATGTTGTCTTCTTAATTTTCACTCAGCTGATGTTGTTCAAGAACCAATTGTCCAAACAAGGTTCCAACCAAGACTGTCACTGACAGAAACCACTTTGCCACGGGCTCAGTGCTACCTATAGATCTAGGACTGGATGTTGACTGAACAATAAGCAGCAGATGGCTGTGGTCATGTCAAGGAAATGAGCACATTTTGATGCCTAATTAGAGGTCAGTGCTGGGGTTTTTTTGGATTTCTTTTCTTCAGGTGTAAATTATTAACTTCTCTCCAGAGGAGTGGATGCTGTTGCTAATTGTTTCTGAAAGTGAAATTGGACACCTCTGAATCAATATATAGTAGTTTCTGGAAGCATTGATATTCTGTCCAAATAGTTAAGACTTGTATTGACTGTTCAGGTCCTCAATTGTTCCTCCCTGCAGCAGTTTATAGATCCTGCCAAGCTAGATGAAACACAGTAGAATTTATCAAAAGCAGCCTGATTTGTCTAATTCTTTAGGAGGTGGAAAACAAAGAGGTTACCAGTGACCTTGAAGTCAAAGCAGAACTGTAACACCTTGCCTTTGAAATTTACTAGTAGTAGTAGTAGCTCTCACGAAGCAGCTTTTACCCTGTCCTCTGGATCCAAGAAGCACTAGAGGACTTTCTGCTTTTATTTTGCAGTCTTTCCAAGACTTGGCTAAAGCCATCACAGAATTCTGTGGTGAGGTTTTTGATGCTCTGTGTTCTTTGGTGCCAGTGACATTGTGTTTGTTGAAGCACTTCTGCTGCCATTCCCTTCTCTCATCCTCCTCTCTGCTTTCCTGCAGAGTAACTCCTGCCATAAATATCTTTGCCTTTTAAGACCTCATTGCTAGGCCAGAGGCATCCGAATATGCTTAAGCTTTTTGGGTTGTTGAGCTGATCTCTGCATTATCACTGCCAGCTGCTGTTTCCTTCAGTACACTTCCATGGAACCTAAAGGTTTAAGGTTCTTTCTGCCACATGTTGCTTCCATTCTCCTTTAGTGTGTTCAGTCTGCTGTTGTGGGATCCACCACCTGATGTTCTGTGCAGAAACAGAACCCTCAGACTTTGGGCAGCATCTGTTGTCTAAATCCTCTAAATATGACTTGAAGAAAGGAGCTTGTAAGTCTTCAAAGGGAGTGGTAGAAATGTTAATTCTCCAGAGTAATGCAGGAAGCAGGAGAACATTTCAAGTTTGAGAAAACTTCAGAATATTATGGGAAAGGGAACCTTTCTATCTTCTCCAACAGGCTCTCATAGTTATGAGATGCAGCCTGATACATATCTAGAGACACTAGTTTAGGAAAGCTAGTCCCAGTTTGATACTTAGGACTTCCAGAATTAGTAACAGGCTGCTTTTCTTCATTCTGGTATTTTACCTCCTTTTGCCCTGGTTCCCCTGTTGCTAAATATTTGTTCTCTGTTTTCTTATCTGGAGCTGGGACCAACTCTCCAAAAGCTGTTATTCTACACCAAAAGGACCCTTGTTGATGTGTTTGTTTGTTTGTTTTCCCAATTCTGCATGTACCACTGACTTGGCAAGGGATAGCAAGCCAAGTTCTCACCTGTTGAAGGAACATAGTTTTAAGCATATAGCTATAATCCTTTCTCAATTAATTTCTGACTTATTGGCTGTTAGGCAGGAGCAGCAATAAATGATCTCTCTTACTTGCTGTAGAAAATGGGAGGTTGGTACTGTTATTGTGTTGGGCAGCAGCTATTTGTCTCAGTTTCAGCTGTAAACCATTACACTTGGTTAGGAAGCCTTTCAAAGGGCAGCTGCAAGTGTCCCTCCTTCTTTCTCTGGGCCACGCCTACCAAAACAAGGGGTGGAAAAAGACCGTGGAGCCTGGGAATCTCTCAAACGCTGCTATATTACTGCCAGAGCAAAAGCACTGTTAAACCAGTAGTGCCTCAATAGATCTGATTCTAGAGAGCAGAAGAGAAGACAATTGCTTGGCTTTTCTTAGACAAGCAAACAATTCAATTGTTGTGTTCTTCTGTTCTGAGAGGTCTGAACCCTTCTGTTTTCAGGGCAGGAGAAACTTGACCTGTGGAAAAATACCATGAGGTTTCTCTGCTCTTGGCTCTCCCTTGCCCTGATCTGCTGGCCAGCTGCAGGTACCCTGTCAAAGACAGATGCAAAGAAAGGTGCTCCAAAAAAACTGGAAGAGAAGGTAAGAGAAATACCAGAAGTGCTCCTCTCAGCTAAACAGGTGCAGTGAACTAATGGCACCTTGGTAAAGGGACTCTCCTTCTCTCCAAAATGTGAGAAGTGGCTGTGCATTGCCATTGAAGCTTTTGCTCACCAGGAAGACTACCTGGAACTATCCTTTCCTTCAGCTTTTATGAATGTGACATGGACTGAACCCTTGTTCACTCCTTGAACCAATATGCTGTAGGCTTCTGGAGCTTTATCCCTTGTGGTTCCTGCAGAAGCAGGAAGTTTGAGTTCCCTTTTGCATAGCTAAAGGAGGCAAACTTCCATCCCTTTGGAAAGGAGGGTTGGGGGGGGGCAGTAATTTGGGCTAAGAGCACTAAGTGGTTGACTGGTGGAAGGGAAGATGTCCTCAGCCTTGCCAATGGAGGAGTTTGAGCCTTCTAGCTAGCAGTTCCTTTGCAGGCAGAAATGATTCAGGATCCTGTAGCAATCTGAGCAAGTGAAGCCAACATGCTGAAGTCTCTCTTCACTTGCTGAGCATGTTCTTGTTTCCTTCCTGTCTTCTTTCCCAACTGCAAGCAGGCACAGCAGTGCAAGAGGAAGGATGTTTACCAGGGCATGTACCAAGTATATGCCCTTAGTGTTGCTAAGCACATTGGGCAAAAAACCCCACACATATTCAAACTCCTCTCCCTTAAATGTTAAGTGTAGTTGATCCTTCATTATGCAGATACCTCTCTCATTGTTGGGGTTGCTTGCTTAATGTTTACCAGAAGGAAAAGCCAGCCTGCAGGTAGTAAGGATAATATAAAGAGTTAGGACAGGCCTTATCCATACAGCCCTCCCTGAATCAATAGATGCTTTCTGTCTACTCACTATGCACACAGAATTAGCCCTTCTCTCTCTCTGCCTGCCTGCTAAAACTAGTTCTGCTCTTTTAAATGAAACAGATCTTCCTTAAAGAAAGGGGGTCAGAACCTTGGCCTTCAGTAACCACAGGGCAGTCTAAAATACATCCAGTTTGAATGGCATCTTCAGACTCCTGGCTAAGAAGTTTTAAGTCCTTTGCATCATTTTGGGGTAACATGCCAGCAAGCTTTGACCAGAGAGCAGAGCACCACCAGCTGTGGTGCATGATGTTCCTTGGGTACCTTTTTGCTTTACATGCTTTTTGCCTTGTGAACAGAGTAAGTTAATTAATGGAAGTCATTTCTGAGCACTTTCCTGGTTCAGTTTTAGATCAGACTGCTCTGCACCATTTAAAAGAGTGCTCAGAGTTTAATGATGGGGTTGGGGGCTATTTTTAGCTTCTTTTTCTCTGTGGAATCTGTTGCTGTTGAAAGTGGCTGCTTCATACAGCTGGTTCTAAAAACTCTCTCTTGCCCCCAGACACTGCATTCTGAAAAGACTGTGCAGGACAGGGGACTGGTAGCTGTGGATCCAAGAGCCAAGGATATTATCCTGGAACACAGAAGTTATTGCTCCAAGAAGACGAAGGAAAGACATTTCTCAGGAGCTGTTCTAGGATATGTTACCCCTGTAAGTTCATCCAGTGAATAAAATTAGTGCTTTTGGTGAACATGCAGCAGACTCTGCTGATCTGCAGTCTTGCATCCCTGCTTTCAAAGGATTGTTTCCATAAGGGAAGCCTCCCTCTGGCCAAATGCAGTCAAACAGAGGGGTTTTGTTGAGAGCTGGCTTGGGATTCAGGTGATCTCAAACCCATACATCCCTTGGAGAAGGTCTAGCTCATGCTGGTTTTCATCTCACTTTCAAACCAGTGAAGTCTGAAGAGGGCTTATGAGGACACTGCTAAGTGTCCTTACAACATGCAGCTACAAATTTGAACCTTCTGAATAAACAGGACAAGTGTTATGCTGCAGTCAGCCTGCTCTGTTACTCTCCAGCCTCACTAATAGTCAGAACATCCCTTCTTGAATAACAAATGCTTCTTCCCTTTGTTCAGAGGATGCTTTTCACCTGTTCTCTCTTACACTGCTCAAAAGAGGATCTGGTGCCCTATGAATTTTCACCTTTATCAGGTTCTCTTGAACCTAAAAGCAGAGTCTGTAAACTCAAAGGTCTGTTGGAACCTGCCTGCATATTCCTGGGGTTTGGGTGAATGTGCACAATTTGAAGCTTGCCTTTCATGTATCTACTAGAGTTTATTTAGCTAAAAACAACATCCCAGGTGGTTTGCTCAAGGTAACAAATGGGGATCTGGCAAATGATTCCATTTGTGTTGAGTTTCTGTTGCTGAGAAGTGAAGTGTGTGTCTTGCTTTTGAGCTTCCTCTCACCTTTTTGTTTTCCTCCTTTCTCTTGCAAGTGGAACAGCCATGGCTATGACATTGCCAAAACATTTGGAAGCAAATTTACACTCATCTCACCAGTCTGGTTACAAGTGAAAAGGAGAGGGAAGGAAAGGTTCCAGTTCACTGGGCTCCATGATGCTGATAAAGGTGTTGCCTTCTTTCTCTTTGAGCATACATTGCAAGTAAGGTCACTGGTCCTGTTGCTCTTGTCAGGGTAGCTTTGGCAATACATGCTTGTGAGGTTTTCTGGCTCTGCCTCATGGTGAAGTAGAATCCTAGAATAGCCAGAGCTGGAAGGGATCTTAAAGATCAGCTAGTTCCAACCCCCTGCCTGCCAGGGACACCTCCCACTAGATCAAGTTGCCCACAGCCCCATCCAGCCTGGCCTTCAAAGCTTCCAGGGATGGAGCTTCCACAGCCTCTCTGGGCAACCTGTTCCAGTGTCTCCCCACCCTCACAGTGAAGAACTTCCTCCTAAGATCCAAATACTTTCATCTGTTCCATTTTGGGAGAGTTTTCTTCAGAGTAAACTTCTTTCTGTCCCTACCTGCTTCCACAAGTGTACATAGTTTATCTGTCCAAAGAATAAGTAAGGTTGGCTCTTCCCCCAGGCTGTCTACAAAGCCCCTCTTAAAACAAGGAAGGGACAAAGTGTCTGTGCAGGCAGAAATAGCCTTTACTGTTTGCACTGTGCAGGATTTTTGCCTGTTCTGGCTTCCTTCCCTTTGCAAAAACCTTTGGGTGAGTTTGTTTTGGGAATAGAAGATAAACTGAATCTGTAGAGAAGTTTTTCCTTAACCATCCAGAATCTGGCAGCAAGTTCCAAATTCAGCTGATATGTCCTTAAATAATTAAGTGGGTTATGATTTGGAAGCAGCTCTATTTCTCACCATGTTGGTGCTTTCAAACAGATTCATTCTAGTGCAATCACTGCCAAGAGGAGTGGGACACTTGAAAATACCATCCTAAAAAAAGAATGAACAAAAACTCCTGCCAGCTGGTGCTTGGTGACTGCAGGAGTCTTGTTCTGAGCAGGCAGCAAGTTGCCATGATGAGGGAGAACTCAGGGAGGGGCTGGGTAGGGACTGGTGTAGGATTGTAGTAAATGCTGGTTAAGCTGGGGTGGAAGTGAGTAGCCTCAGATCCTGTGCCTCAGAGCTTGTTTTGTCTCTGTTGGTTGTGAACCAGCAGTCTGTGGCAGGAAGAGAGATACCCTGAAACTGTGCTGCATTACTTGAATGCTTGCAGAAGTCTTGTCATTGTCAACATCATTTCTATTTTAACAGTTATTCTCCTGATCTTTTTGGCAGGCTGGATGAAGGATGTCAGAAAAACCTCCAAAAACATCAAAATAGGTAAGCCTCTGGTTTATGTTTCTCTGTCCCTTACCTTCTTGCACTGCTGGCAGAGCAAAAGAAGGCTTGGTTCCAGGTGTCTGGGGGACATGGGGAGGTTAGCTCAGCATAGCTGTATGGAGGAAGGAGGAGGAAAATAAACCCAGTTAACTAGACAGTTAAGTAACTGAAGTTACTTGTTGGGGTCCTAATGTTTTCCTTCAGCTTTTTGTCTCTGGGTAAGCCCTGGGTCACAGGGATCTTTCTGGAGGGGACTTGCTAGGTAACACTCCCATTTCTACCCTGGGGGAGCAGTCTGCAAACTTGTTGCTCAGGGATTCTGCTTAGTTAAAAATAAAAGGAAAAGAAACCCAAAAAAGCCCAATCTGAGTAAAGTAGGTTGTCCTGCAGAGAAGTTTTCCTTTGACTCTTCTCTCCTTGATGCAGGGAACCTAAGGGATGTGCCATGCTGTGTGTCTTTAGGGAAAATGGGAAGTGCTGCTGTAGAGGTTACACTGTGCTTGGTTTCTTACCTTTGTCCACAGCAGGAATTCTGTGGGACCATGCAGAAGGGAGTATGAAACATGGCATGCATTAGAAAACTGAATGCTCAGATATTTTCCCTTAATTCAGCTGCTGGAGGATGAAGCCTTTGAAATCTCTCAGCTCTTCTAAAATACTTTTCCATCCTTGGTGCTTAGGTGTATCTCTGGATGAGCTGTTGGCTTGTCCAGTGTGCTTCACTGTTGGCTGTTTCAGCAGCAGTTTTCCTCACTCATGTCTGACTCTGTTAGAAAAACAAATTGTGAGCTCAAGTGCCCATGTTGTCCCAAGTAAAAACCTGTCACAGGGCCCAGGGATTAGTAGAAGAGTGAAATAATACAGGGCTGTGCACAATGAGTTAGAGCTTGAGATGAACTTTTCTGTCTTATTCTGATGGTAGAAGAGAGACCCAGCTGGCAGAAAGGTTGCTGTTCCATGTTGGTGATCCTTTAAGACTCTACTTGGAGCCCTAAGTGAGAGTTCAGTTAAGCTAGGACACCTTCACTTGATTGAACTATCTTAAAACTCTCCTCAGTGCTGACCTTTAACTAATCAGAAAGTGAAGAATGTTCTACAGTGTCCATTTATCTGTGCTGCTAAAGCTGGTGAGGGTAAAAGAGCAATGATCTCAGTCACTGGATCTGTTGTTTAGTGGTATCTCTGCTTGTGTCCACTCTAGTCTGGTTTTGCAGTAACATTCCAGAGGAGAGAAGAAATTCTTGCTTTTCACTACTGATTGATGACTTTGCTTGATAGTGCCTCGAATGTTGTTTGATGGCTGGACTTATCAGGACTTTGAGAGTGTTTTTGGCAGTGAGGATGAGATAGAGGAGCTTTCCAAGAACATGGTTCTGCTAGCCAAGGTAAAAAGTCTTTTTACTAATGCTTGTTAAATAGTGTGAGATGATATTTGGTTCCTGTGGCCATGGGTGTTTTCTCATTTCCTGGACTTTCATATTCTGCTCAAAACAATAGGGAGGCAGGGTGTCCTAGTGTGTGTCCAGTTCCTGTAAACCCAGAGTACAACAACACCTAAGTGCAGTTAGCTACAGGTCCAAAGTGAGCCTGCCTAAGTCTGATCACACAGCCTTGTTATCACTGACAGCTGCTGGGGATTTGTCTGCTGTTAACCGAGATTGATCAAACCTGTCCCAACCAGGCTGACAGTTACTGAGCCAGCAGTGGAGACCTGAGCAGCTTCTCATGGAGGTTGTCTAGTGAGCAAATTTCTATCCAAAGGGTGAATCTCTTAAGCAGGGACTAAACTGGTTAGTGGCAGTTTTGATAGGCAGAAAAAGGATCGGGGGTGCAATGAGTGCTGTTCCCTGTCTGTGGGAGGACACTCATGCCAAGTGTGCTGGAGCCAATGAGCCACCTTTAGTACCAAGAGTAACACTGGATACCTGTTACTGTACAGCTTTGCTCAGCTCTGATGAACCAGTTTCCTTAAAATGTTAGGAGCCTGGGGAGAGGAGAAGAGGATTTAAGTGATGATTAGTGTGTGTTTGAGCTAATGGCTTTAGAGCTGTTGCACAACTTCAGTGGTTGATCCATGGCAGCTTAATTGCTGTCACTTGCTACATGACATAAAGAATGTGCTCTAGAGGAAGATGGATGTAGAGGTAAACTGAATACTTTAAGATTTGACTGCTCCATCAATTTTAGGTCCTCAGTAACAGTTGGCCTCTTAAGGAAAGGGTCCTCCAGTAGAACAGTGTCCTTGGTCAAGCTAGCCATACATTGTCACAGGTGAGATTAGTTGTGGGAGATTTTGCCTTTGAGTTTGGAGCAATGCCTAATGCCAAGGTAGCATTTACAGCTTCAGACTCAAAAGCTGATGAAGTTTTTTCCCCCCCCAATATACATATAAATATCTGTCAGATGACTTGCATTAACAACCACCTTTCATTAGGAGCTGAATTTTCACAGTCTGGTACTGATTTATCCTGTAAGACCAGAAGTCATGGATAACTAAGAGAGATTTTCAGCTTTTCCATGTTTCTTAAATACTTTGTGCTTCTGACTTCTCCATGAAATGCTGCACTGAAGTTGAAGCTGGAGTAGGAACACAAAGCGTGTTCAGCCTGTAACAGTGCAAGAAAACTACAGTAATAGTTGTGTGCTTTGATACTGTCTCATCATCTCTGAGAGAAGCATGATGATTAACTGCATATTGTTATTGATTCCCTCTGTTTAGAGTGAAAGTTTTGATGGTTTTGTAATGGAAGTTTGGAGTCAGCTGGGAAATCAAAAGCAGAGGTGAGTATAAATGCTGGGGATGTAATTCCTGAGAATTGGCTCTTTGAAAGCCTCTTTAATTGGTCCTTGGGGGTTTTAATTTGCCATTATAAATAGGACAGCTGAAGGTTGTTTCACTTATCTTAGAGTGAAGTAGTAGGCTGCATTCTGAGCTCCAGGATTCCACAATAATCACCCCAGTGGACCTAGCAGGCCACACCAGCCTTTCAGAGATGAGCTCTGCAGGGGTGAAGATGCTTCCTGAGATGTTGGCACTGGCCTTTACCATAACATTGACTGCTTTGGGTGACTGGGTGAAGCTTGGACATGTGGCTTGCTTTCAACACCACCAAATTTCAGTTGATTAGGAAACTTTCCCAACTTAGAGATCTTAGACATACTGAAACTAAAGCCAGAATCCCCACCCTGAGGCAAATCTAGGGAGAAACTGGCTTCCAGTTCTTGCAGGCACAGTGTATCTTCAACAAACTGAGCTACCATTGGGTGGCTGTTCTCTGAGATTCCAGTGAGTCTGCATTTATTGTAGCTACTAGAACTAAAGAGCTTATCCATTTTAAGCTGTTTCCTGACATACTCTAATCTGTTTTCCTTGAGCAAAAGCCCCTTGGCTATCTAACACCTTGGAGAGAGTGGAGGTGAGGCAAGCTCCCAACTGCTGCTTCAGGAGGAAAAGGCAGAGCATGTGGTGGAGTTTAGTGATTTAGTGCAGCAGTCTGAAGATTTTGTGTTGGTTCCTTCAGGAAATTCAGGCATCCATTCTCTACAGCACAGTGTTCCTTCCAGCTCTGGGTTGCCTACCATGTCTGGGGGAAAGCAGCAGGAAGGAAAGCTCCACAGAATGCAGACTTCACTGTGGAAGACTTTCACCTTTCAGAAATGGTTACTTCAGGTTATTCTGTTTAGAGCAAATGCTACTGACTGATGGCATGTAATGGTTCCTTCTGGAACTGAGTGTGCTGTTAATGGAGTCCTAGCTTCTCCCTGTAAAATTAACACTTGGAAACAAATAATTGAAACTGCAGAATCTTTGTAGCCTTGCCCAGGGGCTCAACCATTTACACTGGAAGGAATAATCCTTCAACTAGATGCTCTTGCTCATGATGAGGTGATTTACCAGATTGTTCCTAAGAATTGATCTCTCTGTGGAGCTCTGAACTGATTAGAATGTCTTAATAAAGCAGCCAGCAAGATAGTTTAAGCAATTAGTAACTCCCAGCCAGAGGATGGCTGTAGTGGTCAGTTATCTCCTGTGCTTGCTGTAGTTCAGTAGAATGATGTTTTTCCTATGAGTTACCTTCCACAGATGTAAGCCAGACTGGTTCTGTGCTTTTGAGACTTCCTGAGACCAAAGGAAGCTCACCAACACCAAATGCTGTGTTACAGATGGCACATGTCAACCAAACACCCTTGTTTTTTTTTATTAGCTCCAGGCTGAGATCACTTGGGGCATGGCAAAACTGTCACTGTTTGCCAGGAGTAGTGCTGGTTCCAAACAGCATTGCTTGTCCCATCCTGGGTGCTCAGAACTGTTTGTACTAGAGGAGGTGTTGCTGTGTAGCTGCTCTAGCTTTCAGTACCTGTTCCTTGGGTGAAGTATCCCTTAGTTCTGTGCCCAGCAGATGCTCAGGAGCTAACCTGATGCAGGGTCTGAAGGGGCTACAGGAAAGCTGGGGAGGGACTCTTTAGGAGGTCAGGTAGTGATAGGACTAGGGAGAATGGATGCAAACTAGAGGAGGGGAGATTTAGGTTGGATGTTAGGAGGAAGTTCTTCACTGTGAGGGTGGGGAGACACTGGAACAGGTTGCCCAGAGAGGCTGTGGAAGCTCCATCCCTGGAAGCTTTGAAGGCCAGGCTGGATGGGGCCCTGGGCAACCTGATCTAGTGGGAGGTGTCCCTGACAGGCAGGGGGTTGGGACTAGCTGATCTTTAAGGTCCCTTCCAACTCTGGCGATTCTATGATCTATGATTCTGCTTCCCTTGTCCCTGCCGCAAAGGATGGGAGCAGCTCATGACGCCTTCAGCCCACAGAGTGGCAGCATTGTGACAGGATTCATGCCTCATCCTCCTTGGCAGACTGTCAGAAGCACCAGGAGCAAAGCTTGGAAGGGTGGGGGTCAGTTGGCAGGGAGATGTCACCACAGAGATGACCTCTAACCCTTTGCAGATGCTGAGCCTTCCTAGGACAGCAGTTGGGTGTGCTCCAGAGAAAGCATCTGCACTGGCTGTTAGGTATCTAGTGGAGGCTTTCCTGCTTCACACCCTTCAAGGTCAAACACCTGAAAGTAGCTTAGTCTGCTTCTAGCAAAAGGAGCAACAGATCATGGTGATGCTCCTAGGAACAGATAATGCCTTCAAATTCCTTCCAGACCTATCTGACAATCAAAGGAGATCTGCCCAGCTAAACCAATTTATTCCTATTATTTAGTGTGAGCATGTCTGAGTTGAAACAGGAACTAAAAGAGTCAGATGTCCTTGTTTCTGAAACATGAGGAGTAGTCTCACAGAAGCAGTTAGCAATAGGCTATGGAGACTCCAGACAGGTGCATGGAAACCTGTGGCTCTGCTGCAGCTGCCAGCTTGCCTTCTGAATTGGCAGAGGGGTGCTAGGTGATCACTTCTGAATTGGCAGAGGGGTGCTAGGTGATCACTTAGGGTCATTATGGTTTTCCAAATTATTTGTGATTTTTTTTTTTCCAAGCCTATAGTATGTGGTTACCTAGCTCTTAGATGAATGAATAATGAAATGACAGTTATTCTAGTGCACTCCTGTATCTGTCTTGAGAGGAAAGCTGTGGAAATGATCCCTGTTATTTTTTTGGTAGTGTTATGGAACAGATCCATGATCCCATCCAGGGCACTACTCTAGTGGTGCAGGAACACTTAATATAGCAGAGGCTTCTTTATCAGACTTCAAATGACTAGGGAGTGGGATTTGCTTGTGGAACATTTGTGCTTGATAGGGTGCTTCAGCTCTGAAATCAGCCTCCACTCTCTAAAGACAATGTGCAATGATGTGTTTTTAGCAGAGTGCACCAATCACCAATATTTCTTGAGTCTGCAAAAGAATCTGAAACCCTGCAAGTGAGTGTCCTAACTCACTAATAAATGGGGTTATGGTTTAAGCACTAGCTCTTGTAGCAGAGAGCTCTCTGCTCAGCAGGCCTCAGGAACAAAACTTTCTAGTCATTCTAGTTTGGGCTTAGAATTGCTCTGTAATACTCAGCAGACTGAAGTCTTCAATTATATCAATCCTTTGTGCTGCTTTCTTTTGCATATTCATTTAAATGTTGATTTTTTTACCATCCATATAAAATGATATAAGACAGTTAGGTGCCTAAATACAGCTGCTTGGTTTCATGGTAGATACCCTATGCAGCCTGGTCTCTGGCTCTTCATGTAGGGTCCTAGAGGCCTCAGGTCTTACCCAGCAATCCTGCATGCATGCTTTGTGTACCTTTGGATGTAGAGAGTGACATTAGGTTCTTATGTTTAGATGTTATACACCTGTTCTCTCTGAAGAGCCTGAATTGTCTTGATATGAGTATGTGTGGTCCTAAAATCCCTGGGGATTTGTACAGACCAGTTCAGCATCCTGTAGACATCAAATACAGAGACTTTGAGATACAATGGCACTTTTTTCCTCCCTGTGATTTCTGGGAATGGAATTACTGAGAGACAAATCAGAGTGAGGTCAAATTTCATGTGAGATGAAAGGCTGCTGCTGAGTGGTGCTGCCTCCTGCCATGCTGGCAGTCCTTGCACAGTGGAAAAGTATTCAGCTTCCCATTTTTAACACCACCACACAGGAAATCAGACTCTTGACAAAGATCTAAACCAGCCTCAGTTGTGATGTGTTTCCCTGCTTCTTAGGTTTGAAACCTGTCTCTTAATGAAATAACTGTCTTTATCTAAAGCTGCCTTGACTGATTTTGGACTAAAATGTTCCCAGTTGTTCATCCTGAGGCATTTAAGACAGAAATGTGCCTGGCAGAACTATTGAGATGACTAAGCAAGCAAAGGTTTTCCTGCTAGCTTAGTTAACAGCCAGACAGGATGATCTCTCTCTTGCCAGTCTCACTAGTGGCTTTGTTGGGAGGTTTGGGGTTGGGTTTTTTTTTCCCCTCAGAGACCTCATGAATGTAGCCATCAGAATATGACAGCAGCCAGAGAAGTGCTCACCTAGCTCTGACCAGGCTGGCATTAGCTGACAGATGGCACTGCTGCCACACAGACTCCAGCTGAAATATGGGTGTGGGGGTGGTTCATTCATTTTTGTCTGTCACCACGTGCTGCAGGCACTTGGTGTCACACAGAAGATGACCTTCAGACACCTTATTAATGTTGGTAGGAGTATAGGAGCAAAAAGCTCTTCTGGCAGTTCTATCCTTCATGTTAGTCCCTGAAAAATTAATCTATTAATCAAAGATTTGCCATAATTCACTCCAGTTTCTTGGTATTAACTGGGCAATGGAATGGCACAAAAGGGCAATTTCTTCTTGAAGTAGACAGCTTTACTCTGTCCAATTTTCTTGACAAGGCATCAGTTGTAGGGAGTACTGATCACCAACTTGTGCCCAAAAGTGGCTGAAGGGGAAGGTTGCAGAGTTCTGAAGGGTCACCTAAAGAAAGGGAACCAGCAGCCTTGTGTGTCTGCTGCAGGGCTTTACAGATACACCTGCAGCCTGCTCTGGGGCACTGAGGGAGACTCTACTGTGAGAGGTGCCAAGCACAACAGACCAGCAGTGCTAGTCTACTTTGAAACAAAAGGAAGCTTCCTTCACACCTGAGGTGTTGAAAGTTTGGAGGTTTGCATGTTTTATGGAGGACTAGTCACAAACAGGTGGAAAATGGACCCACAAAGTGGTAGTGGTAGTAGAAGATCTGAAACAGTAGGAATGAGACAGACATGAATCAGCCCAAGATAGAGTCTTAAAGCTGCCAGGGGTTTAGAAGCTGCTCTGAAATAAAATTTGACAATGTTGAAGTCTCTGGTAAATACTTAATGAAGCCTTTTCAGGGAGACTGAGTCTATCCCTGCTTCCCTGCACCTCATTGTGATGCTTAAAATGTCAGTAGCTTTTCTTGCAAAATTAGCAGTGGCAATAAGAGCAGAATATTGTGTTTAAAACACTGGAAAGCACTGTTGGGACACAGTAAAGGTTTAATTTCCAGCACACAACAAGTGAGCATTCTGCTATGGCTGTTTGGGGGTGAGGGGAAGAGTGCATCTTTGATTTCCATGATCTGCCTTTGCTGACACATGGAAGGGAGCCTAAATGAAGTCTTTAGCCATGAATCCTGTCTGATTTCCTAGAATGTTTTCAGAACCCAGCTGCTGAAGAGTGTAGAATAGTCTCAAAGCCAGAGGAATTGATTCTTTGGTCAAATTTATCTTCTGTCTAACATCTCTGACATCTAATACAAAACAGACTCATGCTGCAGTTTGGGCATGCTTAGCTGAAAGGTCACTGTGCTGTGGGACACACCAGTGGGAAAGAAGGTGTAGCTACTTTTAATAGTGATTCTAGTTTGTGATAAGATTGTGTCCTGGGGGAGCCATGCTGCATATGTTGCAGTCAATAAATGTCTGTTCAGTGCAGAGTTGTCCTTTTTTAATTCATTTATGAATAAAAGGATTCTGCTTTGCTCTAATTGATTTATCTGAGTAGTGATACACTTCATGTGCAGTTCATATGCTAAGGAAATGGGAGGGAAAGTTGTTCCTTTCCCAGAGCAAGAGTGCTGGGAGTCCATGCTGCAGACAGAGCAAAAGCTGCTCCCTGTAGTCTCATGTCCCCCAGTGGAAGAGAAATGCACTGGTGGCAGCATGACAGTTGGGTGGCAAGAGCTGTTCAGCACAGCCTGCTCTCCAGTGCTAAGCACAATACACTGGTGGTCTGGGGAAGGTTATAAAACTTGCTTTGTTTGTTTGCCAGGATCTTGAGAGAAATGGCTTTTAGTGCCTCCTTAGGAAGCTCTCATCAGCTATCACAGCATTTCAGGGGAAAAGGAAACACTTGGTTCCCTTTGGGTGGTGTCTGCACTGTGCAAGTCAAGCATTATTCCTGTGATGGATAATTGGGGTGGAAGATGAGTTCTTTGAGAAGAGTATCTCTAGGATGATGCTGCATTGACAGGCATGGCAGTACCATGAGAGAGGGTGTTAGGTTTAATCCAGTTTAGTCCTGGAAAAGTATAAACCTCTGAGGAGTCTAATGTTTTGTTTTGTTCTGCTCTGGCCATTCCCTACAAACTGTTTGGCTCTCTTGCCAGCTGCATCCTTTCACTTCTTTCTCCTCTTACATGTTCACTGTTCCTTCTCACAGTATGTTTACATTTCAGGGAGTTGATTCACTTGCTCCTTCACCTTTCTGAAGCTCTGCATGAAGCACAACTTCAACTCATCCTGGTCATCCCTCCTGCAGTTGCAGCAGGGTGAGTATTCCTATGTAGCTGGCAGGTTCCAAATCAGAAACACTTTCCTGTCAGCTGGACAGTAAATTCAAAGCTTTGTTTATAGCTGTGCAGCTTAAATGAATCAGAAAGTATTTGAGTTGGATTGGTTCTCCTGCCTCCATGTGTGTTGGACTGAATGGTCTTAGTAACTATGTGCATTCATATATACCTCAGAACTTTTGGCATCAAAACAGCTTGCAGAGGAACCTCCTTCTGTGGTGTTAACCCAAAATGTCTGAGGAGAACTTCCAGGGGAACAGTAGCAGAAACAATTGTGGAGCTTAATGACTTGTTTTCAAGGAGTAAAAAGGCTGTCATAAAGGTAACATGTAAAAGAACTTCCTGAGCCTCTGGACATGATTTCAGCTGTGATAGCTAACAGTTGTTCCTGAAGTAAGAAGAACAGAGCTACAGGAAGGAATTACATCCCTAATAGGGCTGCAGCTTTGAAAAATCCTTTGGTTTCACTTAATAGTTCATATGTACAGAAAATGCATTTAGTAAGAGGATCATATTTATCACTGCTAATGATTCTGTTTGCTTGTGCAATGGTTGGAGCCTAACAGATGTGCCAGTCTCTCTGCTCTTCTGCCTCAGCAGCAGTTCTTGTCTTGCAGTGTTTATAGAAGAGAAATAGTTACTTCCTAAGATTGTGTTTGTTGACAAAACCCAAAATCCACGTGGAAAAGGAGAAGGTTTTCATTATATGTGGCATGAACATGAATCCTCTAAGTTTTTCCCTTTTTAGGATAAGATTAATAATAAAGCCACAGGTTTACTATGTCTCTACTCTGCTTCTGGAAAGCAAATGGCACTCCAGTATTGGGGTGTCTCAGGGAGATTGTGTCTAGTCCTTGAGGGATTTGTGATACCTCTACGTGTGAGTGAGCAGACACAACTGGAGCCAAGGCTGGAAGGTGATCCAGAACACCAGCAGAGTGATGGGTCTTCATTACTGGCATTTCAGATTGAAATGTGGGCTGTGCCAATGCTGTGCAGCTGCATTAGCTGGAGCTCTGTCAGCCTCCCTCTGCCAACTGGAAGCATTTGTTCACATTTGGATGCCCTTCCAGGTCAGAAGATGCCTGGTGTCCTTGCATCAGGAGCATAGCTACCTGGCCTGCTGCATTGTGGAAGTGCCTGTGGAATGCAGTAGTGCTACAAGGATATGCAAGGAACATAGGTTAAATGTTTTGTCTGTGTTCTGTAGGTGACCCTGCTTTAGCAAGGGGCTTGACTGGATGCTTGCTCCTGAGAGAACCTTTGCCACAGTCCCAGACCTTTGATCCTCTCCTTTCCTGCAGCTCTCTGGCAAGTGTGGGCTGCTATGCCTTTCCATCCCATGGCTCTTCAGGGGTGCTAACAAATACTCTTGAGATTCTTGTGCTTTGCTGAAGTGAAAAATCATGAGACATTACTGTGGCTTCTCTCCTGTCATCTGTTCCAACCCTGCATGCTGCTCTCTTCTGATCTGCATTTCATGCCAGTTGATATTTCCTTTCTAAAGCAATTTTCTGCTGCTATTAATTGTAGTCTATTACAGCTCAAGCAAAGGAGAACACTTTAAAACGTTTCTCTACAGTGCTTTGTCAGTCACTTCATCACACAGATGTTTTTGAAAATGCTCATGCATGCTCTGACAGACCTGAAGTAATTGCTGTAAACAGCAGTCACTTTAAAGTGCATTTGCCTGGGGGTTTTTGGTGGTGGAGAGGAAGTGGAGAACAGTACAAGGCTTGAGGCTCCAGGTCAGTGTGATGCCTACTGACATGACCAGGCTGAGTCTCCTGGGCAGAGGGACCTGAAGCTGGTTTCTTTCTCTAGAGTCCCATGGAGCTCTGCAGTCCAGTGTTTCTAGATCCCAAAGCCTGAGCTGAAGACACTCTAAGCCCTCTGGGATCTTCAGCACACTTTGCCTTGACCAGAATTTGCTGTGTGATGGTGACTGTATATTTCAGGTCTGTTTTGCAGTCAGAAACCACAGGGAGGTTTGGACCTTGTGTTGTGATTGTCAGGACAGGATATGTAGTGACAGGACAGAGGGTTAACATTTCCAAAGCCTTTCAGAACTGGGGTTTAGAGACTTCTTCTCAGAGCTGGGAAGATCTGTCTATCTAAAGTGCCATTTTTAACCTGAGATATGTATTCCAAGCCTGTCCTTAGATGGCCCTACCTGTAGAGGAGCAGTGAAGTGTTCCTGGGCTCTAGCTGTGGGAAATAACCCCTGGCACTAACAGGAAGGAATCTGAAAGTCTCATTCCTCTAAACCAACTATTTGGTTTCCTTCTGCCTTCCTTAGGTTTCTGGGGTTTATTCATAAACCTTTATTGCCCAGGAGGGTGCATTAATCACATTCTTTCCAATTAATGCTGTTATGTAAGCCACCTATCAGTGTTTCCCATGTATGTCTGCCTGTTGCATTCACTAAAGAAGAAAACCACTAACTTCTTGAGTAAATAAGTAGCTGGGAGTATGTTCCTCAGTTATAGAAACATCCATAAGGTTGCCAATGTCTCTGCATGCTTTAAAGCTTGGGTGTTGCATAGAATTATAGCAATAAGCAGAATCCTGACATATTCTTTCTCCCTTCCTTGACTTTTTCAATAGTAGCTCTACTTGCAAATGTTTCATTTCTAGGATAAGAAAGCTTCAGCTGAGAAGTGCTTCCCATTGTGTATTGAATATCTCCTGTCTTGAAACTCACTCTGGGTTTTATCACTTCCCCCTGGTTGAAAGTGTGCTTTAATGTATCTTCTATGCTTTATTTGTTGGAATCACTGTAGACTGTTAATGGAAAATGCAGCAGAAGGCATGGCAATAAGTATCATCAAGAATCAAATAGTATTTTAGAGTTCAGCAGCTGGCAAAAGGCTGATAAAGGAGACATGAGCTGTGTGTGGAATACCCTAAGCAGCTGGGATGCTAGGAGCTGAAACATTGTTCCTTTTGTGTTCTACCCTGATTAAAATTTAAAGAGAGAACAGAGTTAAATGTAAGCAGTTTATTTAGGAATTTGTAATTTAGACTCCTTTGATATGCATTAAGATCAAAGCAGTCTGGCAGCAAATGCTAGCTGAAGAGAGACACTTTTAAGAGCTAAAAATACTGTTTTGCTGAGGGAAAAGCAGTCTGTGAAGTGCAGCATTGCACAGGAGATCCAGCCCATGATACAAGGAGAAAACATAGTGGATCATCTGGTTAACTTCTTGAGTTCAGCTTTTGCAACCAAAGGGAGGCTGATCCTCTAGCTGAAGCTTGCTTTCAGAACTGAAGGAGCCACTCAGGCCTGTGGGTTTTGGTTTGCCTGTGAAATGTGCTGGGCTAAAAGAAAACCACACTAAAAACCCCAAGTTTATTGATTTATTGTTTTTAATCCAGACATTTTCCTTATTCCTTTACAGCATTATTTTATCTATCTGTTTACAGTGCTGGCCAGAGACAGTTGCACTGCCACAGTCCAGAGGTAGCAGTGTGTGTGGAGGCTGATGAGGAGGCAGGAATCTCTCTAGCAAGCTTAGCTGTCATGGAGAAGGCATGGAGAGCTACTATGGTGGCAAAGAGAGGTTGAGCTACTTCCAGCTACCTGGTGTCCAGGAGTTGCATCTTTTTCCTGCAAGCATAAGTGAATTCCAAGAGGGAGGAGCAGCAGGAGCCCAAGCTAGGCTCCCAAAAGTGTGTGCATGATACTGTGACACCCCTTTGGGATGGGAGACTGGTGGCTGCATGTCCCTGAGGAGAGGTGCTGGTGTTGCTGAGTTATGTTGTGTTCCTAGAGCAGATGGTTTCCCAAAGCCTTCCAGCCTGTCTTTCAACAGCTTGTCTCCTCATGTTGAAGTGTGTTACTGCTTTTAACATGCCTGGATGGGGATGCATGCCTAAACTGTACCAGTGCTGTTCCTGCAGCAGCACTGGGTGCCCAGGCATCTCCTGCCCCTGGCTGATGGGGGTAGCTCCATGTGCTGCCTCAGCCTGGGCTTGATGAAAGCCCTGCCTTAAATATGGGATCACCCTGCTGCAGAAACTCCACTGGTGGAAGGAAGCTGTGTGGATGTTTCTGTACTGAGATCACAAGCCTCTTTCTGAATGAGCTGGGAATGAACTACTTCTATGCCTAAAGATGCTGTTAAGAAGGTGCCAAATGGGACTGCACCTGTTCTCTTGAGTCTGGAAGTCACAGGGGTTCTCTTGGCTTCTTTTATTTGCTTCTCTGTACCTACATGCTTTATAATATGATATGTTTACTAGTCTTTATTTATTAGTATCATTATATAGCACGGAGCTTTCAGGGTGAGAAAAGGTAAGGATTCTGCTCACAGTGCTAGGCAGGGCTCCTGGGAACCTCAGTCTGGGCTGCTGTATTTATAGGAGGATGTAGAAAAGTGAGAGGGTTTAGGGGAAAGCAAGACAAATGACTAGAAGTATTGATAATGTCTCCTTGGAGGGAAGTTGGAAGAACTGTGTTTAGTTTATTAAAAAGAGGAAAAAAGGGTCAGGAGGCAAAATAAATCTTCCAGTGTGTCAAGAGGGGCTGTGTAAGTGGCAGTGATACATTGGGCTTTACATCAGCTTGGAAGAAAAGGATCAAAATACTCTTTAGTTCATGAGAAAAAGAATTTTTAGGTTGAGCAGTGGGAAAAATAATCATGTCAGGTGGGAAAACACTCTAGAAACATGCAGGGAAATTTTGGAGTCTTCACATGCATTTTGAACTTGATGGTGCACATCTAGAGAAGCTGGAAACCTAGAGGAGTTTGTCTTTTAATTGTGATTAACAGAGGGTGGGTGGGTCAGGCCCATCAGGGGAGTGGGGGCAGCTTGAAGAACCCTGGGTCAGGCTTTGGCAATCTGTTCTTGAGGCTTTCTAGCCTTGCTTTTAGCCTCAGTGAGTTAAAATGACAGGTAAACATTTCCCAAGTGTGTCTAGAACACCAAAGAGGCTCATCCTCTTAAGTTTATAACCTCCTGTGGCTTTTCAGGTGGTGTCTAAAGCTGACAAGAAGTGCTTCTGACAAAGTGTTTCCTGTGCTGGCTGGTGTCTCCTGGCTCTGGGAAGTTTGCCACATCTGTGTGTGAGGCACAGCATCTCAGAGTGTGCTTCTGCTCCTCATCCATCCTCAGCTCAGGGCAGTTCTGTCCCAACCATCACTTGTAACTGCTGCTTCTGGTGGCTGACCTCTTGTTGGGCTGGGGGGAGGGAGGGAAAGCAGAGTTGAATGTCACAGCACTTCCCACAGTTCAGGCTGTCTGAGCTCTTAAGATTTGCTGTAACTGGTTTGGGTTAATGCTGTGGTGAAGCCTTCATGGCACTGCATGTTTCTAAACACGAGGCTATTTTTGGTTTGCATGTGCATGAGGAGACTCTGAAAAGGTCTCCAGCAGCTTTTACTGTGTCACTGCTTTTAGAGTAGGGAAATGAGAAAGCATTTGAGAGTGATGCAGCAATCTTCCTCTTTTCAGCCTGAAAATGGGTTTGATTTAAGCCATTCAAGAGCTTGTAGTTTATGTCCAAATGGCACTGACTGTACCAGGCTGAAAATCCTCATTATGGGATGCTCATTGTTCTAGGAGCTGGAGCTGTTGACGTTCCTCCACAAGGCCAGGAGGAATCTTCTGGCCTGGTGTTGCTTTACTTTTGTAGTAGTGGAGGCAGAGTGCTCTTTAGACAGAATTGTTCCAAGATTGAGAGTCATCTGAAGAAATATTTAGTCCTTTCTGAAAACAGAGTTGAAATCCTTCCAGGACTGTACAGGGGCTGTAAAGGTTGGAGTGGAATAATCCTTTCTTTGGGAGGGAAGAAATTGTAATTCCAAGAGAACAAAACATTGTCTTGGAAGATGATCTTTTAGTGGGGTGGGAGTGAAGAGAAAACTTCTGGAGACATTGGGAAGCTTTCTCTAGTCTCTGTTGCTTATGAAGAGATATTTAGATAACTGTTCAGAAGAAGTGGATGGAGGTTTCCTTGTGTTTGTCATTTGTTGGGAGGATGAACTGCCCCTTAGAGCTCATTGTGAGTTTTAGGGATCAAGATCCACCTCTGTACTGGGGGAATCCTAGAATGTCTCTCAGCAAGGTCTGTAACAGTGGATTTGGGGAATGAACACCTCCTGCATTTTGAAATGATTGTTCTTTTTAAGATGTTCTTGCTAAAGTTCCTACCATCATTTCTACTGATGAGTAGAATCTCCTAAGAGAAGCACAAGCAGAAAATGCTCAAACTCTCTCTGAGCTTTGAAAGAAAGGCAGACAACTGAATTAATGAAAACCACTTTGTTAAGCAGCTGGAAGCAGGGTTTGCAGTTTGTGCCAAACCATCCTGCAAAGCAGAAGTTTTGGTGTCAGGTTCTGCAGCCTACTCCACTGTAAAGGCTATTTTAGTACCTGTTTGTTCTCTAGAGGGTTTGCAAAATGCTTCTCTGCTGTGCAGCAGTTGTGCTCACAACTTTCTCCTTGCTCATGAAACACAGGCAGTTAGATCTGTAGTGGAGCATGGCTTTTGTTTTGTAGTTTTGGAGATTCCCAGCTTCAAAAGGAGCATATTAAAGCTACTGAAGTCTTGGCAAATAATTGCTATCAAATTTGTCTGTCTTTATTGCCTTCTTGAGGTGCACAGCAGTAGTGCAGTGCTTTCCCTTGAAAGCCACAGGAACCCAAACCACTTTCTCTTTGTGTATTTGAACTTAATGTATGCTCCTCATTCAGAATACAGCCAGGATGCCTCACTTGGGGTCTTCACATTTGCATATGTAAGAGGGGGGAAAAAATCTGGAGCCTTTTCTCCCTGTTAGTCAAAGCTTCCTCAAATACACACTGCCCATACAGTGTCAGGGAGACCTTACAGTGCTTGAAGGATCCTGTAAGGAAAATGGAGACAGCAATTGCACAAGGGGTGATGGGTTTAAATTAAAAGAGGAAGATGCCATCTAAAGATAAGGAAGAGATGTTTTCCAGTGAGGGTGGTGAGAGCCTGGCCCAGGCTGCCCAGAGAGGTGGGAGATGTCCCATCCCTGGAACCATCCCAGGTCAGGTTGTTTGGGGCTCTGAGCAACCTGCTCTAGTTGCAGATGCCCCTGCTGACTGCAGGGGTTTGGACTAGATGAACTCACAAGGACTCTTCCAACTCAACCCATTCTGTTTCTAAGAGTGCATGATGGAAACTTGCTCAGTGGATGCCACAGCTGATCAGTGTTTTGCATGTGTGATAAAGGCAATGAGTGCATTAGCCTCTGAGAAGTGGATTATGAATGGAAGCTTGGTAAGCTGTGGTTTTCATCAGGAGTTTGTCAGCTGAATCTAACTGACTAACTTTGTGGGTTCAGAGGGACACCTTTGTGGGTTCACTGTTGCACTGGGTATGCACTGTGTTCCTTAGCACTATTTGTAGCCAGTTGTAATTCTGATGCAGAAAAGGCAAGTGACCAACAGAGTCATTTTTATGGAAATGTATGGTAAATAAATGCAATTAAATTATGAACAGCCTCTAAGATGTCTCAGTTTTGGACTGAAATGAGAGCTGTCACTTGCCTTTAACATCATTCTCAGGCAGGACTCTGCAGGCCAGAATGTAAAGCCTTGACATTTTGGTAAGGAAATAATTCTAGGGATCAAAACTGGAGGAAACTTAGTGCTTGTTTCAGATGCAGCTTTAAACTTATCAGATTATGTCAAACAACAACACACCAGAAAAACAGCTTGGTGTAGAGTAGCTTCTGAAGCAGGATTCTGTTTTACCAATGCCTACACTTGACCTTATGGAAGAGTAAAGTGTTTGTGAGCAATCTGGCAATGATAATCTTACCTGCTTGGAATCACTGATACTCCTGCTGTGCTGGCCTGATCTTTTTACATGTCTCATTAGCTTTCTTACTCTTTCCCTTCCAGTTTGGCCACTGGGATCACATAGAAGGAAACAATTCTAGCAGTGGCCAGTGTGGATTTGTTGTAGGGTGAGCTTCTCTGTACTCCAGGAGTGCTCTCCCTTCCTTGCTGTTACCATTGAGGAGGTTTGATGCTGGAAGACAAGCTCTTTGGGCAAGCAGTATACAGAAAATGAGACTTGGGAAGGAAACTCTGGAACCTCTGAACTCTGCAGAGTTTCCTATCTGTTGTGCCTAGCTGATAACAACATCTTGTCCATCGTTGTGCCTGTAGCCATCAGTCTTCCTGGGAGGATCCTAAAGAAAGGACACAGTCAGGATTGTGGAGAGCACAGTTCCACATCAAGAGCTTCTGAACTTGGGCTCTGTGCATAGAGTTCAGCACTCAGGAAGGTGTAGAAGGGACTCCTAAGAAGGCTCTCTAGGCCAGCTGGCTGCTGCCATAGCTTTTATTGCAGAGTAGAGAACCTGTAAAATATGTCTGACTTGGGCCACAAGGTGCAGCTTGAGGTATGAGTTTATACTGAGGGAAGCAGAAAAGTGGGTAGGAAATGGCTAGTGACTGCTACTGAGTAACAGTTATTGGAGGAAGTGTAATAACCTTTCCAAATTACAGTAACACTATTGACTCATGCTCAGTCATGCTGTGAGGCTCCTGGGTTTTGTTTCTTCTCTGTGTTAAGGCTTTAAGTATAGATCTGTCAGTCACATCTCTTATTAAACTGAGTTTTGTACAGTAAATCTGGGTGCTTGTTAAGGGCTCTAAGGTACATCTGTTTCCCTCACTGATGACTTCCCTCATTTTGCTGCTGTTTGTTGGGCTGCCAGCTCAGTCCAGCATGGCTCTGGCTGCAGCCATCAGAGATTCAATGCATTTTGTATAGAGTCAGAAAGGACTGGAGAGGAACAAGTCTGTTCTTAGAAGTGGCTTTTAAAGAATATACATAAGGATCTAAAATGACTGCAGCCAAGGTCTGACTGCAGTGCCACATGCTGAAGCAGGTGTACACAGCAGCTCTTGAATTCCATCTAGGGAGAATCAATCCAATAACCTGTAGGTGAACCAACTATGGTCCAAGAGAAGAAAAAGTGGAAGATATTCCTCACCATGGCTGACATTGGTAGCTCTACCAGTTCTGAGCCAGCTGCTGCAGAGCAATTACTGCCTAAGTTTCAGTCTGAAGTTGGAAAACTCTCAAAACAAAATAAGTGATGAGCATTTTAATCTTTCAAGGAGGAATTAAGGCTACATGTGGTGTGTTAGAGCTTTTAAATTAGGCTCATATGCTCCAGGGTACAAGCTTGTTTTGCATGATGTTCTGCTGCTGGAGCATGGCTTGTCTGGGCAATAAGCCCTGGCATGAAAGGCACTGGAATAGTTTGGAGATGAGGGGAACCAACTGGTGACACAGTAGCTGTTCATTTATGCATAGTCTGGCTAAAGTCACAGAACAGAAACAGCATTAAAGGACAGCAGTTAACCTCCCCCAAAATGGGAACAGGAAATACACTGGCAAGTAGTGAAAGAAACTTTTTCTCCTTTGGTGTTGAGATTTGCCTGCTTTTGTCCAACAGGTGAATTTCTGCTCTTGGCTTCAGGCTTTCTGCTGTAAATTCTTCAGCCACTTGAAGAACACAGTGTGAGTGCTGCAGCCTGGCCTGCCAGCGTGCCTCAGCTCAGAGGACAGCAGTTTTCAGGCTCGTTTGTACCTAGATGCCTGCTGGGATGTCAGGCTTTCTTTTTCAGGACATAGAACTGTTGGCATGTTTCTCCTTCTTGCCTTCAGTTGCTGGTTTCAAGCAGATGGGGCCACAGGTAATTAGTTTGGCTTCCTGAAAGCTGTGTGGGCTGCTGCAGGACAGGAACAGGTCTCGAGTCTCCCCCTGCTTGGAGAGCAAGCTCTGCAGGTGCAGCAGCTGGGATGGGATGTGGGCATTAAGGAGAGCACCAGCCCTCAGTGTTCTGCAGAAATTGCAGTTGGTACCTAAATACCATTTTGTTTCCTGATGAAAACACAGCAAGTTTTCTGTTGTCTCTCTGTTAGCATTTGCAGGCTCTTAAGGATAGGAAGAACCTGGACTGTGTGGAGTCAGCCCTCCCTCCCCTGTGAATCCACAGCCCTTGCTTGTCAAACTGGCTGGGGTTTGTGGTTGGTTTTGAGATGCTTATCATTATCTCATCTGAGATTGGGTGAAGAGATTCTTGCCATTAAGAAAAGTGGACAAAGTCAGTCAGGTTTGTGTCTTTAGGCTGCACTTGGTAGAGATACTTTCTAATTTGCAATAGAGATCTTGTCTGGGGGTGACTGACAGGTAGCCACTCTGCTCTGTGAAGGTATCTGAGTTGTACCATCCTGAGATCAGTGCAGCAGCCAGAGACACAAGTAGGGTGCAGGCTTTTATTTCTGAATTTAAGCTACTCTTCTGAAGAGTGGAGACTAGCACTGGAAGGTGCATTACCCTAAGGCAAACCAAACTGTGCCTCCATGGCTTTGGATAGAAGTTTGTCTGACAAGCTCTTCAAATGTAGCAAGGAGTGAGTGTTATTCCAGTGCTCCAAGACTCCCTGCACCATTAGAAACTTCTTCCTAATGTCTAGCCCAGGCTTGCTGAAGTCATTATCTTGGGGTATTCAGGCTGCTTTAACTCATGAGAAATGAACTGCTAAAATGTCAGCTTTCCATTAAAAGTCTCCTTTTGATTTGCTCTTAGTTTTTATCTCTCAGGATGATGTTTCTCTGGCTTACTAACAATAAGGTAGTCTTTCATATTACATGAGCAAAATGTGATTTGAAGAGGTTAAGAAGACTGGGGTTAGCTGGGAGGAAAGGGAACCCTCCTGCTTTTGCCTCTGCCTGCATTTGTCCCAACCCTGTCAGGAGCAGAACCAGATGAGAAGCCCCCACTGGCAGAGTGACTGTTGCCAGTGGTGGTGGCACTGCTTTTATGGAGTTATCTTTCAGTTTGATGCTTTTATTTCTGTTTTAAGAGGAGGGAGGCTTTCATGCAGATAACAAACTTCTTTTTTTCTTTACAAACTTGGAGTTTGTGTTGTTTCTCCCACAACAGCCTGCCCTCAGCACTGTGGTTCAATGGACTGGCACTGTTGGGTTTGCAGTGCACAGTCCCTGGTGTCTCACATTGATCCCAGTTTGTAGGCCACAAAATCAGAGACTGTGCTTAAGCTCTGGTTGAACTGAGAGTTGGATCACAGTACAGGCAGTTCTCCAGCTCTTGGGACTTTTTGTCCTTAGAAAAGAAATAGAGGGGAAGAATTCTGGTTTCCAAATGCCTCTGAGAGTCTTTGGATGCTAAGTGTGTGCATTGTCTGCAATGCTTGAGGAGCATGGTGCATCTCTGCAAACACCTTGATAAGTTGTCTGCAAGGATGTGCTCCCTGAGGGAGAGAGGTCAGAGAAGGAGATCTCATGCTGTGCTTTGTAAGATCTCCAAACAACTGCATGGAATTCAGCCCCCACTAGGTATTAAATCTGTTGTCATCTCTCTGGGAATCTTGGTTTTGTTAATCATTCTCTGTGTTTGGGGCTGTTTTTTTGACAGCAAGGATCAGATCTGTAATTATTGTTTATGGCTTTGAGCAGTGGTGTCAAGGTCCTGTTGTTGGCTTGCCTGCTTCATCCAATGCTCTTGCAGCCAGACCTCAATTCTCTTTTTAGAATGATTTCTGAGGGGAAAAAAGATGTCCTCAAGCTGTGGATCATCTCTTCACAGAAGCCTTTTTATCCCTTGGCTTCAAACAAAACTGACATGGACATAAGAGTTTTAATAGTCAGGTCCCTGGCACTTGAGGAAATAGGCAGCTGGACAGATGATGTTCCATCTCTTTTCTCCCCATACCCAGCTTGGAGAGGGCATTGTAAATAGAAGATCTATAACACACCAGAGAATCTAGTCACAAAACAGCCACAAAAGCAAGATCCAGCTAGAGCTGCTTTCCCAGCACTGAGAGTGGGGAATGGCTTCAGTCAGTTGTCAGCCTGGCAGAGTTTGGGAGAACCTAAGCAGCTATCAGGCAGTTAGAAAACTGCCAAGAGGGTTTTTTGCTGGAAAAGAAAATGGTTTCAGGTCTAACTTGTTAATGCATTTATCCACTTGATGATAAATGCCTGTAATTGTGTGATGCACAGGGTAGAGATCTGAGCTCTTCCTCCTCCTGGCTGTACAGCAGGCTAGATGCAGGAAGGGAGAGGGAGTTTTCATTCAATGATTGTGCATTAACTGAATTTGGTGCTTTGTGTTCATAAAACTCAATAACATGATACTTTAGTGGAGCTAACTGTAAGGGGCTGGGAAAACCAATAATACCTGATGGTGAAGGAAGAGGAGAGATTTACAAACAGTTGCTTTACAGAGAAAACAATTACACACAACAAGAAAATTAAGTCATTACTGAGAAGATGACTTGTGAAATAGCTCTGTACAGGAAACAGAAAATCAATCAGCTTTCCATTATGAAGGACTGCTCAAAGACATGAGGATACAGAAACCTTGGTGAGGTGAGCAGACAAGAATGCAGTTCCAGCTTGCAGAGAATAACAGTCACTTACAAGACCTTTTTTTTTTTTTCCCCCTTATCTTATTTCATTTTGAGAGTAATCATAGTGAGACAAGAAGTAATTGAGAATGTGGATTCATTTGAAAGTAAATGAAAGTGGCTTGCATGCTTGAAGTATTTTTTCCCCAGTCTTTCAATCTGAAAGGCTGCAGAGTCCAAACCTCATAGAAATACTTATCAGTGAAGCTCTAATGGGAATCCTGATCCATGGGGCTGTGTACTGTTTGGGAAACTTGGGGAACAGGCATTCTGGGCTGTGAAACAAGCACCCTGCCCTTCTTTTAGAGGTGAGAGGACTCACTGAAGCAGTCAGCTCTGGTGCAGGCACGTTCCACACTGCTGTGGGACATCATGGTGTACAGGGAGGTGTTTGCTGAGCACAGACACCTGCCAGGAGCCAGCAGCTCTCACAAGAAGAGAGTAGCTGATGAGGTCTGGCAGGGCTAGGGGTAACAGTGGCCACCCCCCACTCCCACCAAAGGCAGCCCTGGGGAGTGCCAGTGACCAGGAGAGCTGCCCAGGGCAGGTAAACAGGCCAGAGGGCAGCAGCTCCTGCAGGAGGGTTCCTCTTTGGGGAAGGAAAGGTCTGCTGGCCAAGAGGAGAGACTTGAGGTCCATGTAACCCAGCAGCTGGGTTCTGTGACCATCTGCCCAGGTCAAGGGCACTCATCCTACCTCATCTCAAGGCAGAGTGGTGAGCACCCATCTGAGAGAAAAGGCTGCAGCTCTGGCTGGGAGCTCTGCACCATCTGATGAGGGGACTGAAGCATCTCTCTGAGGAGGAAGAGCTGAGAGCCCTGGGGCTGCTTAGCCTGGAGAAGAGCTAAATGAATGGCTGAAGAGTAGTCATTGCTGCTGGGCTTGGTCCAGTCTATGACCCTGGTCCTCAGGTGACATTCCTTTAGAACAGAAGTAGTTCAGTTACAAGCTTGCTTTGGAGAAGATGATGACAATATCTATTTTAACCTGGGGTTTGTGGTTGCTGTTGCTGGTTGTTTTGTTTTCTCCATGTTCCTTGACAGTAGACATGAAAAATGGATGTAGAGGGCAAGTTACATACACAGATTTAATTTAAGTGCTGCCCAGCTTAATCTATAAAGCAATCCAACTTGCCCTAATATCTAATACACATTATAATTACTTTCTATGCTTTTCCCTTCATGAGTAATCACAATCAATTTACTGCAAATGTGTTTTGCTGGAGTTTGCATTGGGGAACTGCTTTGCCTGCAGACATCCAAGTTGCCATGACATTTTTTCCAAGATGTCTTTCCCTTGCTTTATTCTTGTAGAACAACTGCAGTTTGCAATTGCAGTACATGACAGGTAACTGTTGAAAAAACTGAGTTCCACCAATAGATGCCAGAAGTTTAGGTTTGGTTTAATTTGTTAAAACCCCAGAAGGAAAAGGTTGATGTTTCTCCTTAATGTGACAAGTGTATCAGTGGTTCTGTAAGCTTGAGATATCCAGAGCACCACTAGGCAGGATTTCCATGGGAGACTTCACTGGTGGTTTCTCTCCCTCTGCTGTGTGCTCTGGTTCCTCCCTGATCACAAACCACAGCTCCAGAATCCAGGGCATGCTTGGGCAGGTTCCTTGACCTGACTTGCAAATCTCATTTGTGCTCTGCTCCCTTCCAACATGACAGGCATGTTAAATGGTTTAATCTGCCCCACTTGGTAACCTGGATTCTGTTAACCTCTTTCCTAAGGTGCTGGAACAGAAAGTGTCCTTGTGAGCTGATAAATGGAGGCTACTGTGCTCTGATGATCTGCTCTGCACATGTTGTTGGGTGCAGAAGTTGCACCCTGATCCAGGAGTGACAGAGGTCACAATCAGAGGCTTCTCAGTTTATTGCTTGCATCTGTCACTGAGCATCTTTTGGGGTTTCACATTTAAGATGGAGACTGAGTGGGTTTAATATGTACCTTGTCTAGACAGGGCTTGCCTCCTGATTTCTAGATCAAGTACCAGTGGCTGATATTCCTGGGAAGGTCTGGATTCTTCTCTCTGTGTCCTCTGCTCTCTAGAGGAGTCCTGCAGTGTCCTCTCAGTCTGCCTTTGGAATGGCAGAGTTGCATTGCAGTTTGTAGCTCTGAAACCACCCTTCTCTTTCTTTTCTCCTACACTGTTCCCCTATGAACTCTGCTCTCCCAGGCTGTTTAGAACAATGTGCCACTTCTCCACCTGTCTGTCTCATCTTGCCATGCTTCAGAGCCTGCTGGTTGAGGACATGATTCTCCTGGCAGCAGCAGCAGCAGCTCCTTTTTAGTGCAGTCCCATCTTTACAATGGGATGAAGGCTGCCTCACATTCCCTGCTGTGCTGTGTGTGCTTCTATTTTGACATTACAGCCTCTCTCTGAAGCAGACTCAACGTGTTCAGGCATCTTGAGGGATTTAATTGTTCCTGAGTTGAAGGGCTGAAGGGAAGTCAGTAGTCTCTGGGAGTCCAAAACTGCCAAAAACACACTCTGGCACCCATGCAGCTGAGAGAGATGATTTGGTAAATCAAGAAGCAGCAAAAATGGGGGAAGGAAGAGTTGTGTTCTATATTTCATACAAAGGTATGCAGAAAGCAGAGCTAGACTTCTGTCTGGAGAAGGTCAGTGGAGTGGTTTCCTTCTCTCTACCCAGAAGAAGACAGACATGGATGTATTTTTGTCTATAAAAACTAGATTTGTGCAGTCTTTTGCTAAAAGCAGAGATTTGTGTTTACCTTCTGCTTTTCAGGGCTTTTTTGAGAGGGGATGAAAGGCTACAAAAGTTTTTCAATGGAGAGAGAAAACTGTCAGTGCAGTACAAGCTGAAATTGGAATTCTCTGTGAGATTAATGAAATAATTACCTTTGCTTTATGTGCTTTTGTGTGAACATTTGTTTAATTATGGTCACATAACTCAGGTTTATAAGGATCAAAAGCAGTTTGACAGGCCATGCCATTAAAGGTTTTGTAAAAGCCTTTAGGGTTCAGTTGTTTGCTACCTAAGGCAATCTGATGAGTCCACAGCCCTCAGAGTGCCTGTTGTAGCCCTGCTGTTGCTAAGTGTGCCCTGGAAGTCTCCTTCTTCCCACTAGCAACAGAAGTAGCACTGGACTTGTTTTTCTTAGCACTTATTTTCAGAGTAGCACTGAAACATCTCTCTTTGTGTCACCTCAGAGTGATGGAGTTTTCCTACCTGATCACACAGTAGGGAACCCACAGGAGAGAATGAGAGAAGTTCCTGCAGTAAGGGAATAAGAGAAGTTCCTGCAGTCATTTCTCTCTTCCTGATTGTCTTCTGCTTTCTTTTCAAAGGACTAACCAGCCAGGGATGTTCACAAAGAAGGAGTTTGATCAGTTGGCCTCAGCAGTAGACAGCTTCAGTCTGATGACCTATGACTATTCCATGCCACAAAGGTAAGAGTGCAGCCACCCTGGAGGAACTGGTTCCCTCCTCAGTCACTCTGAAATCTACAGCATGAGCTCATTTGTTTCCTAAAGTAGGCTGTGGGTTTGAACTGTCTCAGGTAGGAAGGGTTTGGATTAGGAGCTGGGCTGGGTGATTTTTGGAACAAGCCAGGAACTCAGGGTGTTGTTTCCCACCAGGGTGTGTTTTGGCTCCCAGGTATCCTGAGAGCCTTGGCACTCAGGCTAAACAAATGGCTCTCTGCCTTCTTCTGTGCCACTCATCCTTTTGGGTTCAGTTATTTAGCCATGTTCTGCAGCCACACAAATAACCTAGCACCTGTCATGCTTGAAAAACAACTGAACTTTAGAGCACAACTGACACCTCATCCTGAGGCAGCAGGCTGCCATCACCCACACTTGAGGGTGCTTTTCCATTCCTCCAGTCCTTCACTTGTGCTGAGGCAGCTGCTCACCCAGATCAGGGAGCTGATCTGACTGGAAACTAACACCAAACCCCACCCCTGGCCATGAATATTCATTTTCAGGCACTTAATACTTTTTTAGCTGTGTGAGAGTGGAACAGGCGTGTAGCTGAGAGGCCCTTAAAGCTCTGCAGAGACTCCTTATGCTACTGTTCTCCAAAAGCAGGGGCATTCCACCTCCAAATTGCAGCTAGGGATGTGCTTTTGGAATTCCTGGGAGATTCTCTCTAGTTGTTTCAAGCTGGCTGTCCAGAGTTAATATCTGTGGTAAACTGGCAGATTTAGGAGTGCCATCACTTCTGCCTTTGTTCCATCACTAAAACCTTTGGGGTTTTTTTGCTCTATAAACCCTTCTGGAGCCTTGCATGCATTTTGACATCCTGTGCTGTTGGCTGCATCTTTCCTGGGTGGGGAAGCTGCACCAGGCTCTGCTGGCCTAAAATCACAGGTTCTGTTATGGTGCAGACATCTTTATGCTTTCCCTGGAGCTGGCAGTTACCTAGACCTGGCTTGGAGCTGCTAACCTGTTCTGTGTGGAAGGCAGAGAGAAGCTTTCTTCAGTTCACACTCATTGTCTTTGGCATAAATGTAGCCTCTGAGATGTTAGGCTTTTAATAGAAAGAATTCACTTTTCTTTTTTTTGCTTGAATTTGCTTTGATTGGTCTGAGACAGTGAAATCCCAGCACCATTCCTGGCTTCTCTTAGCACTTTGGGTTTTAATAGCACAGATATCCTGAAGGCTTCCAGGCAGATAATTAGGAAGGAGTAGATGTTGATATCTGTAAGACTAGAGCATGCTTTTCCTTTTGTGACATTAGGGAGTGCTGCTTGTGTGAGTGTTTGCAATGAAGCCTGCTCTCCTCTCTGGTGAGATAGGAATGGAATGAGCACAATATCCTGATCCTATATAGATGACAATTCAATTACACTGATTATTAAGGCACTTCTCCTTTTCTTAATGTTGCTTTTTATTAGGTAATTGCCTATTTAGGGATTTATCCCTAAGTAAGTGTTTAAACAATCATTGAAACCTGTCTTATTTACTAGTCCCTGATTTTATTGTTCTTTCTGGAAGTACATGGTGGGTTTTGTCCCAGAATGTTGTGCCAGTTTACATTGAGAATGGTATTGGAAAGCAACTGAAGCCACACAGAGGTTTGAATTCTCCTGTGGGTATTGTGCCAGCTCCCAGGGACAGAGAAATTGTCCAAGGTGGCAACCTCCTCCCTTCACCTTAGAAACCAACCACAAGGTCAAGAGTGGGGCAAGCATGTTTTGTTCAGCACTACTTCAAGCTTCTGAAGGGCTGCAAAAATGCTGAGGGGACTTGAACTTCTCTCTGGTGGGGAAAGGCTGAGAGAGCTGGGGCTGGGGAGCCTGGAGAGGAGAAGACTCAGGGGGGATCTGATCAGTGCTTAGCAATACTTGCTGGCTGGGGGGCAGAAGGATGGGGCCAGGCTTTCTTCAGTGGTGCCCAGGGACAGGACAAGAGGGAACAGGCACAAACTGGAACATAAGAAGTTCTATCTAGACACAAGGAGGAACTTCTTCACTTTGAGGGTGGTAGAGCCCTGGCCCAGGCTGCCCAGGGAGGTGCTGGAGTCTCTGTCTCTGGAGACATTCCAAACCTGCCTGGACACCATCCTGGGCAACCTGCTGTTGGTGACCCTGCCCTGCCAGGGGGGTTGGACTAGCTGATCTCCAGAGGTCCCTTCCAACCCCTAGCATTCTGTGCATTTAACCTTCAGAGGATTGGAGCTTAACCTTCCCTGCTGGTTTTGTGCCATAGTTCCACTATTCAAAAGGAGAAAGCTGAGGATGAATGTGTCCTTTTCTTTGACAACCTGGTTTGCCTTTTTTTTTCCCCTCTACCTTGACAGACCTGGCCCAAATTCTCCCCTTCCCTGGGTCAGAGCCTGTGTTCAGGTGCTGGATCCTGACTCAAAATGGAGGAATAAAATCCTTCTGGGGCTCAATTTCTATGGCATGGACTATTCTGCACTGGGAGCCACTGGGGAGCCAATCCTTGGTACCAGGTAAGACTCCTCTGGGTAATAAGCACTTCTAGAAGAGAGATTCTCACAAAACCCCAAAATTCACAAGTATTCTTGCCCAGAAATATGGATGTGTTGGTAACAGAGCTGGCAGAGGGATACATTCTGCACATGAACCAGGAGCTCACCAGTCAGAGTCAGACCTGTAGCTCCTCTTCCCCATGCAGCAGTGCAGATAGATGGCACAGTAGATTTCAGAGCCCCTGTGGACAAATGATTTGTGTTCCTCTGTCCATGTTTGTAAGTGCCAGTTGCTACCTCTCCACCCAAGTGCTCTGCAATAGTCTCTTAAGCTCTGTATTGGTTTGGAGGGTTCCTGCAGTTGACCTAAAGATTGTCTCTCTCAGCTCCTAAAGTTGTTACTGGGAAATGTGATATTGGTTTCTAACAGCAATATGCCACCAAGTTTCTACTGAGGAGAAAAAGCTGCAATAAGCTCACCTGGAGACAAAAATCTGTAACAAGATGAAGGGGAAATATTCCAAAGCTAGCCTGAAATTTATATTGATTCTCAGAGGAAAATGTTTGTTTTAGTTTGGGGTAATAACCACCTCTAATAACAGTGAGCTTGGGAGAAATCCACTCAGGGCAGAGTACACCAGGCCAGGGCAAAAAAAAAACCAGCAAGAAAATCAGTGTGAATTTGGCAGGAAAACCTGGTTTGTTCAGAAGCTTGTTATTAATTTATAAAGCAGAAGCAAGCCAAGCAGAAACAAAGCTGAAGCACAAGAGATGACTCTTCTCACTTTCACAGGTTGCTGAGTTCATTCCAGCAGGGTATTTCAGAGCAGTAACAGATTGCTTGTTAGGCATTGAAATGCCTTCAGAGGGGAAGTGTGTAAGGCAGGGGCCTGGATTTTTGTGTGATAGTGATGTTAAGCTAAAACACTGGCATTAGAAAGGATTCAGACTCTCTCCAGTTAAGGGCACTATGAGGGGGATCAACTGTTTTGGGGCAGGTTTCTCTTCAGAGTTTGGCATCTGAAGTTTAGTGCATGTGCACATCCCTAAGGTGCCAGTGCTCCTTGGCACACTCTCAGCTGCACAGTGTCTTCCTGAAGGGGACCTGATCAGCTGGAAGAAGAGAAGAAGAGAGCTGTAAGCTTCATTGGCAAACTGGATGTTCTTCAGCTGTTTGGTCTAAAGGTAGCATGCACTTAAATTGATTATTAGTATAGCTTGTGTGCAGGATCACATGCAGAGTGCAGGAACCTTTGCTGGCCTTGATTCTTCAGGGTAGGAATTAGGGGATGGCAAGAAGCTCTGATTTCATTCACTGAATATTTTTTCCCCCCAGAAGTTCCTAAAATAACTTTCAGGAGGATTCCTGTTTGCATATAACATTATCTGGCAGTGATTCATTGCAGACTGGAATCTGAAGGTAGAAGTTCTTGGTTACCATTTTGCTAAACAGATACAGAACCTTTCCATGGAATATCCTTTTTCCTTCATACCTGCTAGAAAAAGCAATGTCTGTGCTTTTGTACATAGATATCTATAGCTGGAGCACCTCTGCTACCAGGACAGGCTGAGAGAGTTGGGGTTGTTCAGTCTGGGGAAGAGAAGGCTCTGAGGAGACCTTCTGGTGGCCTTCCAGGATCTGAAGGAGGCTACAAGAAAGCTGGGGAGGGACTTTGTAGGATGTCAGGTAGTGATAGAACCAGGGGAATGGATGCAAACTAGAGGAGAGGAGATTTAGATTGGATATCAGGAGGAAGTTCTTCCCTGTTAGGGTGGGGAGACACTGGAACAGGTTGCCCAGAGAGGTGGTGGCTGCCGCAGCCCTGGCAGCGTTCAGGGCCAGGTTGGATGTGGCCCTGGGCAACCTGATCTAGTGGGAGGTGTCCCTGGCAGGCAGGGGGGTTGGAACTAGCTGATCTTTAAGGTCCCTTCCAGCTCTGGCAATATATCTATCTATCTCAGGATTAACTGAAATGAAAACCATTTTTTTCCTGTTCCAGGACAATGTAGTTTGTCTTTAGGTGTTGGACTAGGAACTACAGTTCCTGTTTGCAAAGCAGTGTCTTTGCCTTGAAGCTTGGTCCCAAGCAGTACTTGTTAATATGAGTAAATCTCAGAGATGATAGCACATGCTATCATAGCATATGCTATGGTGTTTTAATCAGTCAAGGACCAAGGGTGGTTGGCTGTAGGGGAGTGAGGTTCCTTTGGATATTTAGTTCTGACATAATTTATAGGGAATGCTAAGCCTGAAATCAAGGTGTTGTGCCTGTGGTTCCCCACATCACCTCTGGTGCTTCTGGCAGTGTTCTCTGCCCTCTGGCTGCCAGTCATCAGGTGTCTAAACTGGTAAGATGCAGTCATTAAACCTTAGCACTGGGTTAAAATCCTGTCAGAAGGTAACCATCTGCTGCTGCTGACTTGCTGCTCTAATGATCAGTTTGTTCCAGCAGGTCCTCTGCTGATATTGCAACCTGATAATATTTCTTCTTCACCTCAAAAGTCTGTGTCTTGGGTAAAGAAATAACTCTTCAGTGTACCCTGAAGATCCAGAAATTCTGCAGAATCTTTACTTTTGGGTCCTTTTGGAGACCTGGAGGAGGTCAGCAGGTTCCTCAGTCTCACAAGCTGCTTTCTTCCAAGGTCTTGTTTTTCCCACCTTTAGCTATCTGCTCTTCAGAATCTCTTCTTAATCATTGGGGCATTGCCTTTCAGTTGCAGTGAACCCCAGGGGTTTTCTCTTGCCCTCTCCTGGGAGGTTAGTCAGCAGAGCAGTGATGCTTTTCTATTCCATGTCAAAATCTGTGGCCTTGATGGCCTGGGCTGAAAGGGAACTGATCAAACTTCATTGCTTGGCTGGGAACTAAAAGCACTGTAAACCAAAGGCTGTCATGTGGCAGGGGTGCCTCCCAGGCTGAATAAAGCAGCTTTCTTTACTGAGCACATCCCAGCATCATTTCCTGGGTTATAGACATTTTGTCCTTTTTGTGTGTGTGTGTGCAGTGCTGGAAGGGGGAGGGAACATCTCTGATCTTCTACCTGATTGCATATAACTTTGGGATCTGTTTTGCAGCCCAGCTCCTTTTGTTCCAAGGGTAGCTGTTGAAAATAGAGAAGGTGAATAGCTCCATTGTTGGGAGCCAGTGCTGTGTGTGCTTACCTTCTGTCTAAAGGAGTCTGAATGGGGATTTTTATGTTTATTTTAAACACTTCAGAAGATTGATATAATAAACTGTCAGTCGAAGCAAAGGAGAAACTAATTGGACAAAGCATTGTGCTGTTCAGAGGTAGAAACTAAGATGACTTGGAAGCTATGGGAGGGTGTAGAGCTCTGCTGAGAATTTTACTGGCTGCCTGCCACTCTCTAAATAGCAGGTAATAAAAAGTGGTGCTTGGAAACAGAGGTGAGCTTTTTTCCCTGAATTACCATGGCAGTGTCTTTATTAGCAGCAATTTAAGATGATTTGGGCCAACTGTGACTCATGATTTTGCCTTACAGAGGGTAGCAAAAAAACTCTTGCAAGGGATGCTTTTACTCTTCCAGCTTTAAGGCTCTAACAACGTTTCATGCTGCAGGTCTCAAAATTTCCAGTACTTTCCTGCATACTAGGGCTCTGGCTCCTGATTGAATCTATTTCATTCATAGTTTGTGCCACATTGGGGAGGTATGAATGTTGCAAATAAACCAAGGGACCAATTAACTCTTTAGGACTGAAGATCCTCTTGCTCTCTTCTCCACCTCTCCACTTTGGAGAAACTGTTCAGCTCTTTCACCTTTCCTTGTACTGCCAGGTGATGGTAAAATCGTGGCAGTGATAGGAAGGTCACAGTTAAGTTACAGTTGAATCAGGAATCAGAAGTTATTTCTGTATTACAAATGTCTCCATAATTCAGGACTGTGTCAAGAGGTTTCTTCTGTTAAAGTCCCTCTGGGATATTCTGCTGTGTGGCTTCCATGGTATATCTGTGCCTCCTTCCCTTTAAGAGTGGAAGATGTGTGAGCTGTTAGCTGAAAGACCTAGTTAATTCATAGGAAGCAGACAGAACATCTTACAGGGTAAAATTATTATCACCTTGCAGCTTGTCCAAGCTGTAAATAGATAAATCCCAAAGCTCTTTGTTCTGATTGGGTTTTATGTAAAGCATATTCCTCATTTCTTTTGAAATGAAAGCAGGGTGGCCTGTGTTTGCTGGGCAGGTAACTGGATCTGAAGTTGAGTTGTACAGTGGTGTGTTGGCTGAGGTGGGCTCTCATCTCAGTGCCTCTGTTCTGTAAAACACCCCAGCCAGGTGTGATGTCCACTGGAAATGCTGGGCATGTCCCTGGGAATTGTGCTCTTCTCTGTCTCTCAGGATCTTGCCTGAATAGGAACTCTGCTACAGGCAACGTTTAGGCAGTCAGATGTTGACAAAGCAATAATGGTGCAGTTCTTTACTGTCTCAGTGTTGTGCTCTAATCAGTAGAAGGCAGCATGATGGCAGTGTCAGCAATACTTCTGAGACTTCAAACAAACAAAGGCAAGAGCCAGAATCCTTTGTGGAAGTTACATTTACTGGTGTTCCTCATTAGCATGGAGGTGTCTGCACCCAGTGTGAAGGCAGAGAAACTCCTTGCTTTGGAAGCCTTTTTTGGACTTGAGATCACAGGTGGTGCACCAAAACTCACCACTTGCCTTGCCATGTGGTGATGAACAAACACCATGGGCCAGGTACCAGTATCTGTCCCCAGATTCCTCTGCTCTTGGTCCCTGAGCTCCCACTGCCCCATCCTGGCTCCTGCTCAGCCCTGAAAGGAGAACAATTAACTCTTGCCTGATGTTAATGTCCCCCATAACATACTCCTTGTGTTGGGTTCTGTTGGGAATCAGTCAGGATGAGTGAAAAAGGGCTTCTGAAAATGCTTAGGGTCTTGATAGGAGTTAGCCTGGAGCTGGCTGTGTGCACTGTGCTGCCTTGGGGGTCATGTGCAGTATGGATTCAGCTGGGAAGCTTCTGAGGGCATGAAGTCCTTTTGCTTTGAGCCAAAGGAGGGTAGCTTCAATGAAGTTCATCCATCACCCTGGGACCAAGCCACTGCTGACAGGGAGGCATGGGCTGAAGTGCTGGCTTCAGGCACTTGGGTATTTTTCCCTCATTTCTAACCTGGGAGAATTTTTTTACCTTTTCCTGAGGGGAAAAAAATCCACCCTGGGGCTTTAGTTTGTTTCTTTGTGGTCTTCTTTGGTTTTGTTTTGTTTCCTGGGTCCCCCACCCCCAGCTGGCTTCTGTCTGTTACTTCCCTCCCTGGTTCTGATGAGGTTGAACCACTTTCTTTGTTAACTAGTGTCTCTGATGATTGAAAAATTGGGCTGCCTTGGAAAATAATGGAATCCATGTTTCTGAATACAGATCCTGTAGGCAAGGGCTTGTTTATCTTGCCATTTAACCAGAGGCAGCCTCTGATTGTCTGTGCTCTTCACTAGAACACTGACAGTAATGAGATCATTTGTATTTTGCTGAAGGAGGGCCAGTGTTTGATGTGCAGTGTGTGGTGGGGTTTTTTTAACAGCCTGTTCTTCTAACTCTTAAAGTATCTTGGAGTTTCTCTAAACTGACCAGTTTGGTAATGGAAACTGTCAGCCAAACCCAGCTTTGTCTTAAGGTGCTTGAGAAGGGTAAAGTACATTTAGTTTCTCTCCTCAGATTAAAACCAAAGCAAACAACCCAACCCCTTTTCCACTGGTGGGAATGTGTCAAGCTTCCAGAGAGCCCCAGCAATACATTTCAATCAGATCTGAAAACCTCTCCAAAAATGAAAAGTTTTCTTCCTGCTCCTTTCCCCTAGAGTCTCCCCTGAGAAAATCCAGCCCTGGAATATCAAGCAGAAGCTATGCCTGCAACCCTATACTTTTATTTAGCAACTGTATGAAGAACAGCTGAAAATCTGTGGTTTTTATAAGGCAAAAAGCTGCTGCTGAATCCTGAAGTTGCCTCAAGTAAGCCACTGATCATCTGCAAAGAAACCACCTCTCATTAGTCTGTTGTGAGATGGTCATTAGCAAGCTGCCTAGGGAAGGAGTTGTGGCATGTGTTACTGGCTACAGTGAGGTCTTCCAGCATAAAGAGCCTGGTTGGAGTACCATGAGCAAGAGATGTGTGAACAGGAGTGGATTGGGAACTTAAGCTTAGTCTTCCAGTGCTTTACTAGGTGGACTAAAGCAGTAGGGAGGCTGTGGAAGAGGTGAAACAAGTTGTTCTGAAAGACTCCTCAGTAGTTTTGTGCTTGGGTAGGAGAAGTGGTGATCTTTTAGCTGCAGTAAGGAAAAGGGAATGTCCTCAAACCCAGTAGTAGTTGTAGAACATGGGCAAAAAGTTGTTTTCTAGAGCTGACATGGAGCCTTTTGTTTCAGGTGACATCCCTGTGTGGATTTTGATATGTGCTGCTCAGAGTTACATTCCAAATAGCTTCTTTTCCCTTCCCTTTCCCCAGCCTCACTGCAGTTACTTCCTGCAGTTCCCTTGGTAGCAGTGGACACAACTGAAGCTCACCCTCTCTGCTCAGCTGCATCTTGACAGCTTCTCATTTGCAAAGGGAATGTTCCTGTTGGCATGGATCTGAAGGGAACTTCTCTTTGGAGTTTAACCACTGATATTTCTGGCCATTCTGTGGAGGCAAACCCCCTGAAGCAGCCTAATGTAATTCCCTCTGGTACCTACAGAGGGTTTCAAACAAAAAAGAATGGGTTATTTCCAAAGTGACATTTTTTTTCCCCCCTACCTCCTTAGTATCCAAATCCCAAAGGTGCTCCCAGACCACCAGTGTTAGCAAATCTAGGTCATATTCTCTGCTTGGCTGTTTAGATTTCAGCCTCTGTTCTGAACCTTTCTGGGAGCCTGTCATTTATTTACCTGCTGTTTAAATGGCTTTGTTCCTCCTTCTGTGAGTTTGGAAATCTCAATCTCTGCAATTACAATATTTTGGCAGCTGTAATTTCTCTGAAATCTAAATTTTAGTCCTAGGGTGTTTCTTGAGCTGAAAATCTTCTAAAAGCTGCTGATTTATACAATTCCTTCACAGGTTAAGACTTTTCTTTTTAGAGCTTATTTTAGAGCCTTTCTCCTAAAGGCTCTTCCCAGTTACCCTCACTTACTGCCTTCTATCCTGCACCTTCAGACTCTTGCTAGTTGTTTCTCTTAGTTTATTGCTAAATATGCTCTTCCTGGATGGAGTCACTTTGCTTTTTCTCTCCAGACAATTTGTCTGGAGGACACTTGTTTTTACAGGGCAAAAAAAAATGGCAAGTGTGGAGTCTATTAGAAACAAGCAGAGCCTCTGCCAGACTTGCTGTAAAGTCAGGGGGAAAAAATAATGCACTCTCCAGGGAAATAAACTGAACTTTTGCTTCCTGAACATGTTTCATGCTAGCAGCAGTTTGGGTGAATAATTTTTATCATGCAAATGACAGTGCAAGAATCATCTTGTGAAATGAGCCAGAGAACTCCAGTGAAGAAGAGCTCTGTCCTCTGTTCCCTTCTCTTCATGGTTACCAGAGCTACTGGGAGAGAGGAAAGGGAAGAGATAGAATCTTCTGCCTTGTGTTGACAGTTTGAACAGCAGCTTTTGGACCATTTTTTTTTGTTGACAGCCTTGCAAAGAAGGAAATGAGTTTAGAGTCTGGCAGGTGAATTGCTTCATTGTGAGGGTCTTTTGGCCTGGAAATGTTGTACAACAAGGGCTCTTGGTTTGGAGTTTGGAAATGGGGCTTTGAAAAGGTTGACATGAGAGGTAATTCTCTGTCTCATGCTGCTGTCTTCATCCTTCTTTTTCTTTCCTCTTTTCCTGTTTTCCTTCTTCCCTTTAAAACTGTTTGACAGATGTGAAGGCTAATGAATTTTCATTTTAATTTGGCCTTTTCCTTGGGCTTCTGACAGTTCCTTCTGCACCACAGGGAACTTGCTTTTCCAACTCACTTCATGTTTCAGTCAGAAGTGGAGCATCTGATGGAAACTTCTTCATGAATAAGTGAACTCCACTGGAACACAGCCAAACCCTGTCAGAACTGGCTCCCTGAATCCCAGTCTTCTGTTTTACCCTGGTATGAGAGATTAGATTCATTAACCTCTCATTAGAAACATGCCAGTGCTAAAATCCCACAGTATACTGGATTCAGCCTATTAGAAATCCCCACAGGCCAGTTAATGGGAAAGAATTAACATTTCTTGTTCCAGAAGTTGCTAGTGGATTCCTCACTTGGCTCCCTTCCATTCCATTGATACAGCAACTTGGTGGCTGCTCTTTTTTCCTCCAGAATTAGCAGGCATTTTATTCCTCCAGACAGAACTGTTTGATGAAGAAAAGCTTTTATCAGAGTGGCAATGCAAGCCCTTGCAGGGTAAAAATGTTTGTTTTGTTGTCCCATGCTCTGTAGGTTTGTCTAGAGAGCATTGCAAGTGTAGGATGTGGTACAGATTTTTACCTATAAATAGAGTAACACTTGCAAGAGTTCTCTGCACCAGTGATCTCTTCACTTGGAACTTGCTGTTTATGGAAGGATATTCAGTCCTGTTTGAACAGACCCAAGTACATTCAGGTGTGAAATTCCAGGTAGAGCTCAGAGCATGAGGTAGAATGAAACATCTTTTCTGTTGCCTTTTGACCAGAGGAGCTTTCTCCTCTGAGAATAAGCACTGCAAGGTAATTTGAGTGAGATGGAACTCACTGTGCCTCAGTCACCACATAGCTGCTGCTCCAGCTTGATGGGAATGCCAGTTCAAATCCATAAAACAAGGAGCAAATGACCCTTTACTAGCAATACATCTTTGTGTGTATTCCTCTGCTACTATGGGCAAAAAAAAATAAGGCATTTCCATTTAGTGTGGTTATTATAGGAAGCATGAAATAATGGTTTGGAATCACTTCATGTCATTGCTTGAAATGGAAAACAGTATTTTCACAGCCATTGCACTTTGTTCTGCAGAGCTCTGCTGCTCAGCCACCCTTCCTAGGACATGGGGCTGCTGTTGCAGAGGAGGTAAGAGCTGCAGACAGGGTCATTAGTAGGGAAGGAGAAAGAGTTGGGCTGGTGGAACCATGCTCTGCCCTCCCTGAGACAGAAACAGGAGCAACCCCCAGGAAAAAAACACACCAAGGGGATCCTGTGTCCTCCCCCACCAGGCAGAAAGCAGCAGCTTAAAAAGAAGAGTGAAGGGAGGTAAGTCCAGACTTAGGGCAACAGGTGAACTCCCTCCTTGCCCACCTCACCCTCCCTCCCTCTGTGTGATCTTCAGAGGGTCAGGTCTCCATTACACACTGTATTTTGTTAGGAGGCCAGCTGAAAATGAAAAGAGGTGGCTCTGACCTCTCTGCTCTCTCACAGTTCAGCTTTAATTTTGGATTTGTTCACCTCCAGGTAGCTTCTAGCACTGCTGGCAACACATCCTGATTACGTTTGCCATGACCTATGAATATCACGGGGCCAAATCATTTTCTTTCTTCTCCTAGCACCTCATTCTTGTAGTGACACTTTGCTGCAGCTGGGAAGGATCTGCAACTGATGGGAGCAAAACAATGAGCAGTCTGATGGGAGTACAGGTTGCTGATCATACATCCTGTCTGTTGTTACTCATTTCCAGGAGAGCTCTGTCTGCTTTACATGTGAGCAGGCATCACAACCCCTTCTAAAGGAATTGTTTTGAAAGGTTTGAGAAAGAAGAGTTGTCCTCTGGAGACATCTTTTTAGTTTAAACAGTTGTCAGATCAGTGTTTTCTTTCCTACATACTCCCACAAGTATTAAGCAAGTGGAGAACATATTGATGTGAACAGGTAGGACATTTCAGCTGCACAGAGCACTTTGAGTCACTAATCCATGCTAGAGAATCCATAGTTATATTGAACACTGGAGACTCTTAGTGCTAAAGAAAAGAAGTTTCCTAAGGGAGACTTCAAGATGTTTGACATTCTCCCTGCAATCCCAGGAAGACTTCAAGGTGTCTTTGTCAGGGCTGGTGTCTTTGCTGCTTTTCTGCTTTCATTTGGGGTCTTGCTGAGTGATTCTGCTAGACTTCATCTCACTGCTTCCTCTGCAGAACTTGCTTTTTTAAGCAAGAACTTCAGAACTTTTTCAGCAAGTTCTTGGCCAGTTTACTTGTGTACAAACTGTGATTGCTTGGCAGGGCCTTGCAATGTTGCTCTGCTTAGCCAGAAGTGGAAAACTACTTCCAGGTTCTTTACTGCCCCGTAAGATTTCTCCCTTCCAACGATGCCACAATAATTCCTGCAACTTTGGAGCTTTAAGCCATCCAGTATTGCCATCAGTGATCTTTCCTGGGTGATTGATTCATACCCTGGTGATGGTGGCTGACCCAGTGGCTCTGTGTGGTTTCTGAACAGCTCTTTTGCTGCATGCATGCAGGAACTGTCTCAGGACCCAGGTCACATGCAGTGTTCATAAATGGATGTGGAGCAGCCCTGTGTCCTTTACAGCCACTACCCAGCAAAGGCATTATTGTGTGTTTTAGAGCTGAGGCAAGCCCAGTCTTCCAGTGGCTGCCTTTTACATTCAATACTCATTCTTCAGAGCAGAAGCTTGTGTAAGCTTTCTATTTTTATCTCCTCCTAGCTCTGGCATCTGAAGAACTTCTAATTCTCTCTAATAGCAGTGAAATTGCAAATACACACTGCAGGGCATTTTCTTACTGAGATTTGCTAATGTCTGCAATTCATAAAGACCTCAGTGGTCAAAGTGACTGTTCCCCTCCTGTCATTCAGCCCTGCATGGTGAATTGGCATTCAGAAGCTGGTAGCTAATTAGGCTGGATAAGAAGTACACTTCCTTTAGCAGTGGCTATGAGCAGAGGGGACACTTGGCATTTCATGAGGGTTTTCTTTCAAGATGATGCAATTTTGGAAAGTGGTATCCAGAGAAAAAAGGTGAGGGCAGCATTTCTTAAGTGATGTCCTTGAGATGTCCAAAGAGCCAGTGTTAGCTGAGAAGGGCATGATCCTTGGGATGGCCATGAGGAGATATTATTCAGGCTTCTAGATGAGAATTAGTTTGCCTTCAGGTGATAAGTGAGCAAGGTCTTGGATCCAAATCACTGGCCTGAATAACACTGGCCACAAAATTGAATGTAAACTCTGCATATGTTAGGGCATTTGGACTCTCAGTGCTCTTGTGTCTGAGATGCTTGTTAGGTATCCAGAGTGGCTGGCATGCTCACCCAGTGACTTTTATAAGCCAACCTTAATGTCTTCATAGAAAGACTCAGGAGATGATTGCCCATTGCTTTATGATCCAAGGGTGATGCTTACCTCCTACCAAGAATTCTCATGTCCTCCACCCCTGCAGCTGCTGTGCTCCATCAGTATTCTCAGTGCCCTCTTGGCTGCCTTGGCAACGCTTGTGCAATGCACTGGTGCTTGACTGCTTTTCACCAGCACCTCATCTCTTCTGCTCCTGGGGCTTTGCTTCTGAAATCACAGGCCTGAAATGCCTTTTTTTTCTTTCTTTCAAATTTCACAGATGCAATGAAAGATGTAGCAGTCATCTTGGGGCTTAAAACAAGTGGCAGAAGATGTGTGCCTAGGATTTAAAATAGATTCTTAAGCAGTTTTCCTCTCTGAGGAAACAGAAGCTGGGTCTGGGGATGCTGGAACACCAGGTACCATGTGAACCATGCATCAGGTGCTGTACTGATGATGCTGAAGAAGAAGGTGGAAGGGCTGAGGAAAGGGACAGAGATAGACACCATCTTTTACAGCAGTTCTTCACAGCACTCCACTCAGTTTGAACTGTTTCAGCATTCAGTTGCAGCAGCAGAGCAGGGTAGTGCACACAGCTTCCTCCTTTTTTAGTTCCTCTGTTGGAGGGCTGTGGTGTTGCTGCATTTCAGCTGTATCCAGAGGTGGTGGCTGTCTCAGGGCAAGGTAGTGTTCTCTGAGCTATTGCCAGGGGCACACACAGTCCCTCTGACTAAGGAGAAGACTCTGGTTGTATTCTTGCTGATAGTTCTTCAGCCAATTTGACTTTCTCCCCATCACACAGGTTTCCTGTACAACATCTCTCTTGCCTACCTTCCTTTGTATCAAATACTGTCACAACCAGTCCCAAAAGGCAAAGAAGATGGAGAAGGAAACCTTGTCTGTGGTAATGTAAGAAACACAAGCTGAGGGAGGGAGTGTTTCCTGAGTGACAAAGCACTCTTCAATTATTACCCCAGGCTGGCTGTTGTGAGCACTCAGTGATTTAGCCTTGCTTTTTAAGCAGATGTTCCTTAATTGCCTTGTGGCATTAGCCTGTAGTGGAGTGGGTTTGCAGCCCAGGCTGCTGCTGCTGCTGCTGCTGACAAAGTTGAGTTGTTGTTTGTTTGTGGTTTGTTGTTGTTGTTTTTTTTCCTCTTCTCAATGGAAAATTGCTTCCTAAAATGACTGATTTCCTTGGCCAAAGTTATTCTTGAATTGTTTCTTCTGTATGTATGAGATGGGAGCTCTGTGTGCAGTTGTGCTGCTGCGAGGACTGCAGTTGGACAGGAGGGGAGTGGAATGCTGTGACAGCAAATGCCTGTTTCAGGGGTGGCTGGGACATTTCAGGGGCTGAATACCTCTTTATGATAATGTGTGTAATTTTGCCAGGTAGTGCAATAGTTGGGGTTTTTTTTCCAACTGCTCTCTGATATTTCAGTGTATCTTAGAGCCCCTACTCCTGTGTCACTCAATAATATAGAGTGAAATGACCCATCTCCTACAGATTGGGTACTGCTGTATGGCAAATATGCTTGTACAGAACTCTGGCAGGTGATGAAAATGTAAGCCATTAACTTGCAAATTGATTGAGGGAAACATCTTCCAGACTTTCAGACACATCAAGCCTTTGATTTTAAGCCAGAGAAATAACAGTTCACAGTCTCATTCTCCACACAGAGCCATAAAATAAAGGGGTGGAAGGAATAACTTCATTGCTTTACTCCTTAGTTGCCATTGAAAAAGGCTTTGTGAAGCTAGGGGTAAAATAACCTTAATTATTAATTGTTTAGGATTTAATTATTCTAGGATTCTATGATACTTTGTGTGCAGAGGAGCAGTCCAGAAAAGGAAAGGTTGGCTGGCTAGTAAGGTACTTCCAAGGGAGTAAAGCTTAAGGGACAAGGGGAAAAGGATGTTTATTAAGAAACCTTGCCCCAAGTTCATCCACTTTCTGGGCTTTGGAAGATAAATCCTATGGAGCAATGCAAAAAGGGAGTGAACTTGAGCACTTTCTGAAGTGGAACAGGCAACTCTGCAGTGTCTTTGAGTAGAAGATAAGGTAAAGACAAGCCTGCTTTTGTAGATGTTGATGTCTGCTTTGTGAGGAAGGTGGAGGGGTGCAGGGCTGTCAGATGCAGTGTGTGCCTCTATCCTGCCAACATCATTGCTGTGCTTAGCTTAGAAATGGCTGCTGCTGGCCCTGACTTTAAGGACTTCCCTGATGAGCAGTTTCATGGATTCAGCAAGGACCTGGCCTCTCCTCAGGATTTTCCTCTTGACTTGGGGAGCTCTTGGCAAATTGGCTGATATTTGCATTTCTAGTGTTTGAAAGATGTTGTGCTTATTCTTCTGTCATGCTTCTGGGGGAAGCTAACTTCAGAGTGAAAAACTACTGGATAAATTCATGTTTATTTCTATGTATTAAACCCATCAGTCTGGATTTGCTTCCACATTTAGTTCCTCAGGCAGATGCTCTATTCAATAATATCTTCTTTCTGATACAGTTCCCCAAATTATTTTCAGGGGACTGATTGGGTTATTGGAAGTAGAGAGGAGGTAGAAGGCAGGGAATCACATATTCTTGTTCACATACTCCTGCTTTGCCCCCTCCAGAGCAGAATGCAGCTCCAGATACAGTGGCATCCTGCTCTGGAGCAGCATGTCCAGGCAGGCACGTGGCAATGGCAGGCTAAAGTGATGTGTTGGGACTCCAGAAACACACTGAAAGTAAGAGAAGGCCACTTTAATTTCAAGGAGAATTTGAAACCAAATATTAAAAAGTGGCCTTTGGTTTGGAACTGGGGTAAAATTTGGTCCTAACCAGCATTCCTGGAGAGCAACTGGCTTCTTTGCTGGCTAAATGCTAATCATTTGATCTGTGTGAGGGAAACAGTGGATGGCTGGGCTCTGTGGCACATGGGAAGCAGATTCAGGAGCTGGATTTGGGGACTGGATGCAGGAGCACATGGATCAGGAGTCCTCCTCAGACCCTGGCCATTGAAGAAGAGGTTTGACCCTCATGATCCCTCAGGCTATCATGTCCATGGGGTAGAATCCCCTGTTGGTCAGTTCAGGGTCACCTCTCCTGTCCCCTCCTCCCTGCAGGTGCCACCTCTGACTTGCTGCACCCCAACATGAGACACAAGATTCAGCAGTGGCCTTGGTCTGCAGAGGAGCAAGGCTAAGGCAGAGGCTTTCTGCAGCCCCAGGCTTGGCAGGAACTCTGCCCATGGAGTGTTGTCAGTGCTAGCAGCAGCCACTGCCTGGGAGAACATGTTGGGAGCTGCAGCAAGTGCAGCCCTGAGAAGAGCCTGAGCTGAGAAGTCAAATCATTGAACTGAATTAGCTCTGTTGTAGCTGAAACCAGGACAACCAGTCATAACCAAAACTAGGGAAGCAAAGCACTAGTGCTCAATGATACACTGATGTGAACAGTGAAAGGATCAAATAGTAGGAGACACACTCAGATACCTGACTCACCCATGGCTCATTGCAGTTCCATGCTCTGCCCAGCCCATGCCACAGCTGCACCAGAGAGCTTGTACTGTCATGGACCTTCCCTGAGGGCTGACTGCAGGAGGGACCCACCTTGGCTAAGCTAACTGATGAGCCTGAACTCATGCTGACCACTTGGCACAGAAAAATCACTTCAACCTAGGTCCAGCAACAAGAGTGAGACTCCAGTGCTTCTTCCCTTGGGCTTTTGATGCTGTCTCCCCTGAGGCTGTGTTTCTGCACTGCATTTGTGCCTCTTGCTGGTTGTTCCTCCAGGGTTTTTTGGAAGAACCTTGGCCCAAAATAATGCAGAAGGTTTCCCTAGATTAAGCAATTCATCTGTGCATATTGTGTTCAGGGTGTTGTTCCTGCAGCTTCCCATGCCTTTGATAAGAGGCCATTTTTCATCTCTGTTTGCCAATGCTCCAGATCCAGACAGGCAGGGTCACCTCAAGCAGCAGCAAAATCAATTGTCAAGTTCCTCTCCATCAGCTGTTTCCATCAAAGCCAGCAAGTGTTTCAAAGCAAAGGTTCCATTCTCTCTGTTTGGGTTGTTTTGAGTGTACAAATCTCACTGCATTCAGATAATTAAAATGCCCTAACAGTTTTCACATTTCATTGCCTAATTAACAGCAATAAAGGCCACACTAAATCAGGATGAATCTGTAATTTCAGCACTAATCACACAAGTGTGAGTGTCAGCATCATAATGAGATGCACAAATCTGGAGGTAATGAGGCTGTGGCTGTCTGGGAAATTAGAGCAAGTGCTGGCACAAATTGTACAGCAAGGTTTATTCCCATTTTATTAATTAGATGATTGCACAGGGAATTGTAACCAACTCAAATGGCTTTCATTTGTGAAACTCATGCTCCAATATGAACTTGACATCTGAGCATGAAGCTGAGTTCCCCATCCCTCCCTCAGTGTGACATGACAACAAACCTCCCAGTGCCCTGACATGCTTGTTGGGATCTGGAGGCTTTGACATTCCAGCATCTGAGGCTACTGCAAAGCTGGTGGCAGCCCTGCTGCACAGGGGTCATGTAGTGGTGGTTCTGCAGTCCTGGGATGTGGGACATCAAGGCTTTCTGAGGTGGAGAGTGGTTTCAGTGATGCCAAAGCTAGAAGGATGACAAAACAAACCCATTTAGGGCATGGGTAACTGGTAGAATGTAATTTCATCTCTTTGCCAGGGTACCGAGCCTCTCTGGTGAACTGAAAAACAAGCAGCTTGACTCTTTTTGGTGAAGCCAAAGTAGAGTTTTGCATCCTGACAAAAACTCTTGCAGTGCCAGAGGCTTCAAAATACTGCTTGAGAGATGTGGAGTCATGTGAGGTTGCTTGGTTTTCTGGACAGACCATGTAAGTTCTTCTGTGGTTTAGATCAAGATGAGGAAATGACTTGTGCTGTTTCTATCCTGAGGTAACTTCTGGGTGATTCAGTGGTTTGTGCAGTGCCTGGATGAACTTTCTGAAACACATTTTATGGTGGGAGCCAAGGATGTCAATGATCTTTCTCACACTCTAATCTTTACAATGAGTTAATATTCAGTACCCAAATATCATACCCAAACTTTTGTTCTCAATGCTACTTGCCTGGCACATGGAGAATTTTCTCTGCCATGCTCACAAAGCCACTGTATCTCTGTTCAGCTTTTCTATCACATTAATGTTTCTAACCAAAGAGTTGATAACAAATCTGCTCTCCTCACCAGAAGGATTGTTCCCAAGGGGTTGGATGAATTCTATTTCCTGGGCTCTTGTTTATCATGATGTTGAGAAGCTGTAAAGCTGCCAGTGAAGTTAATGATTATCTTCAGTAGCATGATAAGCATGTCACAGGAAGAACACTGACAGTCCCATGGTGGGTAGTGCTTATTATTCTCTTCCTCTAGATAAAGGTGGATACTAGGACATAACTACTTCTATCAGGAGTTAAGAGTTCACAAAGTTATTCCAACCTTCTGCCTTTCCTACAGTCACACTGCAGGCAATGTTTCTTTGTGTACTGGCCAAGAGTGTTCTAGAGAGACTCTGTTTCCAGTTTCAGGCAGTCACCAGGAAGAGCTGCTGTATACTTAGCTGTAATGGGCCAGGTTCTTGGGAGCTGAGTGTCTGAACAGCCATCTGTGTGTGAAACACCTCAGTGTTGGTTTGGGTGAGAGCTAGCTGTCAGTCAGTCACAAGAGAACTTTGCTGCATTCGATTGCATCTTTGCTTCACGCTGCCTTGTGGCTCTGCTCATGTTTCCAGTCTTGTCAGGTCTTTGCAAAACACCTTGTTAGCAAAACCTTCTCCATCTGGGCTTTCTTGATCAGTCCAGCTGGACTTCTCAGTGCTCTGCAGATAGTCTGTGTCATTAGCCAACAGCAAAGCACAACTGGGAACATGCTAATGATTGCCAGTGTAAAGCCAGTGCTCACACCTTCACCTGCTGCTGACAGAAGGTGTTAGCAGAGGTTCACTCTGGGCTTTCTTGAGACTTGCTGATTGCTCCTTCAGAGGAGCCCTTTCTCTGCTTGGTTTCCTGTCTGACAAAACTTACTCTCAGAGAATCCAACCTGAAAGTAGATGTTTGCCAAAACCAAGCCTCTGACACGTACATCAGGCTGGCTGTTCTGTCACAGGATGCTATCTCTCAGGATCCTTGCCTTCAGGTTTCTGTTCCCTTCTAGATGATTTTGGAAATCACAGGGATCTCAGAGTTTTGGCCCTGAAAGGGCAGGGGATAGACTGCAGTGTAACCCACACAGGCAGCAGGCTGCATGCTCTGCTCAGAGCTTCCCCAAAGCCTTTGCTGCACAGCAGCCATGACCTCTTGACTCTGCCTTAGCAGCAGAACTTTCAGTGGCCTTAAGGCTTTCTCTCCATTTGTGTTCTCCCTTGGATTTCCCCAGGAAGCAATTAGATCTCTTCTGCATTCAGCCTTGTTGCATAGCTCTACATCTTCTGTGACCTTTTCCTTGGCTTTCTGACTGCTTTGTTGACCATCAGGTTGCTTTGGAAGATATTATTTGCTTCTCAGTGCTAAGCAGGAACTGAGACTCCATTTGTTTTTCTTAGAAGTTTTGCAACAGAAAATAAACAACAGCATACTTACATTGATTAGTAAACATGATCTAAAAGGGTATCTGTTGGACTCTGAATGGCAGCTGACCTGCTTTTTAATCACTTGGCAAGCTCATCCTGGCTTTGAAAGCACTCAAGCATCCCTACCATAAACTATTCCTCTGAAATGTGATTATCCTGTTGAACTGTGGTTAAAACTCTTGGCTACTTCACTCATTATTCAGAGGAGTGTAGCCTTAATAGTAGCTTAGGATATGTGTGGTGGATTTGTAATGCATTACTCTGCTTTCAGCCCTGATCAATGTGTAATTAGCAAGTGGATTTTACACTCTGCTAGGACAATACTCTCTGTTGCAGACCTGTTGTGCTCACACCTCACAAAATCCAGGGCAGAGAGAGGCCACAATGTTGTCATAACTGCACTGCTGTTGTTTGACAAGCAGAGGTGAAGTGTTGCTGTGTTTCCAGTGTCATATTTGTGTGTTGTATTAGTGTCAAGCTGGTGATGGAAGGCAAAGTCAGATGGGATGTGCTGTGTCTGGCCCTGCCTTGGGAAGTGCATGTCAGGAGTGTGGAGCTGTGCTGCACAAGGGCCATGCAGTTTGAGAATGAACCTTGGATGATCTAGAAGAGTAACTGGAATGAGATCCCTCTTTTGTGTGTGGGGGGGTGTGTATTTTGCTGTCTGACAGGACCCTTTGGCAGCAGGATCATTGGAAGGTCTGGAGGGACTAGAAACACTCCCCTGCCTTCTTCAGCTTGCACACTTAGAGCTAAAGAGATTCCCAGGCAGAACAAGGTGTTCTCTGCTCTGCTGCTGCTGCTGCTCTTCAGGCAGAACCTTTCTGGAGCAGTGCTGTAGAAACACCTAGAGCAGTACTTGAGAGCTTCAGGCACACAGTGGTGGGATACCTTCAGAAGGAGCAGCTGAATGAATGAGGACATAAATAAACACCATATTCATTTGCTTCTTGGGAAGCTGTGCAAGTTTAACCCTGTTTCAGAAGCATGCTTGGCCTGTGCTCTTCACTGCTGCTCTTCTGCCAGGTGAAAGCCTGGGCACTGCTGGACTTGGTTAGTGTAGGGTTGAAACCTGAAACACAGATAATATCCAACAGCTTCTAATAGGCCAAATCTTGATGATATTCCTTATGTCATGCTGACTTTCTGGGTTGCTCTGAGAAGAGGGGGAGGGTTGCTAATCTCATATGGACATTTGCAGTACAGCTTGGCTGTCAGCTGTTCATTTGCAACAGCTAAGAGCTGTTTTAGTGAGCAGAAAGACACTCTTGATGTGTTTAAACACAATTTTCATATTACAAGCAATTAGAGTAAGTTGTTTGTAGAGAAAATGAAAAGTTTCTGCACATCAAACATGGTAATTTTAGCTCTTGAAATAGAATCCAAGTAAATCATATCTAATGGGAGGAGTCAGTCTGTTCTCCCAAGTAACAAGTGATAGGACTGGAGGAAATGGCCTCAGGTTGTGCCAGAGGAGGTTTAGGTTGGGTATTTGGAGCAATGTCTTCCCTGAGAGGGTTGTCAAGCTCTGGCCCAGGCTGCCCAGGGCAGTGGTGGAGTCACCATCCCTGGAGGGATTGAAAAGCCCTGGAGATGTGGTGCTGAGGGCCATGAATGGCCTGGCAGTGCTGTGTAACAGTTGGACTCAATGATCTTTAAGGTGTCTTCCAACCAAAAGGATTCTATGACTCTAATAACACTTGTGAAGTATTATCATTCTTTTGGTTCCAGATGGCCAGATGTTTTGTTGCTAGATGTTTTCCAGGGCAGATACTTGCTTACCCATGTGAGGTTGCTGCAATAAAGGCTTGAACAATGATGTAGTAATCCTAGAATGGCCCAGGTTGGAAGGGACCTTCAAGATCAGCTAGCTCCAGCCCCTCTGCCATGGGCAGGGATGCCACTCGCCAGACCAGGTTGCCCAGGGCCACATCCAGCCTGGCCCTGAACACAGCCAGGGCTGGGGCAGCCACAGCCTCTCTGGGCAACCTGTTCCAGTGCCTCAGCACCCTCTGGGTAAAGAAACTCCTTCTCATTTCTAGTCTAAATCTCCTCTCCTTCAGCTTATCTCCATTCCCCCTTGTCCTGTTGCCATCTGAGCAGCTGAAAAGTCTCTCACCTTCTGTCTTGTAATCCCCCTTTAGGTACTGAGAGGCTGCTAGAAGGTCTCCCTCATCTAGTAAGCCATCAGAGCACTGACTTGAGGTCAGGACTTGTCAAACCAAGACCCTTGCAGGCTCTTAATGTTTTTCATTTTCCACATCTGAGGAAGATTCTCCTGACTGCAGCTGTAACCTAACCTAAGTTTCTCCCAGGAACTGCTAAGAGGTGCACAAGGTGCAGCACTGCACTGGCTCCTGTGCAAGGACTAGGAGAGAGGCAGTGCAGGAGTGGATGCTACTCTCATCCCTGGGAAGCATCAGAAGCATTGCTGACAGCAGCAGCTGTAGCAATTAGGCCATTAAACATATTTGTATTGATGATCTGCAAGAGCTAATAAACTTTGAACAAGCTATAAAACAGCCCATGGATCAATCTTGCTATTAACAGACTGGATCATAACCAATATTGATTAATTCTCCGTCACATTATTGTTTGGAAAGGGAAGGAGGAAGTGGCCTCTGTGCCAAAGGTAGGAGTGGAGACAGCATTCCAAACAAGTTCTGGGAGTTTATGGAACATTTCTAATTTCAGCAGCTCAATCCATCTCTGAAAAGCAGGGTTTGGGGGCATCTTTTTAGCTTTCCATGTCATTAAGCCAAGGATGAGACTTTCCAGCCCTGGTGTTACAGCACAGTCACAGCAAAGCTGATAAAACCAGGCAGGCTTGGGGGGGAGAGGAGGTGTTTCTGACAGATCCATATGACACAAAACCATCTTTAGGGGAAAAACTGTTCCAAAACACAGGGCTTAAGGAACTTCAGTAATTACTTGCCTGGTACTGTGCTTTTATCTGACTGATGGAGTGTTATTTTCCTCAACCAAAAGGGTTATTTCATGTAATGCACTGGCATTTTGTTTTCTCAAGGATAAACAAATAGGAGGCTAATAGGGAGATGTTTAGGGATTAAGAAGTTGTGGAAAGGCAAATGTTAACAGATAAGATGTGGCTTGAGGTTTAAAAATCCCAAACACAGGAAAGAGCTCAAGAAGAATCACAGAAGCATGGAGTAGTTTGGGTTGGAAAAGATCCTTAGAGGTCATCTGGTCCAACTGGCCTGCAGCAAACAGGGACAAAGAAGGGTGCAGTCAGTCTCACTGTTATGGGGTGAGGTCACTGGCATTCCTAGAGTGGCTGACAAGATGTAACTAAGCAGTCTCACCTTTAATAGTTTGCATTTTGGCATTTCTGATGGCTCATTTCCTCCTGGTTACTCCAGCACTGCCAGTTCAGTGACACCATCACTGAATGTCCCTTCAGCTGGAAATCCAGCTTGTTTTCCAGGGACATTGCCATGATCCATGTGTGTGCATGCATCTACACCCAGTTATGCAGTTAAAGATGGAAAACTATTCTGTTTAAGTTCTTTCCTCTCTTTAGCCTCTGCTCATGAAAAGCCTCAGTGTAACATGAGGAGTTCAAACATCAAATTCATGTGAAAAACTGTAGGCTTCACATGGAATCCAGGCTTTTCTTTAACCTTCCTCATGGGTTCAGCATCCTCACTTCTGCACCTAAAGGAACTGATCATCTCAGAGTGGTTCTGTAAATGTTTGCTTCATAAATATTTGTTACAGCCTGCAAATGTTTGGAGTTGGCACTGAAATGTTTGTAGGTAGAAGTCCCAGAGGAAACACTGCCAGTGTGAAGTAAGTGACAGACACTGATACACAAAACCAGTCCCTCACCAGCTGAGGAACACTGCCAGAAGAGAAGAGTCACACCTATAGCCAGCCCAGCTGTCCCAGCAAGGACATCACTTGGGCTGCAGTGGTTGCTAGAAACTTCCCTCTGGTTCCTTGGCAGTGAGTTAAGTGAAGGCATAAATAAATGACAAATAAAAGATAAATACTAAGAAAAGTCTGGAGTCAAATCTGGTGCTTGTTTGCTGGATGAGCAGAACTGTTCCAGAGACTGTAGGTAAACCAGGAAAGCACTGGCTTCAGTTGACTCCAGCAGCTCTTTCTTGTTCTGAACTCACTATAAACAGCCTAAATTCAAGCCAGTAAAGCATGTCAAATTCCACTTGGTGGTAATTATGGTTCCATCTGCTGTGCAGTCAAGGACTTTTTGATGTGAGCCATAACCAAATCTTTGATCTGGCTGGAGTGTTCCAACATCTCCTGGCATGAGGAATTGGGTGGAGCAAGAGAAGCAGCCATCTGCAACAGCCTTTTCTCCTCAGCCAGAACCAGCACACAGAGGAGCTCCACAACAGCTTCACCTAGCTCTGTCAGATAAGTTGAGATGTTGGTTTTCCCACCTGCAGCAGTTCCAATTAATCTGATGAGATCTCCTCAGGGATTTCCCAGGAAAACTGTTCCTGCAGCTGGGATTTGGCAGCTCTGCAGGAGCTGGTGCCAGGTGACCTGGGCCAGCAGGGGCAGTGCTGCCACAGCCACCACGTGGTTCTGTTGCTGTGTGATGTGCAGGTTGCTGGGTTGGAAGTTCATTGTCCTTGTGATCATACCTTTGCTGAGTCTCTGTTGGTTACAGTGCTGTCCTCCTGCCCTCCTTGAGAGCTTTTTTGGAGGCAGATCTTTATTTGTTCACCTTGCAACTGGATTCTTGCAGCTCCCAGGTGAGCATGGGTCCTGCAAATTCACCGTGAGCTCACTGAGCTCCTGCTCTACACTTTCACTTGGCTTTTTTTTCCCCTTACCAGATATTTGTGATACTTACAGGGACAACAGACAAGTAAATATCCTCTGGGACTTGCTAGTGGGTCAAAGAAAACAAACACTCCTCACTTCAGCTGGAAAAAGAAAGATACAGAGGGCAAAATAATAAATGTCTATGCATTTCTTATGGGTTTAATTTTCTCAGTAAGTATTGTTTGAAGTGAACATCAAAGTTCATTATTTCCTCTCCTGCACACAGTTTGGTCTCTCCTACAAACAGCTAGGAAATGTGGCTCATCTCTCTCTGCAGTTGACTTGCTGAAATACCCTAACAGTGATTCTAAATAACAACCATTTTATCAGGGATCTTAAACCTCAAGGATGAGTAGACTTTAATTTGGACCCAAAGATGATAATGTTTAATGAGTAGCCAGTGTTACAGAACCCCCCTAGAGATGATAAATCAGAGCTTGCTCCCTTTTCAAGGTGTTTCTCAGGGTATTTGCTTGGTGTTTGTGCTTCTAGGAAGCAAAGGTTTTATCCAATTTCAAAGCTTTTGGTCCTTTAAGTTTATTGGCAAATGATCTCATTAAGATGCCAGCTCTGCTGCAGGTAGAATTAAGAACCTGGTTCTATTTCTAGTGCTTTTCCAACCCCTGTAAAATGAAGATGCTTACTCTAGCTGTGCCTTGGAGTTTGGGATGTCCCTGGTAAGGTTTGTGCACCAAATCAGCACCTGTTGGGCTGCAATTCAACATCTCCTCTCCTCTTTCCTAGTTCTTCCTCAGCTCACAGGCTTTTCTGGTGATGGACAGGTTCTGTTAGTGCTTATTCTGGTATGGAGATGAAACTATGGCTCCTGGAATTGTGCCCCAGCCTTTTTCATTTCCTCAGCATCTCCCTCATCCACTCCCAGGCACCTGCTTGTGTGGGAAAGCAAAACTGCAGTGGGTGCTCAAACCAAGATTAGATTCACATTCAGCTACCTGATTGCACTCTTCTGGGCTAATAACAGAAAGGATTTCTGGTTTGTTATTTGTTTCTTGGGTTGAGGAGATGTGTAGCAGACAATGGCACTGGCTGGGGGTTGGTCAGAGTCTGGGGAGATGGGACACAGACATGTCACAGGCTTCCCAGCACCAGAGCTGGGAACTGCAGCCAGAACACTTTATAAAGTGAGTTTAACAGTTTATCACCTGTGCTTCAGGTTTCTGTGGCCCCTTTTTAACAGTGTTGAATATCCTGTTTGACTTCTTGAGAAGCTGGGAGTGCCAGCCTGCTGCTTCCAGAGAACCACCCCTAGAAACACCCAGGTCATTTTTCCTGGGTGATAACATCTTTTTCAGAAGCAGGACTGGGCTCTTCTCCTGGTTGTTATTTTGTGTTGATTGGTGTCTGCTGTTGGTTGCCATTTTCCTGCCTTGTAATTTCATTGCTGTGAACTTCTCCAACTTGTTTCAGTCAAGTTGGGTTTTATTTGGCTCTCAAGATTTTCATCTCCTCAGCAAATTTTGCACCCTTCTTAATGGCTCCTTTTGCAGATTGGGGTATGTGGAGATTGAACAGTAAAGGTCACAACAGAGAGAGCTTTGAAATGCTGGAGCTTGCTCTCTCTGTTGTGAAAACAGCCTCTCACTATTGCCAAATAAAAAGTCCATATGTCTGCTGATTTGATGAAAAAAGCCTCATTTAATGCACAACTCTGGACTCCTCCTGCTGTCTTCTTTCTATCCTGAGAGGGTTTGAACTCAGAAAAGGGCAGGCTTCTGAGATGTCAGAAATACAGAACTATGGCAGCAGTCCACCCAGCAGCTCTCTCTCTCTTTCAGTGGTGCAGGAGGATGTCCAGGATTACTTGCAGTCCCCTTTGCACTTCTCCTTGTAGGAGATATGTGTCTGCATCCTTTGGTTTGGACATGGATTAGTCTCCTTATGCTAAAGCAGTTGTTGCCTTCCACTCCTGTAGCTCCCCTTGCTCACATCTAAATCTCCTCTGCACACTCTGCTCCCTTTTATCTGCTGAGAGAAGAGTAACAGAAGGTTGTAGGGTGGTGGGCTCATGCCTTGCAGTTCTCTCTGATATGATTAGGGGATTAAATGGTGAGGGCACTTGAACTCCTCTCTGCTGGGGAGAGGCTGAGAGAGCTGGGGCTGGTTAGCCTGGAGAAGAGAAGACTCAGTGGGGATCTGATCAATGCTTGTCAATACTTCATGGGTGGGGGGCAGGAGGATGGGCCCAGTGCTCTGCTGCCAGCAAAAGCAAGTGACACACAAGTCTGGAGGTCCTCAGGCTTTGGGTTGTAGAAGGGCATGGACACCATCAAGCAATCTTTGAATTCAGGATTTTTTTTTCCTGAGTGAATAATGCATAAGCCCAGCTCTTAGTGCCACCAACAATCCCTGTTGTTTGGGGATGAAATATGCATCTCTTTTCTGCTTGGAAAAGGTGAAGTACATTCATTTTGTGGGGAGTGCAAAATTGATGATCAATGAATTATTCATTGCAACCCTTCTAGAAGTCTGTAGGTGGATTTAACTGACACAAGAGATGACCACCCTGCCCCTTACCAACCCTTGAAACAAAACAGGATAGGGTTGGAACTCTGGAAAGCCTGAGCCTTCTCTTTCTCCAGTCACTTCAGATAGGAGCTCTAGACTCTGGAAGCCAGGCTGGCCACTTAGTTCTTCTGAAGTCTTCTGTAACTGAGGGTCTTAACAGAAGTGAAAGCTGGGGAAGGATCTGAGGATCTGTGCTTCAGCACCTGCCAGGCAGTGCTCAGGGTGTCAGAGGATCAGACCCAGCATGGGAGTTGTGTGGTGCTCTGCCATGTCCAAAACAAAGAGAGAAGCATTCCACTTGTGTTTCTTGCCCTCGGACACATACCTTTGGAGACAGCATTTTACTTCTATGTTTTCACAAGGAGGATTTTTGTAGAAGAACTTTTATCTTGTAATTAATGTGGAGAAATAGAAATTTAGGTGTAAGGAAAAAAAGGCAATGGGTCCTGATTTATCAGCTCTGGATTGTTGCAGCCAAAGGATAAGGGAGAAGAGCCAGGTACTGCTTCTGACTTCCCTTCAGCTCTCTTCTCCTAAGGCCTCCTCTGAGTCCTGTAACCTTGTTTATGCATTTGATCACATCTGATCTGAAAGAGAATCTGAAGAGTGATGATTTTGGTTTATATTCCATTTTTAGTACAGGGGTCTGTCACCCTTTAGAGTGCTGCTGTTTTAATAACCATGCTTATTAGTATTTTAATGTTTTCCATCCTAGTGTTTCTGTGTTGGTCCTTGAGTCTGATGTAGAGTTCATCTTTCCTGAGTCTAGTCTCAGTTCTGAAGACTCTCATCCTGTTCAGTCTCCCACTTTGATCCTGTCCTGCTCTTTCTCCTCCTGCTCCTCCTGCGCATCATGTCTCTCCACGAGGTTCTTCTCTCCTTCTTTGCAGCCTGTAGCAATCCAGAAGGGATGACTAAATGTGATGACCTTGGCTTTGTTTCACTCTGTGTGTGTTTTTAAAAGCATGCTTTTTGAGTCCAAATTAACTACATGCAAAATTTAACTCAAAATCATTCAGTCACACTAACTGTTTGCTGTTCCATGCCTGGATTACTAATGGTCTCCATTCTGAAGTTCTTCCAGGGCTCACTTGGTGGCTTCTTAGCTTTCCCTTTCCCTCTGTGACAAGGAATCTTGTTGAGGATGAAGACAAATATTGTCTGGAATCATGTCAAGAGATCTGAGGAGTTTTGATCATTCCCTGATATCCATCTTAAGTGATTTTCCCCTAGACACCACCTAAAGCTGCTGCAGTGTTTCTGAAGGATTTATACATTGTGGCATGTTTAGTTGCTGCTCTTGCAGGGAGAAATCTCTGGTTTATGACAGAAAATCCCCACAGTCACTGTTGCTTTTGTCTAGTTTAACTTCTGACATGATCCCAGACTTGTTTCCAGATAGTTTCTTTATCTCCATCAGTAGCCTTCCCACCTCTATCTTTATTGCTTAGCATTTATACCTCATCCTGAAGCCTGAAATGCTGTGGCAGTCTGAGCTGTTTCTGCATCCTTCCAGCACTCTCCCATTCAATCAGCTTCTGATTTTATTGGAGGCACAAACTGCAACAGAGCTGATAGGTTTGAAGGTGGGAGTGCAGTTCAAACCTGCTCTGCCATGGGAGGAGGCTGTGTCCTACCTGCCAGTCAGGTTCATTAATGATGTTGTTATAGCAACTGCTTAGCCTCTTCCATACTTAAAATATCTGGGGTCAAATAATTAGTACTGCTTAATTGTATTTTATTGCAAAGGAGGCAGGTAATTAAAGAGGTTTTTGCAATGGCTGTGAGGCCAGAAAGGGTCAGAAACTACTTGTAATTGGAATATATTCTGTCAATCTAAATTGATAGGGCAAACAATCTGGCTTTTTACTCCCTGGGATCCAAACAAAAAAGGATCCAGCATCTCTGAGTCACTGCTGCTTCCTCAGAAACATGACTGGATAAGATGAGCTCTTGTCCTTGCTCTTTCTTCTTCCTTGGTCCCTTCTTGTCACCTTAAGAGACTTGTAAGATGATGTATTCAGACCTTCCCTGATCTGATAGATACACAGATAAATGGTGCAAAACCTCTGGTTTGGGCCTTTTCAGTGTGTTTCTTATTTTGACTGTCAGTTATGTGTTGCTGCAGGTTCTTCTGGTTTTCCTCCTAGTTTGGGCCTCTGCATGGAAACTTTCTGAGTGTTTGATCAAAGACAGAAGTCATCAGAGCCTCAGACAGCCTGACCTGGACTGGTTTCAGGGATGGGACATCTCCAGCCTCTCTGGGCAACCTGTCCCAGGCTCTCACCACCCTCACTGTAAAACATTTCTTCCTTCTATCTAATCTAAATCTCCCTCTTTTAGTTTCAAACCATCAGCCCCTGTCCTGTCCCAACAGGTCCAGCTAAAAAGTCTGTCCCCAGCTTTCTGACAGGTCCTTTTAAGCATATTCTCCTTTGCTGCCAAGTGTAACCTTTCCCTGCCCCTGGCCTGCATGGGGCTTGACCCCTGCCTTTCTGCCTCAGCCAGGAAACAGCAGAAGCTTGAGCAGCACCTACCTGGCACTGGCCTCCTGGCACCCACCAAGGTTGTCCTCCAGGAATCTAGGTCAGATAAGGGTGAGCTGGGGGCTTGGAAGAAGAATTGTGCTGATCCTTCCCTGACACCAAGTGAGGAAGAGATGTTCCTGCTGGCTTTTGGGGTTGTTAAACCTGGAGAGTGACATTGTGATTGACCTTGGCTTTGGCTTGTAGGTTTTTTTTCCTAATCCTAAAGTCACAAAAGTGTCTAGAGTTGGTAAAACTGAGATGTTCTCCTCCTCCTTTGCCCTAGTATCATAACAAATAGCTGCAACAGTACATGGATTTCAAACTAAAGTAGAAAATGAATAGTCTCTTCACCACTAAGTGCAGATGATGGGATTTGACATGCAGTGGTGGAGGAAGTGCTGCTGCTGACACCTCTGCATATTTTATTGAAATTGCCTTTTAATTAGTAATGTAACAATATGTTTTCAACTCTATTTAGGACAATTTGCATGCATGCAAATGTTAAATAGCTCAGAAAACAGCACTTGGCTTTGGATTGACCCTGCCAGGAATAACTCCATTGTGCTGCTACAGCCAAACACTTGAGCTGCCACTTTCCTGAGGAGAATAAAGATGCTGCCCTGCAGGGTTTAGACAGCCTAGAACAGGCCACTCAGCTCTCACCAGAGACAGCCTGCAGCACTCCAGGGGGGGTTAGATAAATCATGGTGGTTCTGTCAAGCCATGTGGACCTGGGAGCCTCTGGCAGGCAGTGCTTTTTGGTAACTGAGGAAAAGGAGGGATGGTCATTAGTGTGTCCTGCAGGGTTCATGTTAGATTGACTCTGTCTGAGGTTTGTGGTGGGGATGGTATGAATTTGGAGGAAAATCAGTTTGTTTTCACAGTGAGCTGCATTTTAGAGCTGCCACATGTCAGCTGACAATCTGCTGTGAATGAAATGCTTTACAAGTTGACCCTGGAGTATAACAGAGACAGTTGTGATGGGTAATGAAAACATTTTTAATTATGGAATAGGAGAGTGTGAGAGAGGAGAGGATCTAATTCATATCAGCTTCTAAATAATTAAATGATTTCTATTAGACTGTTTTACATGTCTGCTGTTTTTTTCTCTTTTCTGCTTTAACTTTGAACTGGGAGGAGGAGGAGGAGGAGGAGATCTCCTAGAGATATACTTGTTTCTTCACTTTCTTGGTGAGAAAGCATTGTCCATGAAGATAAATCCCTCTTTCAGGGGCACTATAGATTGTGATTTTTACCTTAACATATTCCAGTGCCTTACTATTTCTCATGGTTTGGAAGAAACATGTCTTAGAAAAGGAACAGCAGCCATGAATCCTCAGAACCTGTCTTCTGGATCCTGCATTTGTTAGCTGAATGTGCAGCAAGGTGCAGGAGTGTGTGGCTGTAGCTCTCTTAGTGGTGTTCATGGATGAGACATCTTTGGCAGAGCTGACTTCACAGGTAGCCCATAATACATAGGTGCAGGCTTCTCCTTTCCTCTGCAGAAGGGAATCCTGAAACAGGAGGATCAGAGTTGGAAGAGTTAAGAGCTGGTGTCTGTAAACCAAGTGTCCTTTTTGGCTGAGCTATGGCAGCAAGTTGCAGGAAGGACACTGCATGTTGGAGGTGTTGGAGGAAAGGTGCCAGGCAGGCTTCAAATCCTTTCCCAACACTTCTGCATGATGCAGCTCTGTTTTTACTGGCTTGTAACTTCCCAACTGTCCAAACCCAGTTGTGACAACCGAATTGATACTTCAGCTGCTTAGCTGTCATCAAGAGGGAACGTTCTGGGGAGCAAAATGGTTGCTTTGGGTAAGTTAAACAAGCCAGAATGGCAGTTCTCTGTTTCAGGGGAGGCATTTGCAAGGAGGACAGGCAGGTGACATCTGCCCTTTGTTGCTATTCCTGATAAGCCATGCCAATGAATCATCAATACATGCTGCACTGGTGCTTCTTTGGAGACTAGCATCAACACTTCAGACCCTTCATCTGTGCTGGCCACCTTTCAGGCTAGGAGCAGTCCCTACTCCCTGCTTGACCTCCTAAAAGTCCCTCCCCAGCTTTCTTGTAGCCTCCTTCAGATCCTGGAAGGCCACAGGAAGGTCTCCTGGGAGCCTTCTCTTCTCCAGACCCAACAACCCCAACTCTCTCAGCCTGTCCATGGCAAGAAGCTGGTGGAGGGGTGAATTTGTATGCAGTTCCTCAGCAGCAGCTTGTCCTTGGAAACAAACTCTTTTTTCATTTAATTCTCAGAAGATTAACTAAGCTCCTGTTCTAGAAGAACTTTTCTGATCACATAACAGTGGCTTATAATTAAGAATTGCATTGATTAGCCTTGGAGGAGATGATTAGGTGCAGCCTAGGGATGACTTCAGTTCCTGTACTCTGGAGTGTGGAAATGCTGCAGCACTGCCTTTGTGTGCCTGCAGAGATTTGACAACTGATGAATGTTAATTGTTTGCTTTAAATAAAAACCCCAAACCCAACCAACCAACCAACCCAAAAGCCTCCAGAATGCAAATATGGCCAACTGTAAAGTGGCTAAGGAAATGAAATGTTAGCACAAAGCCAGTTTGGATGCAGTGTTCAACACCTAAAGATGGTAAAGCTGCTTTCTCAAACACCTGCAGTCTCATTCCAGACCTGCTCTGCAGAAGCACTCACTTCATCTCTCTTTTCCCTTTGCAGGTACATTGAAACCTTGAAGGAGCACAAACCCAAACTTGTCTGGGATGAACAAATTGCTGAACACTACTTTGAATACAAGAAGTGAGTTCTGTTTATTAACTTCCTGCTCTGCAAAGGCAGAAGTAGACATCAAGAAGTAGCATGGCCCAGTAGACATCAAATTACCAGTCACCTATAGTGTACAAATGGAAGTGGTGCTGTTTGTCATCTGTTGGTCAGCACTGAGCTGCAGCACAGAAGAGTGCTTCAGGTGGGAGAAGTCAATCAGAGGGGGATTAATGAACCAACAGGAGCTAATCCAGTCTTTGGAAGGGAAGTCTGATGAGCCATGTCTCTAGAAGTTATCCATCAACATTATCTGCTGAGTGCCAGTTCAGCAGAGGCTCTCAGATGAGTCCTGGGAGCACTTGGGTGGTTACCAAGAGCTCAGCTAAAAGTAGTTCTGGGAAAAATCTGTTCTCAAGAGCCTGGGTTTGCATGTCCTGAGGATTCAGATTGGTCAAGCAACAGATTTCCAGTAACTGGAATGGGCTGTCTAGAAATAGAATCAGATCAAGTGACTTGCAGATAAAGTATTTAAAAGGAAAAGACTAATAAGTGGCTTCCCTTGCAAAGGGTCAGTTACATGGAATGGGGCTAGCAGCCAGGCCTGAAATCAGCTTCACTAGTGAAGCATCTCACCTGGAAATCTTGTGTCTCTGCAGTTGCTAAGGAATCAAATCATGAATCTTTCAGCAAAGCCCAGCTAATGATTTTCATGGAGCAAGCAGAGATTAACCACTGGAAATAGTTGCAGAAGTCTCTGAGTGCTTGTCCTAGTGCCCTTTACTGGGGAGGAGGCATTTGTGTAAGCTGGGTGATTTTAGGAGCAATTCCCCCTTGGTCTGTCCACACACTCTGCATTTCCTCTGAGCCTGACTGCTGAAGTGGTGCTGTGAGACCACTTGGAACTCATCCTTCTCATTATTGGGGCTTTAAAACACAGCCTTGGTGTCTGTGCCCAGGGTTGCTTGCTCTCTCTCTCTGTATTTTATACTGCAAGCATTTAATTTAACCTGAAAGATAGCAATATGAGGAATTGGGGAAAATCCTTCACAGTCTGCAGCTGACAACCAAATGTCTTCATCTCTTTCAGATGCACCTTTAGTAGGCACAACTCTCTTTTACTGCCTGACAGTTTTATGGTCTAGCTGCAACAAGATATCAAAGGATCTCAGTCATGGGGTCTCTTCTTGGATCCTCTCTTTTTGCTGTCAGCCTTTTCACCTCTTCTAGGAGTTGTCCTCCTTAAAAGCCACTAGTTATGGGGTCAGTTAGTGTCTTGTCTGACTCAGCTTGCACTCAGCTGGCACCACCATGCCACTAAGCCATGGCCCTAAGGACCACATCTATACACTTTTTCAACCCCTCCAGGGATGGTGACTCCTCCACTGCCCTGGGCAGCCTGGGCCAATGCCTGACAACTTGTTCTGGGAAGAAATTGTTCCTGAGATCTAATCTAAACCTCCCCTGGTGCAACCTGAGGCCATTTCCTCTGGTCCTCTCAAAGGAGGACAAGATGTGCTGTGATACTTTTGTATCTAAGGTAGAAACGAGGCAGGAGCAGTATCTGCAGCAGAAAAGGAAGAGAAGTGGAGAACATTTTGGCCCTGCCTTGCCCTCAGTAGGTTGAGTAGCCAAAGTGCAAGTATGGAATGAAAGGAAGTTGAAGACAGAAGTGTCAGACTGCAGAGAAGGAGAAATGCCTCTAGCTTCTAGAGGGGAGTGAACACTGGGTAAGAAATCCCAAAGCTGAGTGAGGACCAAGCAGTCTCTCTCTGGGCTATGGACCTGGCAGTGCTCATCTGCACCTCAGTGCATGTTCACTTACACTACTGGATCTTATTTTTAATAGCAAGAACTTCCTCAAAATAAAGCTGGCAGTTTTCTTTAGCACTGACTTGGTTTCCTATTAGAAGGAAGGAACAAAACCTGGGTTTGAAGTCTAACCTCAAGTAGAAATCCTATGGGAATCTCTCAAAGCTGTGGTGACTGTTTGGTTTTCCTGTTTTGCAGAAATAAAGGAGGCAAACATGCTGTCTTCTACCCAACACTGAAGGTAGGTGCCACTTTTTTCATGTCAGAGGGCTGTAAGGGGAAAGAAATGTTTGCTTGACATGTTGCATTATTGAGCCCCTTCAGAAAATGGTGAACTGGGTTTAGGCTGATCTGGAAGAAGTTTACCCTCCTGCAGTCTTTATGAGTCAAAGTTCCAGCTGCCTGTACATGAAGATTGTTTTTCTCTAGCTCACACATCATGGGGTTTGGAGATCTTTGCAGATTAGCCATGTGTAGAGATGAGACACATCAGGGCAACCCAGTGCTCTGAGAGGATCTGCTGCAGTGCACAGTTCCTGTGCTCACAGACATGCTGATTGCCAGGCAAGAGGCTGAAGGCATTTTCCTTCTGATCCTGTTGGCTGGAAGTTTGGGGAACTTTTGCCTTCCTCTTTAGCAGGGTCCTGGTTCACTCTGTTGTCTTCAGTCTTGTGAAAACTGAAGCATTTGGCCTCACTGAAGCCCTTTGGGTGGGACATACAATTTCTGTCTACACAAGATTAGAGGATAAAATAGTTCCTTGCAGCTTTAGCTCCTAGGAAGCTACCTCTGGATTCTCTCAACTCAAGCTAAAGGCAGTATGTTAAACTTCTGCTGCCTTTTACTGCTTCTGTAGTGCTTCTGTAGTGAAATTTTATCCTATTTAGAGGGAACAGAACCATTTTCTGTGGTTGAAGTGGTGTGCAGTGACCCAAGGCTGTTATTCTGAGCAGGATTGCTACCTTATGCTCCATTAGTACAGAGAGATTTCCCTTCATTAATCCAATATTGGTAGCACATATGAGATATTAATGAGCATGGCTAACTATATTCTTGTTTATAGTCTTAGGGTGGTAGAAAGTTTCACTGCAGACCTGTCAGAGAACAGATGCTGCTGCATGTTGCTAGGCTGTGTTCTCCTTGGCCTTGTGGCAGGATTTCCCCCTGCTGTTGTCAGTACTAACCAGGTTAAGAACACTCATTCCTCTCCCTTTCTTTCACTTCTGCTTCTCCAGCAGATCCTCAGCTGTGGTGGCTGGTGAATTTCTGGACACAGGTTTTCTTTCCCATCTCAACAAGCTTGTTATGAGGTGTTTTGGGGTTGGTATGTTGGGGCAAGTCACAGAGCTGTTCACATAATGGTGATCAAGATGGTCAGAGAACACTTTTGTTACCCCATGACAAGTGTGGTCCTTCCTCTTTTTACTGTTCTAGTCCCTGGCAGGTTGCCTGGAGGACAGGCCCAGTGGATCTGTTGATGAGGCCTCAAGACTTTATTCTGTTTTCCATGAAAATGAGTTTTAAACACATCCCCAGTGTGAGCAGTTTAAAGATTGCAGTGCTGCACTTCAAAGGGAGAAAAGCTGAAAGGAAAAGATTGAAAAGTAGTGATTTGTATTGCCTGAGCTGGGAGAAGTGCAGAGTGTGAATTGTGGCTCTGCTTCCCTCCTAAAGCAGAGGCTAAACTAGCTCTCAATCAATGGCTGGGATGCTAAGATCAATCTGCCAGCATCTCTTTAGTATAGAATTGTGATCATGAACATTGTGACTCTGTCCTGGGAGGAGGCAGGAGGAGGTGTGAGATCTTGATGGGATTTGACAAGTTGTTCTCATTGTCTGCCCTGATCAAGGTTTGTTTTACCCCTGAGACCTTCCTGGGGAGACTTACAGTTTCTGTCCAGTGTGAAGTGAGAGCCTAAATGAGAAGAGCACTTTGCAGAGTTCATAAATCTGATTTATTGCTGTGGCATTCTCTCTCTTTAGCTGCTTGCTTCTGATGAGGTCACTGAATTAACTGCTGCAATTAGCTGTCTCTTCCTGAAGGATTGCTTGCCATCCAGAGAGGGCTGGAAATACAGGCTGGGGTTTGGAGTGGCAGGTTCAAGGATAGGGCTTTGGAAGAGGTCTGCTGGTGGCATGAAGAGGTGGCAGCATGGAGGGGCTGGTGGCTCTTGGCTGCAGGGTGACTGTGTCTGTGTCTCTGTCTCTGTCTCAGTCCATCCAGCTGCGCCTGGAGCTGGCCAAGGAGCTGGGCACTGGAATTGCCATCTGGGAACTGGGACAAGGCCTGGACTATTTCTATGACCTGCTTTAACATGAGAGATCATCTGGGAAAGGCTTTTGTTTGCTTCACTGGAGACTCCACTTGCAGTTCAGTTGGGTATCCTGGAGAGGTGATTTGCTTGTTGGTAATTTGTGGCCTGTCTGTGTTGAACTTGCATTTTCCCCAATAAAGAACCTGTTGTGATCTGGCTCACAGAGGTGATTGTGGCTATCTGGTAACAGAGGGACAAAAACAAGCCCCACCACAAATGTCTTTCAAAGCTCCTGAATTCAGAGTCATTGACAGTAAACCAATGCTGCTGGGATGGTATCAGAGTGGAAAATGGTTGCTGAAATCTGTTCTGCAAGACATAAAGTGGACAAGTTGATGCCATCTGATCAAAGGGTGAGGAGATCTCTCAAGCAATTGCTGCTGATAACCAAAGTAAGGGAACAAATACATCCAGCAGATCATGGCCAGCAGACTGGGTGACTGCTGGACCTTCTGCATCTTGCTATCTTCTGCTAAGGTAAGTGAATGTAAAATGTCAGAGTGGAGACCAGCTGGATATCATTCCCTCAAGCTGGTAGAAAACCAAGCACTGGCAAGCAAAGCTCTTAGCTCTCTTTGGGTTTTGTTTCCCTGTTAGCAAATTCCTTAAGTAGTTGAAAGTCACAGTAACTTCCATTGCTTCTAAATCAGTGTTGTTCCAGGAGATGCTCTGTGATCTCTCTCTTCTGCTTAGCCTGCTCAGAGTCTAGTATTTAGCACTAGGCTGTGATCCATTAGTGGGCACTGCAGTGTTCAGCACCAAAGGCTAGACTGGTGATGATGGATTAACAGAGCCCCAGAGCAGCCCTGACAAGCCCCTGACTGAAATGGGTGCTGTGAATGTGATCAGCATCTTGGTGCACACAGCTGTCAGCCTCCAGCTGCACCCATGGCTGCTTTCATCTCCCCAGTACACAATCCCCAGGAACCAGAAAGCTCTAACAACCTCTCAGTTTGGAAACAAAGCAGAAAAACAAATGGTGTCCTTCCCTTTTAGCTTACAGTAGTGGTGTTAGTGGAAATACACACAAGCTGCAGGGCAGTTCTCCTAAGGAACTGGGGATTTGCTGAGAGTCTCATCAGTCACCAGCAGAGACTCAGGCAATAGCTCTGTGCTCCTCCTGGTGTTCTTCTTGCCACTTCCAGTTGTCACAAAGATAATTGCACTGCTCTGTTTGCATCCACCCTTCCCAGTAATTAATCTCAGTGGGGAGTTTATCTGCCCCTGCTGTTTTCAGCAGAATAAATCCCACTGTAATCCACCATTGATTAAAGAACTATTGATCTTCACCTCTCTGATTTAGTTCTGGCATCTCTTAGCTTCTCCCATTGCAGGTATCCAGCAGGGTTTACTAATCAGGTTTCTTTCTTCCACACCATTAGTAGTAAGATAATTTACTACATGAATCCTTGTGTTCAATTAACTTCAACTTTCTAGTCTGTCCAAAGGCAATTTACAGGCACTAGCAATGGTATCTGGAGTAGCACAAGAATTCAATTCTACTACACTGCTTTTTCTGCTTTCAGGGGCACTACAGAGCCAGAATGTCTCAGCAAAAAGAAATGGAAATGTCTGTCAGAAATGGAAGGGGTTCTGATCTGAAATGGCATCTGCTTTGGGGGGAGCTGGGAGGTGGCTTTCAAACCCAGGTGTGGGCAAGAAAAGAATATTTCATTCTAGCTGGTTGTTTCCTCTCTAGACAAGACACCTGTAATTTATCACATTTTTCATCATTTTTTTAACCATCCCATCATGATTCTGTCTGGAGTTCAAGATTCCTCTGTCTGTCAGTACAGCTGTGGTAGAAGAAAGTGTCTTTTCCATCCTTACAGATGGAGCAGAATACCTCTGTGTGTCCAGATCAAACTACCCCTGGCTGTAGCAGGAACAATAAATCCCAGCTGAGCAGTGCATTGTGATTTTGAGCCATTGCAGCTTTGTCTCTCAAGGCAAAACCATTTTTGTTGCTTTGGAAATGATACTCCAAAAGAAACAAAGGTGGCACAGGTCTGTATTGTGAAGTTCTCTGTTAAAAAAGGGGGCAGCAGCAGAAGGTATGTGAGCTCCAGAGTGAACCCAGGTCAGTTTCTGACAGATTCCTCTGGTGTTTGCTTCATTTTTCAGTGTGTGGGAATGTCAGGCTGGATTCTTTTGACTATCAGAGAATTCACAGAGCAGTGTGCCACCAGTGGGGCACCAGGAAACAGCTTTCTCTTGAGATTTGCACCTGATGACACAGGAGAGAGATGCTGGGGTCAAAGAGGGCTCTGTAGAGCATCTGGGTTCATGACTTTCCCTCTGAGAAGTGGGAAAGGAACCTTTTGGGGACTGCAGAAGGACCATGGCAGGGGCTGTCATCCATTATTTCATAAAGAACTGAAAGTACTGGTTTAGAGTGCAGAGAAACATTTGTCTGGAGAGGAAAAAGCATGTCCAGAGGAGGGCAAGGAGGCTGGTGAGGGGTCTGGAGAATAAGTCTGGTGAAGAGCAGTTGAGGGAACTGGGGTTGGTTACTCTGGGAAAGAGAAGGCTCAGGGGAGACCTTCTCAGATGGAGGCTGGTCTCTTCTCCCAGGCTACCAGTGAAAGGACAAGAAGAAACAGCCTCAGGTTGCACCAGAGGAGGTTTAGGTTGGCCATCAGGAAAAATTTCTTCCCTGAAAGTGTTGCCAAGGCCTGGCCCAGGCTGCCCAGGGCACTGGTGGAGTCACCACCACCTCAAGGGCTTTAAAAAACATCTAGCTGTGGCACTTAGGGCCATGGTCTAGTGGCATGGGGGGGGATAGGTTGATGTTGGACTTGATGATCTTAGAGGTCTCTTCCAACCTTCATAATGCTGTGATTCTTCTCTAGAAGCAAGTGCTTCAGAAATGAGGCTCTTGCAGGGCAAGCCCAACTCTGTTGCCCTTAGGGACCTGAGGCTGTACCTAGGGAGAAATCTCTCATGTTGCTGGTACAGGAGCTTACACCTAGGGTAGGAAGGGGTGAGAGAGAAGGCTTTATTTCTGCACAATATCTCATCCTGCAGTTTTCTAAGGTACATTCAGGATCAAAGCTGTGTGCTGTGATCTGGTTCTGTGGCAGGAAAGCTTTCTGAGTGTTAGGGGAAGATCTCAGGTGTCTGTTAGCTAGCTGAGGGCAAGCAGAGCTTGCTTCCAACTGCCCTTTGCTCCTGTGCTTCCCTGGGGTTTACTTTCTGAGTCAGACTCCTGCAGGCTTAAGATAAATACATTTTTCTGCACCTTTTTTTTCTGCATCCACTAAGAAGAAGACTCAGCAGCTGACTCTGTTGTAGCTGAGGTGAAGCTCTTCTTTCTAGTGTTACACATCATTTTAACTGTTAGTTTATATCTGTGTACCCCTAAGTAAGTTGTTATATGTAGGTGTCAAGCTCCAGAGTTAACTGTAGCTTCCAGGGGAGGAAGCTGGGAGGGAAGGAGAAGAGGGGAGGTAGGCTGAAGGTTGCCAGCAGGAAACCAGCTTCTTTAACCACTTTTTAACCACTAAGAATTCCCATTGTTGAGCAGGTTGTAACAATTGAGTGTTTATGGGCTTGGGTGACATCTAAAATACCTTTTCTCTTTCCACTAGGAGCTACTAGAGGTAGGAAGAGCAAAGGTGGGGGTGTTTTGTGCATACTGCTCTGTGGAGGCTGCAGAGACAATGGCTGTTAGTAGGAAGTGGGATTCAGTCTCTCCTGGGTTTGGGATGTGTCCTCTGAAGTGTTCTCTTTGGGTTAGCACAGTGCAGCTGTTGGACTCCACTTAAGCAACTTGCAGCACAAAGCAGCTGGATTCTGCCTCTGCAGCAGGAGGAGCTGGGCCTGAAAACCCCCTGCCCTCAGGGACCCCTTTTTATAGTGGGGTAAGTGCAGATTACCTGAGCCTGAAGGGCTGTTTGTATCCTGCCAACCAATCACTCTGATACTCTGTGTTGGGGGGAAATGTCTGCTCCTTAGAAAGGAGGCTTTTGATATGAAAAATGACTGGCATGGAATCATAGAATCACAGAATGGGTTGGGTTGGAAGGGACCTTAAAGAGCATCTAGCTCCAAACCTCCCTGCCATGGGCAGGGACACCTGCCACCAGCCCAGGTTGCTTCCAGCCCCATCCAAAAGGAACACTGCTTGTTCAGAAGGTTGCAAAAATAAATAAGATCACTTCTCTTGCTAGCATTTGAGGTTAAAAGCTGAAATAGGCTTGCAAGGGATTCCAGTGGGGTTTTAACAAGATGTTATTTTGCCAAAACAGAAGTGCAGATGAATGGAATCTTAAGATTGAAAGTTGAAATCATTTGGTTGCTATTTCTCCTTGCATCAGTTCCTTTTCCTGGGTCTGTTTTGTTGGGCTTTGTTTACAATGTCATTTAAAATAATAGCTTAGAAAAAACCTGTGTGGTATTTTTATAGCAACAAACCCAAAATGTTTCTTCTAAGCCCTTAATGAAATAAGCTCTTACTGGGACTTCCAACAAGCTAGAACTGCTTCTCCACTCACCTGCTGAGAGCAAAGCAGAGGAGCACTTCTGAGTTGCCTTCAGGAGGCCCCTAGGTTATCAGATTCTGATCCACTCCTTGCTTGCAGTTTAGCTAAAGTGAAATTTAGCAGTTGGCTAGTGTGGGAAGGCAAAAGATAAACCCAAGTGAACCAGTGGCCCTCTGGGGCTGAGCTCTCAGCTGACTGCCAGCTGGGAGCAGAACTTTAGCCCAGGGCTGACCTTGCTGAAGGAGGGTAATGAGGCTCATGTGCAAGTGGTTAGTGGAGATGAGCAGCACCTGGGCTTTCTAGAGGCTTCCCAGCTCCCAGTTCCATTTAGCAGCTGCCACTAATGACAGCAGACCCACACCCTCCAGTTTCTAGGCTGCCATGTGGGGTTTGCAGGATTGCTGGGGTGTTCTCTGAGCTGTCTGGCATTCCAGCTTTGCCATCCTGGGAAGTCCTGCAGCAGGGATTGTCTGAGTGCTAGGACCTCCCCTTCCTCCAAGGTCAGAGCACATGGACTAGAAGTCAGAGGACTGAGATGTTTCTCTGGTTTCCTCCAAGATGCAAAGCCTGGATGTGATGGTTTCCTCTGCTGCTCAGCCCCCTCAGAAAGGTAAGGCTGAATTTTGCTTTCCTTTCTTTACCACGTACATCTAGAGGTGTTAAAGCAGTTCAGGAACCCCTCCAAGACATCACCAGCTTCACTGAAGAGTACTTTTGTGTCCTTCAGTCTAGGCAGACCTGAGACATTTCCCTGAGCTCCCTTCCAGTGCCCCAGTGGAGAGCATTGCTCTGCTGTCTGCTCTCCTTGCTGGCAGGTGGCTGGGAATGGGACTGGGACTAACAATACCCAAAAGGCTCTTCCTTCCCAGGGGAGGAGCAGCTGAATAGCCACTTCCACATCTAAACAGCCACTAAATAGCCACTTCCACATCTAAATAGCCACTTTCACCCCCTCCTTAATGTTTCCTCTCTGCTTCTGGTGCCCCCCTCTAGGGCAGAAAGGTTAAGCTGCTCTAGACTGACTGTATGACAGTTTTCCTCTGCTCCTTTTGGGGACTGAACACAACAGATGCTGGGGGTGGACACACTTGTATATCCTGAGTAGATGAAGGCCCAGCAGCAGCATTCCTGGGGAGAAGATACCTTGGAGTGGTTGGGTGACCTCTCTGAGAGTGTCTGTCATTTGCAAAGCTGGCTCCCTGCTCCCTGTGGCCTCTCTAGGGACATTGTGGGGGGTAGCAAAGCTGAGGCACAGCAGTTAGCCCTGGGCTGGTTTCCCCTTGTAGACTAAGAGCTGTTTCAGTTGCTGTGATGGCAGTTTTTGTGTAAAACAAGAGGTTGTGTTATTTCAGCTCTGCTCTTTCATGTCCTTGGGTGTGAAAAACCTCTGTGCCAATCCTGCTGTTCCTTCTGCTCTCCTTAAAGCAACTGCTCAGCCTGGCTACATGGAAGCTCAGGTGCCTTTGTGTTGCACTGGAGCTGGGGAGGAGGCAGGCAGAGGTGTCTGGGACAGTCAGTGCAGCCCAGTTCTGCTAAAGCAGGGAGAGAAAGAGATCCTTCAGCAACAGCAAGCACCTCCCATCACAAATACATCACCTTGTGCCTTGCAGCTCCAGAAACAACCTGAAATCCCTCTATGTTTTAATTTTTCCCCTTTTTTCTCCTTGAGTCTGGGCAGCTTGCTGGCATCATTAGCTGGAATTAGCATTAGCAAGTGCTGTGTTCACTGCTGCCCTTGGAATCCCAGCACTAAATGCCTGGCTGCTGTGTCAGGCCTTTGGATAGCTCAGAACTTTCTGTTGCAATTCAATTGCTTGTGCTGCTAGCTTGGAGTTGGTTTTGATGGACTTTCAGTTTCAAACAGGGGGCCAGGATTTCAAACTCTTTAATTCCTCCTTTCTTCATTCACATCAGCCCTGAAAGTGTGAGGCTGCAATTGCCCCCAGGAGATTGGCAGAGCTCCTGGCTTGAAAGCCTGCTTTAGAAGCTTATTGACTGTTCTAAAGCACTGAGAGTTAAATTATACCTTTAGTGTTTGCTTTAGGATTTGAGATGCCTGCCTGGGATACCCCAGGGAACAAGCAGGAAGTTTTAAGAGTTTTGGGGTTTTACTGAGCCAGATTTCTCAGTTGTTTTAGGAAGAGAGTTAAAAACCCAGAGTGGCAGGGAGAGCAGTCATGCCCAGAATGAAGGCTCTGCTGCCCTCTCTGATACAGACTGCTTCAGCTTCTGGCATGGCTGAGGTCCCAGCTTTGTGTTCAGGCTGCTGCTTCTTCTGCCCTTGGCAGTGGCTGCTGAGCTTCTCTGGCTGTGTCTCTTAGGGTGGGGGGCAGGAAAGGGGAGCAGAGTGCTGGTGGCTGCTGGAGGGACATGAGAAGGAGGGAAGGGGGCAAAGCAACTGCCTTCAGGGAAAACAAAACCCACATGCTTTCTCCTTTTCTTCCTCTTGGTAGGAGCAGCAGAGAGTTAGACTTAGCAAAATGAAACTCCAGCCCCTGTGTGCCCCAAATCATCCCTCTGCATTTTTGAGCCTTGTCTGCCTCAGAGCTGAGGAATAGGAAATGTTTTGGCAGTCAGTGCTGGAGCCTTGGCTTAGAGATGTGTGAAACTAAGGTTACTTTTCTGATGGCTTCTCCCAGGGCTTTTTGGCAGAGGGTTTAGTCACTGAGTGAGTTTTGCAGATGACAACATGAATATTGGAACTACTCATTGCCTTCCTGGGTGTGCATATTGGTGTATAATTTGAATTTCAAGTGTGTGGAGTATTAAGCTCATTTCTCAGGTACATGGGAAGCCTTTTCCCTGTCCCTCTCAGGAGCCCTTGCTTGCTGGGGTAATGACTGCACTGCAAAACCAGGTGGGAGGCTGTTCCAAAGAGCACACACAGACAGCCTGACCCAGACCTGCCAGGCAAAGGGGAAACAAAAGAGAAAATGACTTTTTCAGTGTCAGGTAGCAAATCTGCCCCAAAGTCAACTGGGAGCCAAGGTTTCTGACCCTTGAGTCCCATCACCCTGCTGCTGAGTCATCAGAAACCAGAACAGGCCAGGGCAAAGTAGGTCCCTTCCTCAGTGACACTGTGTGAGGCTCTTCTCAAACTCAGTCTGGCAGCAGGTTGGGGTTGTGTGAGTGGCAGTGTGACCAAGAGCATGCTCTGGGGTGTCCCTCCCCACCCCAGAAAAAGGGAAAAGGGCTTTGCTTGGAGATACAGAGGCAAGTAACTCAGCAAAGGACACCTGGCATGGGCACAGCATGCACTCAAGTGGAGGAGGAAACCACTGCACTGGGGCAGAAAGCCACAGTCAGGAGCTGGATTTTTAAAAAGCCTGAATAATTTCCTGGTCATGAAGTCACTGATTTTTTTACCCTTCAGAGGGAGGGTAATGGTGGTTTAGCTCTCCTGCCACTAGCTGGATCATGACTCCAGTGAGGCATCTTCTCTTCACCCCAGCCCAACATTTGAGCTGCTTTTCCAGCACTTTGGAACTTCAGTCATTTTCTGCATGATAGCTGGAGAAGCCAGGAGAAATTCAAGAAAGAGATGGCTCTGTAGTGAGTCACCTTCTCATGACCTAACCCTGTGCTTCTTAAATCTTGCTTCAGGGGCTGCACTGCTCTCCTTGGAGAGCCATGCTGTGGTCTGGGATGGGGATGTCTGAGTCAAACTGCTGCTCAGCTTTCCCTTCCAAGCTGCTTTTCTCTCTAAGTGGAAGCTTTTCTTTTTGCTGCTGCCCTCCAAGCCCTGTTGATGTTGAGGCACCATCACTGCTGGAAGACTCCCCAGGCTCCATTTTGTCACTGACTTGGAGCCCATTTGTTTTCTAGGGGTTTTGTTGTTGTTTATAATGAGAACAGAATCCAGCAGTGCAGGTGCAGCTGGATCACAGCTCTTCTAATGAACCTCCAGCAAGAAGCCAGACCTGCTTTCTCTCTCCTGTGGTCATGTTGACTCACTGAGAAAGGGAGGAATCCAAAGGAGCTGAGATGCCTTTCCTCCATCCTGCAGAAAATGTAATCCTGTTGTTTGGGAGAGCAGAGTTGATGGTGGCTCTGGATGCTATGAAGGAGAACACTGCTGGGAGCAGAGCTTTGCTGTGGAGTTGTGCAGCTCAGGCAGGAGCTGGTGGCAATGCTGCTTTTGGAATGCTACCCTTTTGCTTTCTCATGTATTGCCACTGGCAGCATCCAATAGCTCACCTGGGGCCTTTCTTGGAGGTAATTGGTTGCATCTGAAAGAATTTACCTCTCATTTCAGAGCAAAGCCAAACCCCTGAAAGCTTCACTGAGTGGGAAGTGGTCTGCAGTGCAGGTGGCAGGCACTTCACTGTGGGCAGTTTCCTCCTGCTGAGGAGGAGATGTCACCCAGACCAGAGTGCAGCTGCTAACCAAGCAGGAGGATAATGGCCTGACTCTGTGCCTGAAAATGGTTCTGACTTTCTGATTGTATTGGAGTGATCTGGAAATGCAGGGCTGAAAGTGAGCAGCACCTGGGAAGCCCTTGGAGTCCTCTTAAGGACATCTCTCCAGCTAGTGCTCTTCTGCCACTGTAAAGCTCTGCTTCCTGGCAGACACTGAAACTGGTGATGCTCAGCTGGAAGGCAGGATTTTGGAAGTAGCCCCTTGGAAGTGCATCAGCCTGAGGAAGGCTGTTGGGTTTAGTTTCAGAATCAGCTGTTTCCTGATGTGTTTCCTTCCACCAGCACTGCTGGGAGAGAGTAGTTCCAGTGGGAAGAGACCTGCAATGACCATCGAGTCCAACCACCTGACCACTGTTGGAAATGTGCAGCAGAAGTTGTTCCTGTGGTGGTTTTGGGGTGTTGTTGCTGTTGGTGGGGGCTTTTCTGTGGTGGTTTGGGGTGGTTTTTTTTGTATCATAGGATCCTAGAATGGTGGGTTGGAAGGAACCTTAAAGATCAGCTAGCTCCAGCCCCCCTGCCATGGGCAGGGATGCCACCCACTAGCCCAGGTTGCCCAGGGCCACATCCAACCTGGCCTTGAACACCTTGGAGAATAAATCCCTTTCATTTCCAGTGTCTGGAGCTGGCTGGTGAAATGTGCATACATAATAAAGGCTGTTCTCCACTTCATTTGAACACTTCCAGCTCCTTTCTGTCAATGTTAATTTAATTTCTTTCCTTATCCTTCTTAATTCTTAAAGTTTAATTTATGATGAGATAAGTCTGCCAGGCTTTATGCTAGGGAACACAGAACTGATGGCAAGGCAACCTTGGCTCACCTGTCAAGAGGGGAGATTATAAAGGTATTTATTTAGACAGAGGCTGGAATGCTTGTTTAATGTCTCAGTTTTGTTCTGCACCTTAGCAGAATAATGACTTCCTGTACTTCTGTTAGTAACACATTTTTCTTCAGACTCTTCTGCCCCTCAAGTGTTTTGTCCCTTCAGATGAGGCTGTGTGGTGGCTTTGTTCCTTCTGCACAAAGCAGCATTTGCCAGCCTGGGCAGGGAGGATTGTTCTCACAGAATGGGTGTTAGCTGTGGGGTAAAGCAGGAACAAACTCAGGCAGTGGCCACACAAAGAGAACTGGGGAGTGAAAGAGAATTTTATTCCCAAATCTGCAGCTGGTTCTTACAACAGCATGTGCAGTGTGTGTTTGTTTTGCACAAGTGGCTTTGCCAGACCTTGCCATTTCCCTGGGGTGCTCCTAGGGGCTGAAGAAGGACAAAGATGTCAGAGTTCTGGGTGAGTGCAGAAACCACCTTGCTCTGGGCCATGCTCTGCAGTGACCCAGGACAGCTTTAGGGCTTGAAACCTGATCTACTGACATCCTCACAGGTAAAGAGCTTGGGGAAGGAGGAGGAAGAAGAAGACTGCAAGGCAGGAGCCTGTCCCTGAGTTGTTTGGCATATACTGGGGTTACTAGATGGGTATATGTGTGTGGATGATCCCAAAGGCTCTGGCTGTTGGAACAGGGATTGACCTGCATAGTTCTGCATGCTGTTGTATCCCTTCCAAGGGGTTTGAAGCCTTCTGCCTTTTCTAGCCCACACTACATCCTTACTGTATCACAGTACCTGCAGAACTTGAGGTATTCATCATGCTCCTCAAACATGGAGAACTTTGTTCTCTCCTGATGTGCCTGGAGATGACATGAGCCAGGGGAAGGTGAGGCTGAGCCTCAGCTACACTGCCAGCCTACTCCACCCAGATAGGTAGCTTGGAGTTGTGAGGTCTGATCAAATCATGGAAGACTTTGTGAGTATATTAGCTCTGCAGCTACTCTCTTGGGCCACATATGAGTAGTGTGAGAGGGGTGGCAGTGCCCACGTGTGCCCCTTGTCAGAGTGGCAGCCCCTAGCACTGAGGAGGGCAGTGTCACCACCAGCCTGTGCTGGGGTCCTTGGCACAGGCATGCTGGAAGAACCTCAGGCAGCTGCTTCATCATGTTTAACCCCAGCACCATTCCAGTTTTGATCCATCTCTAGGTTTGCATGTGCACACACAGGCTCTAAGCTGCTTCTTTCCTTCTTTCTTTTTACTGGCATTTTGAGGTTCACCCCCAGGGATGTAATGCCTGTCTGACCACTGCTGGATATCTGAGCCTGTCTAGAGAGGGGAATTAAGTTTCTTTTTCTGTTTGTAGAGGAGCTGCTGCCTCTGAAGCCTTGCAGAGGGGTTTTGGTGTGCCAGCCCTGCAGGGGAATGGTGATGCTGGGCAGAGAGGAATGGATATGGCTAAGGGAGAGGGCTGGGGTTGAAGAGAAGGGCAGAGAGAAAGGAGACAAAAGAATTATCTCCTCTGGGAAGGTGTTAGTTCCTCAGACTGTGTAATAAGCCACATTCCCCAGGAGCTCAGAGGGCTGCTGGAGTTGTGCTAGACCTAAAGTGAAGCAGCTGAAATACCAGAGGAAAGCAATCCACCTGAGTAGATGTCCCACCTCCCTCAGCTAGGAAGTGGCTTTTCAGCTTGGACATGTACCCAGCTTATGCATTTTAGTTAGCCTCTTTTGAGGCAAAAGCTGTCTTGGTTGAATGATTTTTTTTTAAGAGAATACAATGGCAAGGAGCAGAGATCAAATCTCAGAGGTGCTGCTGGCCCTGCTGCCTGTAACCAGCTGTTTCTCTGTCTCTTCACCTGTGGTGTCTCCTGTCAGTGGTGTGACTCCTGCTCTGAAGCTCTTTCTGATTCCTAAGCTGGCATTTTGAGGCAGGAGAAGAGTCAGCTTTTGTCCTTCTGAGGTAAAGCTGTGAACCCTGGGTCTAGACCAGTGGGGGAGAATGTGACTCTGGGGACACATGAGCTGCTTTCAGATGAATGGATTTATGCCACAATGCTCCTGCTGGTGTGGGGATGTTTGCCTTTGTCCAACACCACCACGTGTCTATAGAGACAGATCTGGGGGTTTTTTTTAGGGGGGAAAATGTTTATCTTCTGTGCACTGTTTAGGATTTCTCAGTCATACAGAAGTACTTAAGATTAAGACCTTAATATTTAATAAGGTCTCTATTGTTAGGGAGCCAGTGAGCTTGCCAGGGAGAGATTGGGCTGGCAGCTCAGTGGATTAATGCCCACATAGAGCTGGATTTAAAAGCCCTGAATGATAATCTTTAAATATGCTTAGGCATTGTGCTTGTGCAGTTTCCCAGGGGAATCATCATATTCCCTGCTTCAAAGATTGCACCAAAGACATAAGTGCAACTGCAGCACAGCCTTGCCAAATCTGCTGCCCCTCCTGGGGGCTTCAGTTCCTCCTGTGGACATCTGTGCACCCTGAGTGTCACTGACCTGGGAGGGTCTCTTTCAGATCCTGGAAGGCCATCAGAAGGTCTTCTCAGAGCCTTCTGCAGACTGAACCAGCCCCAACTCTCTGTCTGTCAACTTTCTGGCTTTTTAAATAAACAGATGTTGCCCTTTGAAAAATCTTGAAGTGCAAATGAAGTTCAGGCTTGTGAGGTGTGCTGTCAGCAAGGCAGCCAGGGGAAATGGGGGGAGGGCTGGCTGGGGTGGCTGCCTGAGCCTCTCTCTCTGTTATAACTCCTGTCTGTGGCATTCCTTGGTGCTTCTGCTTCATGAAACCCCTTGTGATAGTACTTCAGCCTCTGCTAGAGAGCAGTCCTGCTGCAGTGCTAGTGTAGACACAAGGTGATGCATTCTGGGATGGCTTCAGACCAATTGAAAGGCTTGAGAATATTTTCATGTAGAAGATTGCTTTTTCTTATTTAGGTAAGAACTCAGCACTCTGCAAGATGTCTGGGCTTAGAGTTGCTTTCCTTGTGTACACATTTCTGGGGATTATCTCCATTTCAATTTAATTTGCCACTTCACTTCATGCTATAAAGCTCTTAGGGAATCTTTAATTTTCAGTGAGAGCTTGCTAAATTAAAATGAAAATGAAATAAGCTTGCACCATCAGCACTGAGAATGGCAGTGCTGGCCCCAGTTCCTGTTCAGCCTTCAGCAGGGCTGCTTGTGCAGATAAGACACCAGGGCACTCCCTTGCACATCAGATTGTGCAGCACTGATGAGTAGAAAGCTTTCTAACCTGCAGGCCCCTGTGCTCCAGGTGACACCTCAGCTGTGCCATGCTCTTCCCGTGGACCTCAGCAGTGGCCAGGCTTGTTGAGATTGCATGGAAACTCAGCCCCTGAGCTCCTGGGAAGCTGAAGGGATGAAGGCTGGGGAATGGAAGAGAAATCAGTGTCTGTGCCCCTTGTAACTCTTGTCATCATAGAGCTGTCAGAGTTGGAAGGGACCTCAAAGATCATCCAGTTCCAACCCCCCCCTGCCTGCCAGGGACACCTCCCACTAGATCAGGCTGCCCAGGGCCCCAGCCAGCCTGGCCTTAAAAGCTTCAAGGGATTCTCTGAGTATTCCAGAGTCCTTCAGGAGCTCTGTGAACAGCAGCACCTGGGAGGGGGTCTCCACTTGCAGGCCATGGCTACTCTTACCCTCAGCAGCATGCCTGTGCCACGGTTCAGCATGCACCCAGTTGAGAGGAGGCTCATTTGTGAAGCTCTCTGTCCTGGAGGGGCTAACAAATTGTACTGGAGAAGACAGTGTTAGCCCTGACCTCAGAGCAGGTAGCTGGGCTGAGAGAAGGAGCTCCTTAGGTCCTTGTGCTTCCATTTTTAACAAAGCCTGGTGTTCATTTCCTGAGGTTTTTTTCTATGCAACTGCTGAATCTAAGCAACACCCTCACAAAAGAGAGAAGTCCTTTGGGTTCAAAAATCATCACTTATAGCCAAGTTGTAAACAGGAAATAATTGGGTTTGGGGCTAAGTATTTTGTTACACTGTAAACCTGATCTCCCACTCTTGGCTGAATTGTTCTGGACAATCACATAATTGCAGGTTGCCCTTAAGAGGAAAGAGAAAGGTGTCTGAATTTACCTGGGAATGGGTAAGCCACTTAAATAATAGTAATAAAAAAACCCTCTCTAAGGAAGGATAGGTCAAATCAAAGCCAGGTAATGAGAAATCCCCAAAGGAATAGGAGTGTGCTGTGTATTTATTTCCTTTTATTGTGTGTGTGTGTGCTGCCTGGGCCCTGGCACACAGCCCTTTGGGGCTGTCTGGCTGGTGGTGCAGTGGATTAAAAAGGACACAAAAGCCATTCTGGTGTAAACTTTAAAGAATATTTAATAACTTTTAAAAAATAAAATGTATATTTTAAACTTTGTTCTTTATATGAATGCACAAAGAAAACCCAACCAAACCAAACCCCCAACCCAAGAAGTATCAGTATAGTTGCAGGGAACACAAAGCACAACAGTGAGGAGCCCAGTGACAGGTGAGGAGAATTCCCCCTGGAACCCAGCCCAAACTGCCCAGGGGCCACTGACTGCTTTCCCTCCTGTGAATTGTCTCACTTAGCAGCTAGGAAGAACATTCACACTTAGCAAGAGTCCTCACAGACAAAGTTAGTAAGGAGTCTGGGGTGAAAACAAATGCCAGAAGCCACTGCTGGTTTTCCCTTGCTCACCTTTGGTGCCACACTTCTAGCACAGCAATGAGGCTAAGAGGGAAGGGAAAGGCTTCAGCTTTCCCTGTCCTGCCCTGTCTGTGCATGGAGCAGAGGCAGTGAGAGCTGTGTGTGCCCAGAGACACTACCAACCTTGGCAGGAGGGGCTGGGGGGGTGGTGGTTCACACAGCAGCTCTGTTGCTGAGGCAAGGTAAGGTGTTGTTACAGCTTGGGTGCAGTTCTTTCCTCTCCACGTGACAATTGCACAATGCTTCATTCAAATGGTAATTATTAAATGGGAGAATCACCCTGTACAAGTTTATTATTGGAGTGGGAGGAACAAAGAAGGATTTGTAGACCAGAAAGTGGAGTGGAGTTCAGTGATTGTGCACTGTAAGGTGTGGAGCTAAATAATTCTGATGTACAAGCAATAAGATTTGGCTGCTACTGACAGTTACTGTACAGGAAAATAAACCATATTCTATTAAATATATATATATATGTATATAT
>VWZX01000441.1:221578-288684 GCA_013399015.1 Galbula dea
TAAATATATATATATATGTATATATATTATTATAATTGTGAAGATGAGAAGCCAGGAGGAGCACATTGGCCTGACTCTACCAGCTCAGTGCTGCTGGTGCTGGATGCAGTAGGTCCAGCCACACACCCTGTGCCTTCACATCTTGTTACTAAGCAGAAAGAGCAATGAGTACAAATGAGAAGTGCTCTCCCTCAATGTCTCTGTTGCCTTTGGTTCTGTCTTTAATTTAAATGTATGGAGTTCTCCTTCCTGTTAAGAGATAAGAAGTGAAAGGAATACAAAAGCCTTGCCTCTAAGTGACAAAGCAGGAATGGGAGCAATTGGAATGGCTTTGGTGTTGCTCTGCAGACACACAACATAAGCAGCCTCTGAAAGGGGCTGGATGTTCTCCAGGGTGTTTGTTTCTCATCAGCCAGGGCCACGGGGGGGGGGGGGGGGTTTAGTTCCCTAGGCATAGTTGGGCGCTTGGTTGGTTGGTTTTTAAAAGACTCTTGCTGTTACACAAAATATTCTGCCCTGATCAGCAGGGAGAGGATGCAAAACATAAAGAGAAGAGAGTGTGAGGCTTGTTAGGTGCAGGGTGTGCAGTTGGAAACAGGGTTGTGCTGGTGATGCTTTGAGCACCATACCATCTGTTGTGATTGGGATCATTGGTTGTGAGTGGGATCATTGCTTCTCCTCACTAGAGATATAGGTGCTTGTGAAGCAGCAAGGTAGATTGGCTTGTTGTGGAGACACCTGAAGTGTGGAGAAGCAGAAGCATGAGAGGGGACTCACAAAGTGACTTCTCGTCAGGCTCTTGTTTCTCACTTTCTTTTGTAGGGTTGGCTGAAGCCTAGCAGTCCTCTCTGAGAGCTCAGCACACACGATGGGGAGACTCCCAGCATGAAGGTTTGGGATTGCTCTCCTCCCTACACCACCACAGGCACTTGCTGAGAGGGAGGTGCCCTCTGTGGAGCTGTACAAGGGTTTGCTCTTATCACTGGAGCCATCACCCAGCCTGCTCTCTCTGCTGATTTTTAATGGCAGAGATCAGTACAAAGAGATTTATCTTCCTTTTCTCTTGCTTTAACAAATCAACGTTTTATTAATACATTCATCACTCTGTTGTGCTGCTCTTCAGTGGGAGGGAAACTGTCAGCAGGAGCACCTGTGGCTACAAACTATGAACCACAGCAAGAACTAGGGATGCATCTAACCTGGAATCCTGTCTGTGCAGGTAAGGAAGGAGCAGAGTGGAGAAGAAGGAAGGAATGACCTTGAGCTGTCCTTCAGAGAGCAAAACTGCTGGGGGTCAGCACAGAGCATCCAGCCTGTGGTGATTCTAACCCCAAGAGTAAGGCCCTTGGGTGAGGGAGAGGGTGCTGGCTGTGGGCTGCTCTTGGGTTGAGTTCTGCTGATGTTTGTCAAGGCTTGTTAGCAGGGCAGGAAACTCCTGCAGTGCTGGTGAGGTTGCTGTGATGGGACTGGGAAGCCACCTACAATGCAGACAAGGAACAGGTTACAGCTTGACCTGCATAGCTAAATACCCCATGCTGGAGGTGGATGCAGGAAGGGATGGAGTGAGAACCTGGATGATAGCTGCTCTTGCACACCCCAGACTGTCCTAAACATTCCCCCACAGAACATGGAGTGGCTTGGGATGAGGACTGCAGGAAATCCATCAGCAAAGAGGGAAAACCAACCCAGAACCAAAGAGTAGCATCTGCAAATTGCAGAAAGTATTGAGCATGTTATAGCCCCCAGCCAGTCCCCCAGCTGGGTCTGAAACACAGACCTGAGAGGGGACTCCAGTTCTAACCAAGACTCCTATGGCCTGGCTGTTGTAAGTGAGCAGCTGGGGGAAGGAGAAAGAAAGAGAGAAAAAAAGAAAAGCTAAGCATAAAAAAGAAGAAGAAATCTGAAGTCTTAATAACTCTCAGAGAAATGAGCAATGTGCAAAAGATTTTTCCTCAGCAAAGCAAACTCTGTCAGAGCTGCAGCTGATGAGATCCCACAGTGAATTAATGAAATGGTGACATTGGGGGAAGGAAGAGCTGACAGCTCTGTGCAGCTCCTCTAGTGTGGAAATGAGTGATGGTTTTTGGCAGCCTAACTTGAAACAGGGATGATAAAAAAAAAACCTAAAGCCAGAGTAGAATGACAGAGGAGCCCACTCACAGGTTGTGTACTGAAAGGAAGATACAGCTGAAGGTAATTCCTTGTTTCCCAGAGGTACAAGTGATAGTGCCTCCTACAACAGATAATCCTCAGCTCTTTCAGTTGGAATGTAAAGTGGGAGAGAAAGGTTCCCTCTTGGTGAGGGCAGGTGCTGGGTCTTTTCACCTCCTTTCAGCTCTGTGTGTGTAGGTGAGTGTAATACAGATGACAAACAGTCACCCATCTCCCTGCCACTGGCAATTAACAGGTGAGACAATGGCCACTCTTGTGTTCCCCAGCAGCCAGACCTCACTGGCCAGGTCCTCTTTAAAAGCCTGACTCAAGATTAAAAATGCTCCTTGAAAAGAACAGATCTTTGAAGCTGAGCCTCTCCTGGCTCCAAAATCATCTTGAGACACTTGATGGTGAGGGATGGGGTCGGGGGGGGGGGGGGGGGGGGGGGGGGGGGGGGGGGGGGGGGGAAGGAAGCTTATCTTGACATTTGAGCTGTGTGCAAACTGTAGTAAAATTACAACTGCATTCAGTGCCAGCTACTCTCTACCTTCTTTCCTAGGCTGAGGAACACAGGTTTCCTCCAGCCCCCTCTCCCAGCCTGTGAAACGTGGGAAGGGAAGGTGGCAGCTTTCCCAGGCTGCCTCAGTGCCATCTCTTCAGCCATGGCTCTGCAGGTGGTAAGCAGCCTCCTCTGCCCTTGCCCCAGGCCATGGAAAAGGAAGCCTTGCTCTTTTGGAGGCTTCTCTTCTCTTCCCAGACAAGGCTGCTGCTTACCTGTGCCAGGTCAAGTCCTGACTTTTCTTCTCTTCCTCCTTCAGTTAAAGTGAGTCACAAACTCTTCAGAAACCATTACAGCATTATACACAGTTTATAGTACAAAGGGGAAAAAGAAAACCAAACCACCCACAACTCAGATGAATGAGCATGAAGGAGATTTCTCCTGTGTCCTTTGGAGGAGGAGCAGAAAGGTTGGGAATGATATCTATGCACAGTAGGTGTCTGCCTTGACTACCTGACAGTACATGGTCATTGCAAAGGTGAGTCCAAGAATCTAGGAGAAAAAACAGACAGTGGTTTTTCAGTCAGTGACACAAAGAGAACAGCACTGGCTTTCTTCAGACAGAGGAGACAGGAGACATCCTGCTGGTCCCTGGCCTTCTTCTGCTCTAGTTGCTGTCTGCCTGTGTCCTCACCTGTGCTGCTGTCTCACAGGTTGAACAGTGAGCACAGGAGAGTTGATCTCTCCATGAGAGGCAGCCAGCAGGTGCTGGCAAGAGGTGTTTGGAAAAGAAACATTTGGATGGCTTTGGACTGAAAATATGTTCTGGTAGCAGCCCCCAGCTGTGGCTTACATCTGGTTGTCTCTGTGGCCACTGCTCTGGAGGCCAAAGAGGCTAGCACAGTGTTAACATGAAAACCAAAAGCTGGCACCTGCTTGGGGCTGGACCAGCAGTGTGATGGCAACAAGAGAGTTCATTCAGGTGCCAGTGCATCAAAACTTCTGTCTGCAGTCAGAGGCAGCCACAGAGTGCAGCTGAAGAGCAGCCAAAACCAGCTTCTGTGGCCTGAGATGTCTTCTCTGTGTTTCACAGCATCTACTAGGAATATTAATGGGCATTTTAAAATTGTCTGAAGTGTTTTCTCCCAGGCAAACTAGAAAGACAGTGTTCTCTTCACTACCCTGATGTAACCAAGGGCTAGGAGGAAGACTCTGCCATGGGCTGCTGGGTGTTTCATGTATCTTGAAAGTAATCCCTAGCTGCCGAATGGCTGCTCAAAAGCTGTTCTGTAGAAGATGGACAGAGAGCAACAACAGCCTTACTTTGTGTCTCTGCCACATGAGCTGCTTGAGCTTAGGAAAGATAAAAAACCACAAACCTTCTTTTTTCCTAAACATATCTCCTTACTCTCCTGGAAACCAAAGCCCAGACCTAGGAGGAGTCAGGCTTCTGCACCACCAAGTGCCACAGGGCAGCCAGAGCATGCAAAATGAAAGGAAACTCTAATCTGGAGCTACATGGTGTTCATGAACTGAGTGATGCCATCCCTTCTGCTTAAGGGTTGAGGGGAAGAGGGGTGGAGCTGGGAAACTCAAGCTCCATCTTCACTGTGTTCAGGAGTGGGACTTTGGACCAGAGATGGAGGCCTGACATACAAGCAAGCTCCACTCAGCCTTCACCCTCTGTAGGATGATCTAGTGGGAGGTGTCCCTGGCAGGCAGGGGGTTGGAACTAGCTGATCTTTAAGGTCCCTTCCACCTCTGGCAATTCTAGGATTCTGTGATCCTTGGTGCCATTGGGGCTACACTGTGACTACAACCAGGGCAAGCTGGATGGAAGGCACAGGGAGGTAAGAGACAAGGTGCTGCACGAGGACTGATCCTCCTCTGAGCAAAGTTATGCTGGAAATAATAACTGCAGGTCAGAAATCCATTAGGTGAGTCTCTGTTGATCTGACCTTCCTAGGTTCCCTGCAATTAAGAGAACAGGAGCATGGGCTGAGGAATGGCAACAAGATCCCAACCTGTAACCTACCTGGGACTGAGGGCAGGGCTCAAAGACTTAAAGCTACCTTGAGGTTATCCAGAAGTTAAATACTTAGCCTAAGTGGATGGTGTTCTCCACACTGGAGAACAGCTGGACAAATACAGGTACCCTAAAGGGCAATTCCCCTGCTCTGATGAGGCTTCTGGCCAGGGATGGTGGGGGATAACTCACCCCTGAGCCTAGCCTAAGGCTCAGCTAAAGCCCTTGGGGAAGGGCCTGCTCTTGGCAGTGCATTGTAGAAGAGACAATGTGTGCAGCATTCCTGGGTCTGTGCCTTGTACAGAGTACTTGAACTAAATTAGAACATAAAAGACTTAAGTCTTGCAGAGTTTTACTCTCACATCATGCAAAATTTGGAACGATTAAAAGAGGGCTTGTGCAGAGGCTCTCTGGATCTAGGGATGCTGTGAAGTAATGATTAAGGAGGCTTTGAAAAGTGATAGGAAACTGTACCTGCACCATAGCTGTGCACAATCCAAAGATCCCCACTGCTAGCAAGTTCTCCTGGAGCCATATTTTCACTGTTTCATAGCAAGGCTGGGAAAACAAAGCCACAGAACATTGTATTAGCCATAAACCCCCAGGTCTCCTCCCCTGGGAACACACAGACAACAAAAAGCTGGAGCAGACTAAGCTTTTCAGTGCCTGAATTACCACTGCAGCACTGGTGTTTCAGGGTTGAAGGTTGCCCATGGGTTGTAATGAGACAAACCAGTGCCCTCCCAAAATGCTGCAGGAGCACTGCTCCATATAAACTGGGCCAGGAATGACAAATAAACAAGCACTGCTTTGTCCTCTGAACACCAACTGGAAGCAGACAGAACTTCAGGAAGAGACTTTCATTTCTCTCCATGTTTCAGGAAAACAAGTATTTATTATTTTAGATATCTCTATATATTTATATGCATATCAAACCTTATAACTGTCTATCAATCAATCAATCAAACCTCAAGGGTCCAGTGACAGCTGCTGAGCAGCCACCCCTGCTGCACATGGGCCCTGCTCATACCTTTTCCTTCACTTCAAACTGCACCCTGCTCACTCCTCTGTTATTTTTCTCCCTGCTTTCAATTCTGCAGCAGCTGTAACCTCATGTTCCTGGCCTAGATTTGGGGAGGGTGGAATCATCCTCTGTGAAACCTTTCTTTAAATGATGTGTAAATAATAAGTAATGTCTGTAAGACAGCTCTGTGCAAAGGATTGTCCAAGGCCACCCCAAGAATCACCCAGCCTTCAGCAGTGGCTTTCACATGTGTGTAAAGGCAAACCTCAGGGTGTTCACCTGATCTTGCTGGGACCCTAACTAAAGCAGAACAACAACTTTTTAAGTTCTTCCATTCAAAATGTGGCTTGGAGCTACCTGAGAGGCAGAAGGGAGCCATGTTTGGCTGGAATTCAGCCTCTGCCAGTGCCAACTCACTGGTACAACATCTCACTAGAAAGAGGCCAAGGAGCTCTGCTCTTTGTCTTCACAAACCCTTAGAGCCATAAAACTTCCTGAAGTAATTCCACTTGTCAGCTGTCCTTACTGCACACCCCTCCTGGGTAATTACACTACCTGTAATTAGCACAAAGAGTTGCTGAGCTCATTTCAGAGAAGAATTTAGGCTCTGACTACCTCCTCTGGAAGGCTCTTGCTGAGGACTTTGTAGGGAAATTATCCCATGGAATTCTCAGTTTGGTTGCAGGGAAGAGCAGCAGCTCATTGCACAAGAACTGCTGCTGGCAGTTCAGCAGAGCAGCTCCTCTTCTCCTCTCCTGCTGTGCTGTGGAAGGCCCTGAATGAGGGCTCCTGGCTGGAGCTGAGCACTCCAGGCTCCCACTGTCCTCTTGCCTCCCAACCCCCTGGGCCATGATAAGCTCTGGCTGCTGCTCCAGGGCTTGGGGGGTGTGGGTGTCTGGGTGTGCCTCTCTCTGGGTGTCTTTAGCTCTACCTGACACCAGTCAGTAGGACATTAAAAAGGACAATCCTGGCACTTCCTAGGTGGTTTGATTGGAAACAGCTCATAATTAACTAACTAAACTTAGAAGTGACTCCTAAAAATAACTATAATACCTAAATCAGCTCCTAAAAAAGCTCCTAAAAGAACTACAGTGGTGGTTTCACTGCAAGACACAAGGCACAGCTCAACAAGAGCCTTCTGCAACCACCTGACAGCAGAGGAATGAGGTACCACACCTCCTTTCCTGCCCAGCCCTGCAGATGCCTAAGTGCCTGCCCATCCCTGGGCTGGAAGGCAGCTGCTGCTGGGGAGCTACTCACCGCTTTCCACCAGGTCCCTGGGGAATGGAGGCCACAGTTCTCACTGAACTCTAGGCAGCAGGAGTCTGGCACCCGGGTTGTGTTGTACACTTCAAACCAGTCAGTGTAGTTGGAGACTCCACAGCATCTGAACTGGAAAAAGACAAAGCAAGAGGATAGGCTAAGGCTGAGCTGTCAGTGCCTTCTGCTCCCTGGAGCTGGCCAGTCCCTGCCCTTCAGTGACACCAGCAGAAGCTTGACATTTTAAAGCAATGCAGCCTTTCCCTCAGCTTTACCCAAGCAGAGCCTTTCTCCCTCTCTTCTAGGATCTTTAAATATGGTCTTGTATGAAGCTAGTGTTGATACCAGCAGCAAAGGCATCTGCCTGCAGTGGCAGGACCAGGACAGCCCCAGCCAAGTGCTGAGGTGAAGAGCTGATGTGACTGAGCAGGATTAGAGCAACAGCTTGTTATCAGGAGTTAAAAAAACCCACTGAAGACATAGAGCACCCCAGGAGGTGAAGACACTGGGATCTCTCCAGCACAGTACTTCTGAAATGGTGATTGAAGGCAAATTTCTCTCTAAGCTGCTAATGACTGATCACCTTTGGAAGTCTCTGTCAGTCAGTAAAGATGTATTTCCTCTCCTCCTCTCTTGGGTGCAGTTCCTCAATGTCATCAGCTGACACTGCTAGGCAGTGGTACTTTAAGTGCCTGCACAGGACACAGTGAGCAGTGACTAGCTCAGGACTTAACTGGGAAAGATCTTCCACTGTGGGAGCAGGGTGAAAGGTATGGAAAGTGTACATCACAGTACAGGGAAGGGCTCTGCCACCACCTCTCTCTGGGAACTGCTATTTTCCTGTGATATAGCATAAGCCAAGAGTCATCTCCACAGAGCTGTACACTGCAGCTGTCACTCCTGGGCTAACTCAGATGGATCTGTCAGTATTCAGACACCTCACCCCTAATGAGTCAAACAAGGCAATGCTGGGCTGCAGGACTGCTCTCTGCTACTGCCACTGCCTCATGCTCTTTCAGAGATGTCACCACTCACCACCTTTTAGCCCCAAAAGGATTTCCCAGAAGTGTTGGCTTAGATGTGGGGTTTTCAGAGAAGTCTGTGTAGTATTTTTCCCACCCCTCCAGAGCCCATTCCTCTGTTTCTGAGAGCCTCCTCATCCTGCAGATGTCTGCAGCACCAGGACCAAGGCCCTAACTCAGCTCTAGCTGCTTACACTGGCCCAAGGGAGACCTTTCCATACATATATCTATATATCTAATAGTTGTGGAGTCTGTGGGCACAGAGGGCTGTGCTCAGCTCTTGCTGCAGACACAGGATCTGCCATCCAGCACCAACAGAGGGCAGAGATGTCACACGTTGCCTCCTGCCTCAGATGATGCTTCAAGCACCTGGCAGAAAGGGGACTACAGCAGAGACCTTTCCGTGCTCACAGCACTGGTTTTCTTCTGCCAAATGAAAGTCAGCTCTCTCCCAGACTCACGTCTGGCTCCTCAAGTGCTGCTCAGCATTCTGATTTGGCCTGTGGCAGGAATCAATCCTGAGCTTGCCCCTGTTGGATTGGGGAGTTTACAGGCTTCATCTCCCACACACTGACTTAAAAGGAAAAAGAAGTTTGTGACTTTCTTTTTCCCCTGTGTTGCTGCACAGGAGGCAGGAGCTAGGTCTGTAACATGTCCCCACCGTGGACAGGAGCCACATGCCTTGGAGGAGAGCTGCTGTAGCTGGAGATGTAAGAGCAAGGTCTTGCAGGCTGTCATCTCTGGAGTCAGGAGGCAGCTCCCTGACAGACAGTGAGAAGTGACAGCTTGTAAATAGCAAGTCTTGAAAATGTGGCTCCTGTGTGATGCAGAGAGTGCTGTGGTTAGGGCTGAGACATCTGAGTGATGTGCTGGCCAAAGACAAGTGACACAGGTTTGCATCAGTTGGGACTGGACCCCTGCTCCCTGTAATACTGCATGGCTGAGGGTGTCCCAGCCTGAGGAGGTGAAGATGAAGAAGAGGTTTTGGAGTTAAAGGCTCTCTGATGGGCTGAGGACAGCTGGTCCTATGGAGCCTGTGAAGCAGAAGGGGGCTAGGCCATGAGCTAGGGCTGGGACTCCAAAGTAAAAGGTCCTGGTGAACCAGAGAGTGGAAACAGGAGGAGATGCAGTTGCAGAGACAAGTTGCAGTTGGTCACTTGCCCATACAGAGCCTCTGTGCCTCACAGGAGAGCAGAGGACTGAATGCAGAGACCTGCCTGCCACTGCTGGCAGCCAGGCAGGGCCAGGAAAGGCAGAAAGGGCTGGGAGGAGCTGAGGGGACAGAAAGAATGAAATAGCTTAAGGATCTGTGGTCTTGAGGCTGGAGGAAATAATGTCAGGAACTAGAACTGGAAGGATGAGCACAGGAAATAAGCAGTGGATGATGCACAACCCAAAAGCAGAGGAGGTGACAAACAGATGAGTACCAACAGCACAGAGAACAGAGAGTGCACAAGCAACTGAGGGAGCAGTGTTCCACCAGGACATCAGGTCCCTGGTGAACAGTGACCCATGGCAGTAGGTCACAGAGGCAAGAATAAGGAAACAAGCTGCACTAGGACTGACTGGTCACCAGTATAGGGTCAGCAGAGGGATTCAGCTAGAAGCCAAGGTGACAGATAAGCTGAGAGCTCAGTAAATTCAGAGGCTGCATTCTGGAGGACCAAGTACAGAAGGGACAGTGTGGGAGTGACAAGTGACTGATTTATCCCATGGCCATGGAGCCAAATTGCTGAGGGAGATGAAAGACTATTAGAAGAGAGGGGATAAAGGTCAAAATAAAAGGATTTTTGAGAGTCCTCTTAGATCACAGAATCCCAGCATGGTTTGGGTTGCAGGTGACCTCTGAAGGTCACCTAGTTCAACCCCCTGCAGCCAGCAGGGACATCTGCAACTAGAGCAGGTTGCTCACAGCCCCAAACAACCTGACCTGGGATGGTTCCAGGGATGGGACATCTCCCACCTCTCTGGTAATGAATGTTAAACACAAAGTTCCTACCACAGGAATAGGCTGTAGCCATAGGAATGCTGGGTTCTTGTCTGGTTTTACAGGCAACCCCAGTACTGAAGGCTAAGGAAGCCAAAGTCCTGCAGAATCAGCCAGGCTGGGCTAGGGTTCATCAAAACAAGCAGACAAGGAAGTCACAGAATCATTGAGGTGGGAAGAGACCTCCAAGATCATCAAGTCCAACCATCAACCTAGCACCACTAGACCATGGCCCTAAGGACCACAGCTAGATGTTTTCCAACCCCTCCAGGGATGGTGACCCCACCAGTGCCCTGGGCAGCCTGGGCCAGTGTCTAATCACTCCTTCTGGGAAGAAATTTCTCCTAGTGCCCTGGTTTTGTGAATGTGAGAGAGAGCTAGGGACAGGGTGAGGTGCCTTTCCTGTGCCTTTCCCCCCCCTCCCTCACTGTAAAAAAAGGTGAATAAGGTAGTTTTACTCCAAAATGGTGCTCACTGGGTGGGGGCTGGATTATTCCAGCAGTCATCCTGAAGTACAGTTTGATCTGACAGAGGCAGTGAGTGCCACTCCAATTCTGTTCTCAGTTACAATGATCTAAATAGACATGAAAGGCATTACACAGCAGTTAGGGAGCTGAATTTGCTCACTTTAGTGGAGCTAATATGTTTTCTGCATGCCTTGAAATCACTGCCTGGTTAGTTGAAGGGAGAAATGTTCAAATATTGATCACAAAGATGCTGGAGGTGAAGCAACCTTTTAAAAATGAATGCCTTTGTCTCATGGCCTAATGATCTCTACCTCCAGCAGGAAGCTGGTTGGTGAGGAGAGTGCTGAGGGTAACTTCCAGCCTCAACTATTGGAACTCTAGTCATGTTGAAAATCACTTTGTAAGCTTTCCCCATCTTCAGTCCCAACACTCAGGAGTCACCTGCTTGTGTTTCTGATCCTTTTAAGGTTTGAAATGCTATTGAGAAAGGCTGTGAGCATGGTTAGCTGAAGATATTACCAAGAAATCAATAAAAGGTTCTCATTGGAAACAGCTCCTGGACCTGGAGGCTTCATATGACTGCAAAATGAGGCTAGTGCTTTGCTTCTAATGTGGCCTGTGGTTGCAGCTCAAGCCAGCTCCTGGATCAGTAGTAACCTGAACAGATCAGTCATGGACCAAAAGTGCAGCTTCCTCCTGAAAGATGGGCTCCATGGAGCCTGCTTGCCCTTGTTGCCAGTCACTTAGGAACTGCATGCTTCTGGTACAAAGAGGACAATCGTTCCTTAAGGCACAGAGGCTTCAGAGAAGAAACCCCAACCACCAGCCAGCAAGTCTGTGGGCACACTGGCTATCCATCCTCCCTCTCTTCTGGACTGTGAGCACTCAGCCCCACAGGAATCCAATGGCATCTCACTATGCTTCTGTCCCAGGAAAAGCTTAAAGCAGAAGTTGCACCCAGTGAGCTCAGGCTGAGGGCTTTGAGAGCTGCTTCCTAGGAGCCAGAATGCCAACAGCAAGCCTGGGCTGGGGCTTCCCTTTCAGGAAGTCTCCTGTATTGCCCTAATCCTCCTGTCAGTGCTCACACTCCAGCGATGAGGGCTGTAAGGGATAACGATTATGGCTGAACACAGCACACAATACTTGGCATCTCCACGGTGCTATTGAACTGCAAAGTGCTTTACATAATTAACCATGCTGGGATTGCTTTCTCTGCACCACTGCAATGGCCTGCTCCTGAGGTGCTCTCAACAAGCCCTGTGGAAGCCAGTTCTGCAGAGGTAAGCATGGGGCTGGGGGAGCTCAGTGCTTTCCCCTCCTCAGTGCCCAGCATGGGGAGCAGAGACCTCACCTCTGTGGCACTGGCAAGAGACCCCAGGGGATTTCAGAGCTGCCATGTTAGAGAAGAGAGTGATGGAACATGACTGCACAGGGCTTCTGAGATGGCACTTCCCTGCTATCTTCTGGCCTCCTAAGACTTAGCTAACATTGCTTTCATCTGAAATTTATAAGGCACTCTTTAAACTGTCATAGGTTTCAAGGCCAAATGCATCATTAGACACTGGAGTTTGAGCTGTAGCTCTACACAGACCACACAGACTACTGAGTCCTGCCTCAGACCCCAGCTTGCCACTGAACAAGACCAATTCAGACAAAAAAACCCTGTCTTGACTTCAGAGAAAAGAATCCACCCCCCTGCTGTACAGTGGCATCCTACCACCAGCTACCTCTGCCCTCAGTTTTCAGCTCTTGGCTCAACTGATCTCAATCAGAGAGCCCTTCTCTTCCAAAGGCCTCCTCCCACCCTGCTCTCCTTTGAAGAACTGCAATCACATCTTTTACTTCATCTTTTTAACTTCATCTTTTCCTGCCTGGAGAAACCTTTTCAGATTTCTCAGTGTAATGTGAAGTTCCAAAATCCTCATTATTCTTCTACATCTTTTCTGAATCCAATCCAACCAGTGGAACACCTGGGAAAAACTGCAGCTAGGGGAAGTAACCACAGCAGCTTACTGAGACACCTGCTTTGCAGAAAGGGGAGCAGAAGCATGGGGTTTGTATCCCATAATAATGCTTCTCCCCCCACCTTTAGAGGGGAGTAGGTTGACAGCAGCAGTGCTGTGTGTGAAATACAATTTTTAATGTCAGTGCTGATAGCAAACACAGTTACAAGCTGTACTCTTTACACTGACTTAACTCTGCTTAGTTAAGAGTGGAGTAGAAGTTACTATGACTGAGATGTGTGCAGTAAAGATTCATCTGGTCTCAGTGCCACTGCTAAAAGCATGTAGGTGGGAGATGTCCCATCCCTGAAACCATCCCAGGTCAGGTTTGGGGCTCTGAGCAACCTCCTCTAGTTGCAGATGTCCCTGCTGACTGCAGAGGGGTTGGACTAGGTGACCTTGAAAGTTCAACCCAAACCAGTCTGTGATCCTATGAGCTCTGGCTGATTTAAGTCATCAGAGGCATGACTACAGCCCTGCCTGTCTGTGCCACACTGGCACCTCTGGAGGAGCACTGGAGAAACCTATGCAAGGCTTTTTGAGTGAAGCCCAGGCAACACAAGCACTTCTTCCTAAAGCAGAAGGAAAGTTGGAGTGGTTTGCCTCTTTCAAGAAGCAGAGAAAATGCAATCAGAAGGATCACCCCCAGGAGAACTTAGTGAACTGAAGATGAAAGAGAAGGACAGAGCTAATAAAGCTGAGCTGTCAGGGATGCTGTTCCCTCAGCAGGCCAGACAGGGACAGAAGGAGGAAGCCAGCCAGAGTGTTCACCAGTCCTGACCAGACAAACACTGGCAGAGTGCTGGCAGAGCACCAGGAGGATGCAACAGAGGTGGCAACAGAGCAAAAAAGCCTTCACAGCCCATCTGTGGTGGAGGCTGACTGAATTCTGCTGGGAAAAACCTACTGGCTGTAGGAAGAGGTTGCAAACAGCATGACCAGCTTCCATTCTGACCACACTGGTGGAAACAGGACAGAAAGGAAAGGAGACAGGAGGGAAATGACAAGGGCTTGATGTGGTTCTCTGTTACTCTGCTGTTCTTTAAAAGAGGAGGTGCTGCTGGTGTCCTGCCTGCTCTTCTGCTTCCCTCTCCATGCAGCACAGCACTCTCTGATGTTTCAGTGTACATTCTGAAGAGAAAGAAGTCATCCTACTCAAAGGGGAGATAAAGAAAAGTTACCATGACAAAATCTGGAGACTTCAGCTGCTCCTGTGCTGGCTGGGAGGAAGAGCTTGGCTTGGGAGCTGGAGGTTTCATTAGGTTGACACCCAGAACATGCTGTGCCAGAGCCCAGAGGGTGTGGAGGAAGCAAAGGGAGAAGCTCAGACTTACATCAGTTTGGATGATGCTCCAGGCATTGGTCAGGCCAATGTTCCCATCTGTCCCATAGAGGTGAAGCCCTTTCTTCAGGTCCCTCTGAGCATACTTGTCAATCTGAAACCAACAACAGAGGCCAACTCAACATTTGCTGGGTACCACATTTCAGAAGGACAGTGCACAGAGCAGGGAGGTGCTGGACAACAGGCTTGAGCTGAACTCCAAGGGAACTGGCATTTCCTCAGGCCTTTCTCCAGCAGAGGAAAATGTGTTTGTGTCTTCTGCAGCACATGAGGAGTTCCTCAGAGGAAACAGCCTCAGGTTGCACCAGGTTGGACAGTAGGAAAATATTCCTCCCTGAAAGGCTTCTCAAGGCCTGGACCAGGCTGCCCAGGACTCTTGGATCAACTAAATAGAGTGGCAAGGTTAAAAAGCAGCCTTAGTTGCAGTCTTTGGGTACCTAGATGGAGAAACAATTCTCAACAGTAGTCAGCACTTTAATCTACCAGAAAAAGACATAATGAGGCTTAATGGCTAGAAGTTTAAGCCAGACAAATACAAGACAGAAACAAGGCATAATTTTAACTGTGAAGAATGAAAAAAAAACCAACCCACCAACATTGGAACAAATTACTGAGGAATGAAGTGCAGGCAATGATGCCTTTAAATCAAGGCTCAAGGATTTTGCAGAGTTCTACCTCAGAGGTAATTAGCCTGATGGGAAGAAGAGTGATTGAAGTGCCATGGACTACAGGTGACCTTAACAGTTTCATCTGCTCTAAAAACTGACAAATCTTTCCAGAAGCCTGCAAGTTTCTCCAAGGATAGCAACTTTCTTATTGATGCCAGATTAGGTCACCTACACCCTGCACCTTGAACTTGGCTTCAAACCCATCCTGAACATAACCCCTGAGATGAAACATAGCAGTCAGTTTAGCACACAGAGACAGGGTGGCTGGAAAAGCCTTCTGTTCACCTCGCACTGCCACCATCACCACAAAACCACATCCCTAAGGACCACAGCTCTACAGCTCTTCCAGGGATGGAGATTCCACCACTTCCCTGGGCAGCCTGTACCAAGCTTAACCACTCTTTCAGTGAAGATATTTTTCCTAATATTCAACCTAATCTGCTCCCATCTTGGAGTCTCAGCCATCTCTCCTTTCAAACTGGCACTGCTGATTCTGGGGCACACATTTTCCCAGGCACTAGATGAGCTTTTCACCTGCTAAATCCACATCAACACTCAGAAATGTTGGTCCCAGTGCTGCCTGGGCTTTTGCTGACTGTATGACAGAGCATGTGTCCTCTGGCCATCATCCCAGCAGCTGATTTGGCTCCAGTCCCCATCTCCCCAGTCTCCATGCTGCACATGGGGTGCAGCAGCAAAGGCCACTTGCAGCCACAGCCACTGTGCTGTCTGCTGCAGGCACTTGCTGTTGGGCCTTTTGTTTTGCAGTCTTGTTTTTCTAGGGAAGGGCCCTGTGTGCAGCCCTGCTGCTCAGGACCCTATCAACCTTTCAAAGCAATCCATCACCTAAGCTGTAACCAGTTCAGAAGTCATGGAGCCAGGATTAGCTGCAGTGCCACTGCCTGCCAGCCACAACCCAACCCCAGCAACACTCAGATGGGACTGGGACATGCTTTCATATTTAGTTCAAAACCTAACACAGACAGACCTGGATCAATGGCAATAAAGCTCCTACTACAGGATTCAAAGATGTTTGAAGCTGGGATTACAGCATTCCTGACATGATCCTAGAGGCCTAAAAACAACAGCAGAGGCCCCCAGGTGCTGCTGGAGTGAAAATGGAGTGTGCACACAGAGAGCTGTGAAGTGCAGGCTTTGTGTCTTGTGAGGTCTCCTGGAGGTGCTGAAAGGTTCTGAGGAGTTGATCACAGTGCTGAGAAATGCTGGAGAAGGCAGGTTGAGAAAGAATGAAAACCTGCCTGAGACTTGTGCTGCTCTTCAGTCACTATTCACCAGTCATCATCTTCCTTTAACACATTTTCCTCCCTCGGCCAGGGCAATTCCAAACACCCTGCTTAGGCAGGATGCCAAACTGCACAACCCAAACCCTCAACAGCACAGAGCCCAGAGAATGCTTTCTGACACCCTGCAGGCAACAGAAACCCTCCCAAGCCCCAAACTAAAGCAGCAGCATTAAAGACACTGGAGGCTAGGACTAGTCTGCACATGCAGTGAATACCCAACCCCTAGGGTGTTTGGAACAACAGCTCTACAGAAAGTCCAGAGACAGGGCTGGGCTCCAATGGCTCTGGAACTCCAGAGGTCACAGCCCTGTGACCAGATTCCACTGAACAGGTCAGGATTTCTTGCTAACCCTCGTGGTGGTAACCACTGAACTTACAGCCAAACCCACTCAGAAGTCTGCACTTGGTCAAGAGTCACAAGTGCTGGAAGCTGAAAGCTGAGCTATGAAGAACAGAATTCATCTTGCAAAAGGGAATGTCTCATGGTGTAGACAAACAATTTGCTGGTAGACAAATGTGCCACAGACAATCTCATCTCAGAAACAGAGCTGAAACCAGGCAAAGCAAAAGCAACAGAGTCAGGTTTTGCATAAAGCAGCTTTGCAGATGAAAAATGACACCCAGCAGACATGGAGCAAATGAGTCCTGGCAGCCTTCACAGAGGGGACTGGAACAAGTTTCAGTTCCTAAACCCATGGCACTCACTTCTTTCTACAGCAGCAACAGGACAACAGAAATGCTTAGCAGAATCAGCCACCAACCTCCTCCCACGAGAGCTTATGCAGACACATGGGGATATCAGTTAGCAAGGCAGGAAAAAGACCACAGAATGGTTAAGAGTTGGAAGAGACCTTTCAAGGTCATCTAGTCCAACCCCTCTGCAGTCAGCAGGGACATCTGCAACTACAGCAGGTTGCTCACAGCCCCAAAACAACCTGACCTGGGATGGTTCCAGGGCTGGGACATCTCCCACCTCTCTGGGCAGCCTGGGCCAGGCTCTCACCACCCTTAGCATAACACATTTCTTCTTCAGATCTAATCTAAATCTCTTCTTTTAGTTTCAAACCATCTCCCCTTGTCCTATCCCAACAGCTCCTGCTAAAAAGTCTGTCCCCAGCTTTCTGATAGACCCTTTAAGTACTGCAAGGCTACAGTAAGGTCTCCCTGGAGCCTTCTCTTCTCCAGGCTGCACAACCCCAACTCTCTCAGCCTGGCCTCACAGCAGAGGGCTTCCAGCCCCAGGATCATTCCTGTGACCTCCTCTGGCCCTGCTCCCCCAGGTTAATGAAAGATCAGTGAAAAACTGTCAAAGCTGGGCATTGGGGTGGTGACTCCTCCACCAAAACCTTGTAAGGGTTAAACCCCCCCCCAGTTTCTGAAACAGCTACTGTAAATGTTAATCATGGAAAAGATGCAGCAAAGGTTTGGGGAGAAAAGGCTTCAGCTGTCAATCCAGACCAAATAAACAGGGGAGAACTTGCATGATCTCTTGCTGAACCACATCCACACAATCCCTATTGCTCCTGCTTGCTTCCTAGCTGGATCAGAAAGCTTTTAAGTTTCAGTCTGTAAAACTGAGGCTCCCATCACCAAATGGGAGACCAACAGCATTCAGAACCATGCTGACTGCCACTCTCTCACCAGGCAGCTCAGAGAAAATCACCAGATCTAAATAAAGTCTACAGGCACCATTCTGAAAGCATTAGAATTACTTCTCCCTTCTTCTGGAGGGGATCATCTCCTTGGGTTCAGGGGGAAAAAGAAAGACAGGAGCAAATCACCAGAATAACAATGGTTCCTCTGGCTATTTTAGATAGATTCAAAACTGTTTCCAAATTGCATTAAATATTCTCAATTTAGGACAGGAAACTTCTCATTATCTTTCACAAATCTAATTAAACTAAATGAATATGCTCCAAGCAACAGCACATTCCCTAAGTGCACTTTTGAGCAAAGGGATTCTCCTCAGGAAACTGCAAATCAGCAACAGGCATCCTCTTGTACACAGGCAAAGTGGTGCCAAAACCTGCAAAGAACACTTGGGGTTATCAAAACATAACCTCATTTAGAAAGGCAGCGCCTGGGAGGTTCAGGGGCTCCTTGCCCACAGCAGACAAGCAGCCTGCACAGTCTAGGAACACATCACAGCAACCCCATGAAGGCTCCAAGCTTGGGGCAGAGTGGCTGGAAAAGTGCCTGGGAGAAAAGGACCTGGGGTGTTGGTCAGAAGCAGCTGAAGGTGAGGCAGCAGAGTGCCCAGGTGGCTAAGAAGGCCAAGAGCATCCTGGCTTGGAGCAGCACTAGCATGGGCAGGGATTGTCCTCCTGTACTCAGCACTGGTGAGGTCACACCTTGAATCCTTGGTTCAGGTTTGGGCTCCTCACTGCAAGAAGGACACCGAGGTGCTGGAGTGTGTCCAGAGAAGGGCAAGGAAGGTGGGGAAGGGTCTAGGGCACAAGTGTTGTGAGGAGCAGCTGAGGGAACTGCGGTTGCTCAGCCTGGAGAAGAGGAGGCTCAGGGGAGACCTTCTCACTCTCTGCAGCTCCCTGAGAGGAGGAGGCTGGAGCAGGGTGGGGGTTGGTCTCTTCTCCCAAGGAAGCAGCAGTATGATGAAAAGAAGGGAGAAGTAGCTCAGCAGCAGGTGGCAGCTCACAACACAAGAAGCACTCAAGACCCAGGTGCAGCAGAGATGAATCTTCTGCAGGAGCATGCCACCCACCCCCTACACACCAGAAAGAGAAAGGTGCTGCAGCAGCAGACAAATTACAAGTTGCTTTAAAAGAATAATAATCCTTTCTACACAGCCACCTCTGATTTGATCTGCTATATAATTGGGAGAGGAAGAAATGCCACTCTGGAAATTATTTTGGCCCAGTAGTTTTTAAGTGTAAGAGACAATTTGTTGGAAATCTAACTCACCATTTGCAGGCTTCATTAAGGTTTTGCAATTTTAAACTTAAATCACCTTGGCAAAGCCATCATTTATTGATGGAAACATTAGGACTCTAGTGGAGCATGACTTGTGATGAAATAAGAGAGGAAGGGAAGAGGGTGTGGAGAAGTGGCCACAAAGACCATTTGATCAGGGGAAAAAAAATATCAGACAGGGAAAAAAAACCCAAACAACTCAGTTTTTCTTACTCCCCCACAACTTAAGAAGAGATTTTGAAGTTGTTGAAGTTATCTCCCAAAGCCTGGGTAAGGAGATACAAGCTAGACTCCAGAACAGGTATAAGTAACCAATTTTCTTCTTTCTTAGAGAGAGACTGGAAGGATGGAGTGCAGTAAAACTCCATCCTCTGAAAGAGAAGGGAATAACCCAAAGTACAACAGAGAAGCCCAGCTATTTGTTGTCAGTTTAACCCCTCATCCTGCTGAACCCTGGCACTTTGGCTGAGGCCATGTTGAAGCAGTGGGAAGAGGAGGATCATGTTTTGATTTAAATTTAAGGATCTAGTCTATAATTACTCCCAACTTTACCAAGCAGATAGCTGTCACCCAAATGGCATTCCAGCACAAATCTCAGAGGCCTGATCTGTACACAGAGTGACAGAAGCCCAGCAGGGCAGGGGTTGGAAGGGACCTCTGGGGATCATCATCTAATCCAACCCTCCTTGAGACAAAGCAGGGTCACCCAGAGCAGCTTGCCCAGGGTCACCTCCAGCTGGGGTTGGAATCTCTCCCCAGAAGGAGACTCCACAGCCTCTCTGGGCAGCCTGGGTCAGGGCTCTGAGGCTTGTGTACATCTTATCCTACCAAGAAAAATCTCCTTTGTGCTTTGCAGACACCTCCCTTCAGTGCAACCTGCCACACAGCCAGGAATGGGTTTCTTTTACATCCTAGATAGCAGTCTTTTTTGTTGTACTTTATTAATCATACTACCATTCCCCTCATCCAGTAACTATGATTTCTGGCCACTTACTTTGCATAGATATGACACAACTACATTTCACATGCTAAGTGACTTCAGAAGGCAAGCCCCAAAGCCAACACAACTGCCAGGGCAGAGCAAAGCACTGCTCCCATGGGAAAGGTGGGTGATGCACAAGCAGAAATCCCTGAACCTGTGCCACAGCAAGAGTTAAGGCCCTCAGGTCTGTAAGTGCCTGGCAAAGAAGCCTCCACTGCCATCAGATGTCAGCAAGCTGCCCTTTGCAAGTTGACTGACACTGCCCACAAGGAAGGGCAAGAAAAAGGAGGCTGAAGAACCACCACAGCTCCCTAGAGTGCCAGCACTATGCAGCAGCATGACAAATGAGGAATGTTTGGTGCAGATCAGAAGAGGATAAAGAGGTTGCCCTGTCTGGCAGAAGCTCCCTGCCTTCACTGAGGTTACATCCAAGTGGACCCCAAGAGAATCCCTGAAATGACTGCCTGATTGCCCAGTCAGGTTTTACCTCTTTTAGAACACCACTTTGAGCTGTGTGGGTACTTCTGTGACTTGCTCATGTATTTTTTAGCTACCCATAATGAGTAAGAACATATGAGAAGAAGAATATTAAGGAAGCTGAATGCAATGCATTTTCAATAAAGCTACTGCTCCCTTTCTGCAGCTGGGAGTGCCATGCAAAACAAGCACACCTCTCAACTGCTGGGGGCTAAATTTACCACTGGGAACTTAATGGGTGTGCTGCTGAAACATCTCCCTGCACCTGCTTTGGCCATAAAGAGAGGAAATCTGCACACCCCATCCATCCAGCTTTCCAGCCAGCTCCTCCTCTGCCACAGAGCTGCCTGCTTCATATGTACAAATGAAAGATTAAATGGGGGGAAAAAAACCCCCCAATCTGGCAAGGTTCTGAGTCTGGGCTCCTTTTGAATAAACATTTTCAGAGGGTTTTAGGCCACCCCATGTGAGCTGAGATTTATAAAGTTCTGCCATTCACATTTCACTGCTGTTCTAAGAAATGCCATGAGAGAGGTTTCAGCCTTGTAATAAAAAAGCTATTACTGTGTTTGCTCCAAGTTAATCAAGTCAAGAGGGGGATCCTGATGTTAACACTGCTTTCCATTACTGCCTTCATCATTGCCCATTCTTCCACTGTATAAAATAAACAAAGGGCTTTGGGATCCCTTCTCCATTCATCATTATCTCCAGGTGAAAGCCACGCAAGATCTGTGGCTTCAGCCTCAGCACCAGTGCTAAGCTGCTCCTTCCTCCCTCTTCCCAGACTAAAGCTAGAAAGAGACTTTCCCTCAATGAATGGCAGCATTCAGCAACGTCCAGGCTCGTGTCATTCCTCTCCTTGCAGCCAGCAGAGCAAAAGGCACTCCTCTGCCTGCCAAGGTGACAGGATTCAGCAGCAAGGCTGCTCAGGGCTAATGGGGAGGAAGTAAGGAATCTCTCTCAGCACTCCTGCAGCTGGGGGCAGATTTTAATTACATGAAATAGAATCCCAGAGCTGGCAGAGTCGGAAGGGACCTTACAGATCAGCTAGCTCCAACCCTCCTGCCTGCCAGGGACACCTCCCCCTAGATCAGGTTGCCCACAGCCCCATCTGGCTGGAAGGACAATTGAATTCCCTCCTTTACAAAACACAATTCACCTTTCTTTCTCCACTCCCTCATATAAAAATCTCTTAAGACAAAAGACTTGTTTCATTTACTCTTCCATTTCAGCTTGCAGTGGGGGAGCAGGTGAACTGCCAGCTCCTGGTAAACCAAGGGAAGTGACCCAAACCTAATGATGCTTCACACAAATGCATCTTTCTCCTCCATGCACAATCACATTCCAAAGGGAACACAAGAGGCTCAGCACTGTGGCCACAGGACACACAAAAGGGAATGTTAAGGTCATCCTTACCCAGGGAGTTTTCCCCTTGCAGAGCAGGTTGCTGCAAGAGGAACTGCACTGAACCATGTCCCACCACTGTCCTGCTGGCCAGTGTCACTCCACCCCTGAGATGACTTAGCACCCCACTGCACCTCCTGCCAGCTCTGACTCTCATCAGGTGTCAACAGTCAAGGCTCTCTAGATCATCTCAACATGGGTCAACAAGGGAGGGAGACCCAAATCACTCTCAGCTTAACCCCATATTGTTCTTATGCAGGATGCAGTTAACTGCCAGATCTCATTTTCCTTTAGCATTCATTTCTCTCTTTACCTGATTCCACCACCACTTAAAAGAGCACCTGGAAGCTGCCTAAGAACCACCTCTGGAAGAAGAGTCCAATTTTTGCCTACTTGACTCCACTTAACTCTCTTCAATCAGAACACAAGTGGTCTGCCTACAACCTGAGATTCCCCTGGATAATGCTTTCAAGGGCAGAAAGTGAAGTGATTGGCAAGTCAGAACTGACATGGGGACATTGCAATGTCCTCTCCTCTTGGAAGGTTAGAGCAACCAGGGTACTGCAAGCTTTCAGAGATCAGCAACGTGATCCTCTTAATTCCCACTGTTTAAACTGTGGATTCATAATGTGAAGCTGAATGAGGCAAACAGCCTTTGAGGAGAAAAGAGAACTGTGTGACTACAGAAATACATTTCAAGGAGGGTGTTTTATGCCCTCATTAGCTTTGGTGCTCAGTCCCCAAACATGCCACTTGTCACAGAACACTATACAGAGCAGGACTCTTTACTCTTCTCTGATACATTAATTTCCTCTAGAAAGGTTCACATGGAAAAGAACTTGAGGAGAGTGACAGTGGAACCCTTGAATTTAATATGCTATTAAAAACAACAAACCAACCCCAAAAGATTAATGAGATGTATCAACTTGAAACAGAAAAGCTGTGGAATAGATAAGGACTTAGTGAGTGACCCTTCCAGGCTATACCTCTGCCTGGCATCCTTCTGAGACCAGAAATAAACACACACAGTTTGGGAAACAGGGATTTGAAAGGTGATGTTGCTCATTTGCACTGAAACTGGCTGAGAAGGGTTCATTTGGCCACCTCTAAACCTGGCTGGTAGCATCTGTCTGGCTGAACAGGACATAGCAAGGTGTTCCTGCCCATGGCAAGGGGGTTGGAACTAGACTGATCACTAAGGTCCCTTCCAACCCAAACCAGGCTATGATCATCTCACTGAAACCCCAAATGGCTTAAGATGGATATGGTGAAGCTGATCTCCAGCAGCAGAGAGCCACTGCAGTGTCCCTGTCATCTTCCTGTCCCTCTGCACCCACAGGAGCTGACACCTAGATGAACAGGGTTAAAGAGAGAAAACTTATGCCAGGCAAACCAAAGTTCTTCTGTGCTACCCCCAGTCATTCTGACAGAGCTGCCTCTGCCTTTGGCACCTAAGTCAGTATCAAAGACAGCTCAAAGCAGCTCTGCAGTGACCACATCCACCTGGGGCAGCCACACCTGGCCAGTGAATGGCCACCACTGTGGTGGCAGCAGCAAGGGCACTCCACTGACATTCACTTAAATACCAGTCCAACCTCAGCACATTCAAGGTGTGTCACTCATTCTCCTCCTGCTTTCTTCACAGCCTCCAAAAGAAAAATCCATTTCTGGGTTTTTTTTTTAACCCTCTCCACCAAAGCTACCTGACCTTGAAGAAACCATTGCTTCTTCCTTTGAATGCCTCCAGCTGCTTCTCTGCCAACTTCAGTGCACTCCCCTATCCACTGAGGAAGAGGAGGACCTGAAAGAAATCTGCAGGATGTTTTCTTGTGTGTGGCTGGTGTATAAAGAGCAGTGGTGATTCTCTTCCCAGCCTTGAAAGAGCCCTTCAACAGTTCTGATTCATTCAAATCTTACTGCAGCTCCTTTGGTCCTGAAGCTTCAAAAGGAAAGCAAAACATCTCCTGTGATAAGCCTCCCAAACACCTGGGTTTGAATCCAAATCTTTCTCTTACATGCTTCTGACTTTCTGCTTTCATTATTCCCTAGGGAAAGACCATAGCTGCTTTCTTCAATAGCTCCAAATGATCTTCTGAATCTTTCTCCTTCTGCTTCATTTACATCATTTACCCATTTTTAAGATGCAATTCAGCTTGCACTTCCCTCTGCCCTTCAAGGTGACCTCTCTAAAGGTTTCCTAAATGCTGAGGTTAGGACTTTGTCACCAGAGGCCACATCAGCACTGCTGAAGATGATGCCATGTGTTGTTCTGCTGGCCTGGGGGTCAGAGGAGCAACCTGCAGATGACAAAACCAGCTGGCAGAGCCCCAACACCCTTGGCTTATGACAGGGAAATGCAAACTGGAGCAAGCAAGAAAATCCAAACATACTTTGCTGTGCAGTAATTCAAGTCTCTGCCACAGAACAAAGTCATTAAGGGGTTGTATCAAAGATGATTAGCAGCAGGAGGGGCAGTGGAAGTAGATGAAGGGGTTTCAGCAGGAACCAACTGGACCCATAGCAGAGTTCTCTCTCCTCAGGGATGTCTCCTCTCCAGTTTAAAGGTACAGAAGAGGGCATCCAAAAGAACTGTGGGACAACAAAGTGAATGAAGACTCTGCCATGGTTAGAACTACCTTTGCAGATGCCTCATTTGCACACTGTAGCAAAACTGTTATCCTGCCATCACCCCAATTATCAGAGGCCCTAAGAGTGGCAAGGAAGAAACACGTGGACTCAAAGTGTAAGGTTTCCTCTCTGCCCCCTTTAAGACACATCCCTTTACCCAAATCTACTCCTCTGTCTTCTGGCTCAGTCATTTCCTACTGTCAAGGCAATCACTGATTGTGGTGCTCAAGGTTCAGAGTCCAAACTGATTAAGCATAATTAGCCCCCATTAAAGATGATTACAGCTGTACCTGGTTGCTGTGTGAGTGGCACAGACAGATGATCACTGATTGGTAATCACCATGGATGATGCTGGCTCTGTCTGTTTGGGATACATTTCAAAAGGTCCAATGCCTGGTGTCTAGGACTGCTGAACTTGAACACCACAGTTACTGCCTTCAGTTTTGGGTCTCTCTCACTCCAAGAAGGACATTGAGGTGCTGGAGGGTGTCCAAAGAAGGGCAACAAAGGTGGTGAAGGGTCTAGAGCCTAAGTCTGCTGAGGAGCAGCTGAGGGAACTGGGGTTGGTTAATCTGGAGAAGAGGAGGCTCAGGGGAGACCTTCTGGCTCCCTGCAACTCCCTGAGAGGAGGCTGGAGTGAGGTGGGGATGCTAGCAGACAGCATCATCTGGCAGCACTGCAGGATCTCCAAAGAGAAGTTACACTCTACAGAGGATGCCTTCTACCTGGCATGGAGTGTGGAGGATACCAAGCACCTGAAGAGGATTTATAGCCTTGGAGTCAGCACACTCCACCCTAAGAGAACCCAGAACTGATCATGGGTCACCAGCTCTTTCCTCATCTCACTTAGGAGTCACTCTGCACAGACCACTGCTGAGTTCCCTAACAGGAAGGACTTAAAAGAACTTCAGCTGCAAGTGACCCCTAATGAAGTGGTCTGCCCACCACACCACTCTTCAACTGCAGCTGACAGATGACAGATCCAAGACAAGGACTCTATGCTGTTGGCCTGCTTGCAGCCTGAGAACACCAAAAGTCAACTTCCCTTCTCTTTTCCTACATGTAAAAAATGTTAAGCATTTACTTTACTGTCATTTCCCAATGTTGTCTGAAATACATTGTGACACATCAAAAATGGTCCAGGCATGCAGAAAAGATGTGCTGTCTGTTCCAATAACCCACCTCAGACATCCCTCTGCCTGTGATGTTGCCTGTCTTTAACTGTCTAAAGGTGCCTTCAATATTTAGTTTATTGCCTAAACCATTCTTTTCTTTCTGCTATTCTTCCTCTCCTCCCCCTTCCCCAAATAAAGTTGCATAAATCATGTCCCAGCAGTTAGAACAGATCCAAACTGGGGAGCAATCACCAGCTTAACCAGGTGCCATTCACCTGAGTTCCACCAGCACACATCCAGTTCCTGAGCCACCCAGATATTCAGGTGGCTTCTTATCTGACCTCAGATGAATCACATAAACACTTGTCCTCTGGAGAGTAAGGTCCCATGACATTCCTTCAGCCAGGAGAGCACTAAGTATCCCCCAGAAGACAGTGCACATTCAAGACTTAAGCTTCAACATCACTCCTCCCAGTCAGCAAAAGCAGAGCTGAACTACCACTTCCCTCACCACTTGAAGATGCCTGGACAAAAGCATGTGGTTGGGCAATGCATTGAATCACCAGCATGGCTGTGTTCTGGAGTTGCTTCTACTTCTTCTACTCTGTTCACTGCAAAACCTGAAGCTAGAGACATGACCATGGGCAGCAAACCGTGGTGAAGGTGCTCCCTCAGCAAAGGCTCTGATGTGCTCCTGAGACTGGGACTTCACCTCTTAACTAGGGATTACAGACCAGCATGAAGGAAGCTCAGACACCTCTTTGTAGGCTAACACTCAGCAGGAGATCCTCAAATGAGTTTAGTGATGTCAGGAAATACAGGACAGCTCTGGCTGCCTTTCAGCTAGGCATCATGGCAGCAGCAGCTGTCTTCAATTCACCTACAGACCTGGGAGTTGCCACCCAGACAGCCAGGATGGAGATCAGGGTGAGAAAAACCTGCAGCAGGATGAGAGGGAGAATACTGTACTGCCTGCAACATGCAGAGCAATCCATGCTGACCAGGAGGAGACACCTACATTCATCTTCATGTCTGAACTCAGCTGGAGCAGGAGGCTAGGCTGCAGGAAGGGCTGCCAGGCTCCTGCATGATCTCCTCTTTACAGAGGATTTGCATTAGGCATGGAGCTCCAGTTAGGAATTGGATTTCCCTTCCCCCACACCCATTCCCCTGCTATCACTTTATTCAAGAAATCAATTAGGCCTCAATCAATCATTGATCAAGAGTTCCCAATGGGGAGCCCTAATGCATTTTATCTGCAGTTATCCTTCCTAAATAACACCTATTTCTGAGCATGCACTTAATTCTTTTCATCAATACTGTGCTATCCTTCAACAAGCTTGTTAATAGCAGTTTGGAGATGCACTTTCAATGAGAGCTTCCTTTGACAAATGAATTAGTGAAACTATTGGGATTTCCTTGGGTGTGTTTGCCTTTTTTTTCAGCCACACAGGCAAATAAACCTCCCCCTGCCTGGATTAAAAAACCAAGAGGTGAAAGTGATGTGTGGGAGTTCAAGACACTAAATGGAAAGCTGTTCAAAACAAATAGATGACCTATGATGCTTTAAGGCAAGCCTTCATTATTTTTCACTCAATTCCCTCTGGAAAGATGGGATGCATCTTTCTTTCCCATCTCCAGAATGTTTTCCTGACATTAGCATTTCCCCAGCAAGGTTTCTCTTAGAGACACAGAAGGGAGACATCAACTCTGACAAGGCTTCACTCTGGGATCAAGTCAGTTACGTGGATTTAAGCTACCAGCTGAAGAGGGACAGATTTCAACCTGTGCCTCAATGCTTTGCTGAAAAGAAGCCCAAACCAACTGGTTATAACTCAATTCTTTTGATGAAGTTTCTGCAACTCCCCATTGTCTGACACCACTACTGAAATGCTAATCAACTCCTTAAAAATCACACTTATTACCAAGTAAAATAAACCACAGAGACATCTGTCTTATTTTATATCACCATTTCTGGAACATTATTCTGCATTAGAGCAAGAAAATCCCTGACCAGGGCTAACTCAGCAGCCTGACAGAGCAGTCATTGCAGTGCATCAGAGGCCAGGAGACCACCCACAGCTTCCTCCTCAGCTCCCTGCACTGCTGCTCCTGGCCATCTGAGAAAGCTTTTAGCTGTGGCAGCACTGACACCAAACCCCAGCTCCAGAACACTGCCACATGCCAGCAACTCCTCAGTGTGTGGAGAGCTCTTTTAGCTCCAAAAGAGATGGAACTAACTGAAAAGCAGAGCAGTGACACACAGGCTGCTCAGAAACCACTGCACACACCCACAGCAGGACTTGCACACTCTGAAGCACTTTGCATGTTACACCATGGAGAGTTAAAAACGTCCTCATCCTCTTGAGAGCCTAACAAAGCCAGATGCTCCCCATGGACACTGTTCTGGAGCTCCCCCAGCCTTGCACAGCAACAGGAGCAGCTATGTTCACTGTGGCACAGGAGGAGACAGGCACCTACCCAGGAGATCTATCACCACTCACCAGTTTCAACACTATCAAGTTTTCAAATGCATGAGAATGGGATCACAGAATCAGAGAATTGTTTTGATTAGAAGAAACCTTGAAGATCAAGTCCAACTGTTAACCAGCTCTGCCAGGTCACCACTAAACCATGCCCTTCAGTGCCACATCTACACAGCTTTTAAACCCCCCCAAGGATGGTGATGCCACCACTGCCCTTGGGCAGCCTGGGCCAAGCCTTGAAATCCTTCTGGGAGAAGGAACTGGGTGGTGTTGGCAAAGTCAAATGCTGCTGAAGAAACACCGGTAGAAAAGGCAGGCAGTGCAGAGTGACCACCCTGCCAGTGTTGTAGAACGTTCCAAAGCCTTTGTCCAGTAACTCAAGACCATCTGCAAACCACCCAGGATTTGGATGATCTTGTCCCCCTCACTTGAGTCTCCATTTCTCCATTTTCAAGAAGATTAACATCTTTTCTGTGTGCACCTTGGCCAGCCCTGTGTGCTAGGCTGGCTGGGAACACGAGGAGTTCTGTTACCTGAGCAGACATCCTGCTCCTCTGAAGCTCTATCACCAACTAACATGGGAAACAAGCTCTCTGGAGAGTGGCTTAACAGGGCAGAGTGGCTGGAAAGGTGCCTGTTGGAAAAGGGCCAGGGGGCACTGGTCAGTAGCCAGCTAAACATGAGGCAGCAGAGTGCCCCGAAGGCCAACAGCATCCTGGCTTGGATCAGCAAGAGCGTGGCCAGCAGGACTTGTCCTCCTGGCCTGGGCAAAGGGGAGGCCACACCTCCAATCCTGGGGTCAGTTTTGGGCTCCTCACTGCAAGAAGGACATTGAGGTGCTGGAGTGTGTCCAGAGAAGGGCAAGGAAGGTGGGGAAGGGTCTAGAGCACAAGTGTTGTGAGGAGCAGCTGAGGGAGCTGGGGTTGGTAAGGCTGGAGAAGAGGAAGCTCAGGGGAGACCTTAGCTCTCTGCAGCTCCCTGAAAGGAGGCTGGAGCCAGGTGGGATTTGGTCAACCAAATGATCCTGGGATTCCAGTCTATGAGAACAACAATTTCTGCAGGAGAGGTTTGAGCTCAGCTTCCTGTATGAGTCATTTCTGCAGCTGGGTTGTGAACCTTCTCCTGGTGCTGGCGAGAGGCTCAGCAGCACCAGGTCACTTCTGGGAGCAACTGCTCCTGAGTGCAGCAGGTGGAAGAGATTCAGTGTTTCCACTTTGTCTTGAAAGCCAAATGTGAGAGAGGTTGTGAGGACTGAGCTAGGCTCCAAACACATGCTAAGGTGACACATAGCCAGCACATCCCAGCCCGCTGTCTCTTATCTGCATGGGCCCAGGGAAAACACAACAGTTACAGTAATTGGGTAAAAATGTGTTGAGAAACAAAGCAAGGAATGCACCAATCTACAGATCACCTATTTTTTGATAAGCTAGCAGTAAAAGGCAGAGAGGAACTCATTGCAATTTACTGTGACATGGAAAACAAGAGCATTTTCACACCTCTCATGAAAAGCAGAAGTAGCTGTTATTTTTCAATCCTCTACCATTCTGTGAGCCATTTTCAACACAGCCAAGCAGGCATGGAATTTAGGCTGTAATTTTCCCAGGGACCCCAAGTGAGTTAATGGCCCAGTCTTTATTGACAATTCTGGTCTTAACTTGGAGTTGCCAATAGCAGTAACTGCTCCCATAATCAACTATCATCCTCAGTGATCCTTCAGTGCTTTGGTTCCTGGAACTGGCTTCTGTGATTCAGTTTGACAATTCAAAGAGAAAAGGGGGAAGGGAGGGAGAGGAAAAAGCAAGTACATTACAGTGGTTTAGTTATGTTCTCCCAGTTGTGGGCATTAAAGAGCAGCAACCATAGCTCTGCCTAGAAATCAGGGGAAATGGAGACATCTGAACAAACAAACCTACTGAAAAATAGCATGCATTACAGCTGCAAAAATAAAGTAAATATGGACTTTTCTGTGCCTTCAGGAGAATGATCACAGGAAAAATAAATCCAGATGCTCACAGCAGAAGGATTATGCACCTTAAAACTGCTACAAGGCTCTGCATTTTATCAGTGTAATTTACATTCTAGCAGGGCCCAATCTGGTGCTGAGAAGCAGAAGCAGCATCTCTGACAGGATAGGGCCCTGCTGCTTTCTCTTTACCACAAGAACATTGAGGTTAACCCTGTCACTACTCCATGGAGCTCTTATAAATAGATAAATACATCTATTTACTAATATAAATACATATAAATCTAGAGCCTCACATAGAAATGATCAACTTATAACAATGCCAAATGCTGTTCTGTATCAGTGGCATCAAACCAAGAGATGAAAGAGAATATTCAAGCTATGGGTGGATGCTCATTCCCACTCCCATCCACAGGGCTCTACCAATGTCACTGGGGTTTGGACTGCTTCAAACAGGGCCATAAATTTAGCCTGAAAAAAACCCAGTGCTCTCAGAGTGCTAACAGTTGGCCTCAGTTCTCACAATCACACAAGCTCCACCCTGCACCCACATCTCTGGGGCTGACAGGTCTGCCCTCAAAACAAACCGAAAAGCTACACTTTGGGAACGTGCACAAAGGAGCAAGAGAGCTCCCAAGTCCCTTGGGTGTCCACTTGGAGCTGAAGACAGTCTGTGAAGCAGTCACTCTGTGCTCTGGGGACAGCCAGGACAAAACACAAGTGCTCTCTCTTTTTCCCAACAGCCATCCTGTGGGAATGCATCTCCTCACCCTATTCCCACACAGCCACATGCCACTGCAGCAGAACTGAAGGGATTCATCTTTTGCAATGTAAGCAGCCAGGTCAGAGGAGCAGTGAGCAAAGGTGTGAGCTCAGGTCCCAGTGCAGCTCCAAGAGCAAGGCATTACCTCTTTCCTTCCTCTACTTCTGTATTCCTGAGCTTTCTCCAAGCCCCCATCTCTTTACAACATCAGACCACAGAAGCAGCCCAGAGAAAGAGCTGGAAAGCCCAGGGCAGCATTTATCTCCTGAGATCAAGACAAGCATTTCTCCATCAGGAGAAGGGATGACAACATCCTTGGGCACAGGAATAAGTTGGCTGCCTAACAGCTCAGAGAAGCTGCTGCCAAGTCACTAAAATGAGAGGCAAAGGCATTTTTTGGGCTTCTCCCAAGCTGATGAATGAGAAGTAGTCTGCCCTGACCCCCTGTCCTGCCCACCTCCACAGCAAAAGAGCACAACCTACCTGAGAACAGCTCTCAAGAACTGCCTTGATGCCTGTTAATAACTAACACATTCCTAAAGCAACAAGGGCAGCAATGGATCCAGAGAGAACATTTCCCACCTGAGAGGCCAGGCCCTGTGTCCTCTTCAGAGGTAAAGACAGTGGGAAAAGAGTCAGGAAGGAGTGATGTCCTCTCTGAGACACTTGCCAACAGAAGAGCCTGGGTTTGCTTTATGAACAGAAGTGGTTCATTGGGGTTTGTTTTCCACACTCACATATTTATGGAACCATCAGCCTCAAGAACAGCCAGACCCAGGGAATTCTACCAGCCCCAGAAACATTTCTCTTCTACATCTAACCCTTAACATTGTCAAGTATTTCTTGGGTCTGTCAGTATTTTAGAAGCTGCTTTCATTTCTCCTCTTAAGATCTCTCAGGCAGAGAACCTCTTCTCTTTCCCCAACTGACTCAGGGTAGTCTCCACAGCCCTTCTCCATGACTGCTCTCTCCCACCTTTCTAAGCACTTCTAATCACACCCACACCTCAGTATTAAAGTCAGAGTGAGGCAAGCCCATCAATTTCTGCACTGCCATGATAATATTTTCCACCTGATTCCCTTTCTACCCACAGCCAAGTGTTGTGTTTGGCTTCTGGAGGCCCAGCTGCATATTAAGCAGATGCCTTTATTAAGCTGTCGTGGGTGACGTGGAGATCTTTTTCCCCAGGAGCTTACAAAGTAATTCAGAATCCAATAATGCATACAAGTAATTTTAAATTGCCCTTTCTAGTGTAATTACCTTGCAAGTTAATTCCATGTTCCAGCTCCATCCAGCCACCTAGCCCTTCAGAAGTGCACCTGACAATCACTCACTGTTCAGTAATTAATTCAGAGCCTCTCTAGAAACCAATGTTGACATCTTTTCCACTCCTTGTCCAAGTTATTGCTAAACACTCTGGATGGAACCAGGTCTACTGTTAATGCTCATGTTAATGTTGCTATTTTCTGAAGGGTTTTTAGGTTTTATTTCATGGGAGTTTTTTGCTGTTTTGTCTTTCCATGCCAGAAGCAGCTGTTTCTTGGTCATGTACCTGACCACTGTTAGGTCACTGCAAAATTGTGCCACCTACTCTGTGATTTCCAAGCTCCCCTAGTCCTCAGCTGTAAGAGACTTTGTCTGACAAATTGGATTGACTAAGCAGGTTACACACCATCATGCCTTTGCCTTGGGGTTATGTATGTCAGATGTCTCTTTTAAGACCAAATTGAAGGATAAAGAAAATTCAGCCAGGCAACCTTGCCCTTATCACAGAAATAGCAAGTGAGCAGAGGAGCAAAGGTCAAACTCAAGTAAAATATGAAACCACAAACAAAAAGCTTTGTGCATTAAACTTCCACACCATTTATCTTGCCTTTTCACTAGAGTCTAGGCCCACCTGTGCTGAAAGGAGCAACCTGGAAAGATGATGAATTGTGTGCCTCTGCCTGTGCTAAGGACACCTCCTTTGGAACAACATCTAGGTCAATTGAAAACATATTTCTTAAAGCCTCATTCCTTCTGAGGGCTGTCTCTTCTGAGATATTTCTAGGAAGGCTCCTTGGCTTCTCTGTTTGTTGGTTTTTTCTGGGGGATGTGGTCTTTGTTTTGCCTTTTAAATGGCAGCTGCACTTGGCAATAGCTGTGCCCTTGAGTTGTACACACCAGCGAGTGAGAGAGCCCAGTCCTGCCAGGCTGTTTATGCATTCTGAGAGGGCTCCTTCTGACAGGGGTGTCTCAGGGAAGACAGAAGCACGATGTGCATACCAAGCCAAATGCTTCATGATTTATTTATAGGGAAAAGGGGCAGAAGAATTTGCTGAAGGGGAAAGAAAAATGAAACCTCTGACTTACCTTGTCGGTGTAGACGAAGAAGAGAATCACAACAGTGAGCTCCAACAGAAATATAATTAACAGCATGATAAAAAACTGTAAGAGAAGAAGGGACAGGGGAATAAACAAAAAAGGAAAACCATCAATATCTATTTCAGCTTCTTCTGGATGCACAGTAAGTACACTCAGCAGATCATGCAGAATGGGGAGTGGGAGATACAAAGCAAAGCTGCTGTCTTACAGCAGAACAGAAGGCACGGGACATGCAGCAACTGAAAGGGCAGGTACAGGGCTAGGCAGGAAACACAACAGTATCTGGGCATAGGCATGGGCTCATTTACATCACTCATTTCAGTAGAACAGCATAAAACCCCTCCAAGATCTGCCCCCCAGAAGGTCACTGCCTTTGTTTAACCATGACCCTTCAGGACCCCTTCCCAGGCTAGGGTTTCTTCATTCCCCCCAAACCCCTCATCAGATCTTTCAGTTAACAAGGTATCAGTGCAGTCCACAGCTTAGACTTCCCATTGCAAGAGAAGGTAGCCTGGGGTCCCTAAACCATGAAGTCACAGCTGTTTTTCAAGGGGAAAAAGAAAAGGAAAAGGATTAAGTGAGAGCCACATCAAAAAACCTTGTGCACCGAGTCAGCTTGATGAGCAGTGGGAGGTAGCCACACAAATCACCTATGGCTTTCAACTGGAAGGGCCTGATTTGGACTGAAGACATCAGAGCAAAGTTGGTCCAGCTCTTCTTCTCCTCACAAGCCACAGAACTGTCCAAACCCAGCAGACAAAGCTCAAAAGGAATGGATAAAACCCCCCAACTTTTAACACATGGCTTTCAGGTAGATTCTCTAAAGCCCTCAGCTCTGATCAGCTCCAGTGAGAGGAACTGTTAGCAGTGGCAAACCCTTGAGGAAACCAGGTCCCCAGCTTGCTGTTAGGCTGCAGGTCTGCAGTAGCTGCATGGAGTTCAGAACCAGTGCTAGCAGAGCTTTAAATGAAACTGAGTTTTGCAAAGATGGGTAAGGGAGAGAGTAATTTCAGAAACTTTTTGAGGTTCAGGCCAAGGTCCTGCTCCCTATAACACAAACTCCATCCACTTAGCAGCCTACAAGGCTGGAATTTTAATAGTAAGCAACACTGACTTAATTGAAACCCCACTCCCAGGAGACTAAAACAGTTACCATCTCTTTAGCTGCAACCACAAGGCTGCAAACCTATGAAAGTTTAATAGCCACAGAGCCTTATCAGAGCTGCTTCCCTGCCTGCTAAGTCAAAAGCAAAGCCTTGAACCTATGGATTTTTCTGATAGAATAGAGGGCAAAAGGTCAGGAAGGGGAAAATACCTTCCTCCACTAGTACAATTACACTGTCTACAGAACTCATTGCATTTTGCCCCACCAGTCTTAAATTAAAGTTTATTTTCAAGTCTTCATCACTAGCATCTTCACACCTGCCTGACCCCAACACTGGCTCCTATTACAGCCCAGGTTTGAATTACAAAACTCATTTCTGCTGCTGACCCAAGCTGATTTCCACATCGTTACCACCCAGCCCTGACCTTCTTCCTGGCTTTGCAAACCAGCCTTGGGGGGCAACCTTGCTGATTTCTTTGCCAGGTCCCATTCCAGGCTGCTGCCCAGCTCTGACTGACCCAGGACAGGGCACTTCTCTCTTTCCAGAGATGCCCAGACATTTTGCTGTGTGATTGTTGGCTGTGAGGTGCTTTGCTTTTTCTCTCATCCATAAAGCATGGCTTTTCCAGACTGTCTCCCTGTAAATTCCCTGGCATAGCCTGGATTACCTGAGGCACTGTCTAGAAGCAAGGAAGGACTCCTACCTGTTACAAACAGGGACCAACCTTTCCTACCCCAGGACCCCAACTTTGTCAGCCAAAGCTCCATTGTCTATGCTCACATGTTGTGAGCTTGCCTCTCTCTGAAGGATGAAAGCTTCTGGAAGAACTTCAAAAGTAACACTTCCATTGCTTCTAAGAATGAAGGAGGGGAAAGGATGTTATTCTGCCCAGCTGAAATCTCTGGGGGCTTAACTTGAAATCCTCTCAAACTCCAGTGTTTGGAGCAGGGACCTGACACCAAGTGTGGCTCCATTTCAGGCACGTGCCTTTTCTCCTATCCAACTCTTTTTGTGGCTCATCAGCCTTCAAACCCTGCATTTCACACATGCAGTAGAGATGAGAGGGCTCAGCAGCTGAAGCCTTCAAAGCCTACAACCACAAAAAGCCTCCTCACATCCTTCCCACCATTCATATGATCAGACAACTCAAAACCCATCCCCCTGAGCCTCCTTCCCTGCCCCTGTGGCACCCACACATGCCCACAAGGCCTTCCTGATGTCCCCTTGGAGCCCATAGCCTCCAGTCCCTCTTCCCAGGACATGACCTGAAACAGCAGGTATGACCAACAGCAGGAGCCAAATTCAGCAACCTGGCTTTTCCTGTGCTCTCAGGAAAGCTCCTTCCCCCTTCTCTGCACCCACCCCCACAGAGACAGTGCAGGTGAAGCCAGGGAAGGGCTCCACAGGGGAAAGGGGAGCCCTGAGGAAGGATGTTTTTACCCAGCAGATGGGGAATTGTTTGGTTTCTGGCTACCAGCTCTAGGGCAACTTCATCTAGTTACAAGTTTCTCTTAATTGGCAATAAATCCAGTGAAATGTCATGACTCAGGAGTGTTTTCCCCTGCAACACCAAGTGATACAGCTCTGCTCAAAGCACTGTCCTAGGGCTGGAGCAGGCAGCTGCTGCTGTGTGGCTGTAGGGTGGATCAGCTGCTGAGACCATGGTGGAATCCCTGCCTTCTTTGGTTCTGGTACAATAGGTAGGATGTTGCCATCATAAAAGATGCCAAAATTGTGAAGACAAGCACTCAAAGTTTAGGAAACCTCAGAATAAAACCCCTCTTGGTGATGGTTATGTAGCATGTCTAAGCCTTTCCCTACACAGGCCCAAAGGCTCCTCCAAGCTATTACTGGTGGGAACTCAGCTTCATGCACTGCAGATTTTGGAAGTCACAGTGAACCAAAATGAATGCACACTGTTCAGAAAGCCAGAGCCCAGGCAAGCAGGATTATGCTCTTTCTCCAGAGAAAACTATTTGGTTTTAAATATAATCTCTAGTTTTCTCTCTCTTACTGCTTGCCTTCACTGACAAGAAGCACAGTTACACCAGAGCCTGCACACCTCAGAACCATAACTTCTAGAATCTTCTTCACATCACCTTAGAATCACATCTGAGTCACCAGACTAAAGTGCACACATGGACACAGGCACAACCTCCTTCTCTACTCCCACAGAAGCTTCACCTTCAGTTCCATCCTCAGCATCATCCCAAAGGGAACAGTGCCCAGCCTTGGGCCAGAGCCAGCCTGGCACAATATCTCATTCAAGTTTAAAAGGGGGCAACAGAAACTCACTGAGGTTTCACAGCATCTAACCCTCCCCCCCCCAAAAAAAATCCACCTGCTGGAAACTCTGCCAGCTCCTTCTCAAATGAGTTCTTTCACTGTGGTGATAAACACAGAGCAGGATAAAAATGAGTTTTGCTTTGGTTCACTGGGGCTGCAGGCTGTTGGTATAATAAAGATTTATGCATGGAGAAACAACAAGCCCAAAGCAAAGCATTCATGTAAAACTCTATAAAAAAAGATTAATCTGACCTTGTACAAGAGAGCTGCTTCACCACACTACTTGTCAAAGAGTGGGGATGCAGCCCAGGAGAGGCTCACTGGTGAGGTCCCTACTGCCCAGCTTTTCATAAGTGACCCTGAAACAACACCACAGGAGGTTTGATGAGGAGGGAGGGAAGGTGACACCTTCCTCCTTAGCTTCCACTGCTCATTTCCAGCCCTGAAGACAACTAAAACTGGTTTCTCAGCAGTTGCCTTCATATTCCACAAAGCTCATGACTTCCCTCAGAGGTTCCCATCAAAGGAACAGAGAAAGGAAGGGTGCAATTGCTACCAAGCCTACCTTGTGGCTATGCATCACCCTCCTGATGCCAGAGGGAGAAATTAGGAGAGAAAAAGAGGTGCCACCTTGCAACTCCATCCCCACTGGAGCTATACTGGCCTTTTGACCCTCTACTTCTGGTTCCCCTCATCCAGCTTCTCAATATCAGAGAGAGGCTCAAGAACTGTTCCCTCTGTACATCAGCTAAAACACACCACCACAGCTGGACACCTTGTTCCAATACTTGACTATCTTCAGGGTAACACAACTATTCTGTATCTAACTGGAATAGTCCCTTACAACTTGAGCTTTGAAAGGAAAAGTGCTGGATGCATCTCTAGCTCTCACAAGAGGTTGGATTTACCATCATTCCCCAAATGCATTTGGAGCTGATCTATTGATAAGGAGCAGGAGCATCCTGAAAGGCTCCTTCAGTTTTTGTCCATTTTCTTTGATTCTCTTTGCCAAGGAACTGAGGCAGGAGAGAACAGAGGGAAAAGTGCAATGGGAAATGACCTCTGCAGCCTGGAAGACTTGGACTAAAAGAGACAAAAGCAATGAATGAGAAATGACAGGACAGTGCCCAGACAGCAGCAGGAACTGGAATTACAGTCAATAACATCTCAGTGTATTGATCCAGCATATGAACTTCACCAGGAGGAAAGGGCAGCTTGTTTCTATCAATTTACATCACAGTGGATTCCAATTCCACAGCTTGGTACCAAAGGTTTTGCTGCCACTCAGTTGGAATTCTCCTCCTGCTAGCTCCACACCATTGGCTCCTACTCAGTACCCTCTGCAGCACCACACATGCCTCCCTTCTGCCCAGAGGAGAAGCCTCAAATATTTGTAGACTTGTATCACAGACTCCCAGCATGGTGGGGGATGGAGGAACCTCTGGAGATCATCTAGTCCAGCCCCCTACTACAGCAGGGCAGCTTGCCCAGGATCACCTCCAGCTGCCTTTGGAATCTCTCTAGAGAGGGAGACTCCACAGCCTCTCTGGGCAGCCTGGGCCAGGCTCTGGCACCCTCACAACCAAGAAGTTCAGATGGAGCCTCCTGGGTTCCAGTTTGTCCTCCCTGCCTTTTTAATCCTTCCTTGGAAGTAAATCTCTTTAGCCTCCTGCTTTTTAGTCTCAGTTTTGCAGCATAAAAATGATAAGTTAGCTCATAAACTGTAAAGAGGCAGTAATGTACAGGAGCAAACTTAGGAACAGCAGCTCCATTATGACAATGGCATCTCTCTAAATTGGCTTCATCAGCTATTATTCTCCAAAAGCCTTAACAGTTCATTCACTGGGATTGTGACAAAGTCACACACAGACTCCCCATGCCTGCTGCTTCCACAGCACAGCTCTGCTTCTGTTTGGACACTTATTCTCCATGACTGTACAGAAACTCCTGCTGATCAGTAAAGCTTGAAGAACCCTGCAGTAATTATTGCAGGGAAGATGTACAACATGTGCAGTTAGACACTGGAACAGGTTGCCCAGAGAGGTTGTGGAAGCCTCATCCCTGGAAGCTTTTAAGACAAGGCTTGATGGGGCCCTGGGCAACCTGATCTAGTGGATGGTGTCCCTGGCAGGCAGGGGGGTTGGAACTAGATGATCTTTGAGGTCCCTTCCAACTCTGACAATTCTATGACTTGATGACTTGATCCTGCAGTGACTATTAAACACTGTCAAACACCTACAAGCTTATCAAAGCTCAGTAGATTTCCCTTTTTCCAACTCAGATGGTAAACCCTACCACATGCCAGCTACAACAAAACAATCCTCTTATTAAGCAGTAGAGAAGCAGCATTCTCTCTGGGATGTTCAACAAAAGCCAGGTATATTATGGGAGGAGACCACTTCCATCTTAGCAGAACACCTGTGAAATGAGAAAAGGATGGAGACAAGACATGCAGCAACCACACCCCTAAGAACAGCCTTGGTTTGATGTTCAGCAAATTCTTTCATTCAAGCATTTATTTTGCTACCTGCCTTACCTAGAAAGCCAGGAGCTGGCCAAACCCAAATTCTCCCCAGCCTGAACTGTTTCAAACACTGGTCAAATAGAACCTGCAGTGTGGGGAAAGGAAGACTAAGAATAAAACTACATGATAAAGGTTTGTTTGGGGTTTTTCTCCAGAAAGAGAGGCTCCCACCAGCATCCATTTCCATTCCAAATGGAGGAACTCAACAGAAGAGCTCCCAAAAGCTCAAAAACCTCCTTGACATTTAATGAGGGTAAGTGAGCACCAATTCACACTCTGGAAAGTTACTCCAGACTGAACAAAAGGTGAATTCAGTGTGGACTCATGCAATTGCATTCCAGCTCTCTCTAGCTGGGCTTCTTCAGAATGAAAGGAGCTGTAGTCAGCTCTAACATAACTCAGCTTTGAGTAAAACTGGAGGCTACACTGAATTGCCTTGGTGTACAAGGGAAGGACAGAGTGAGATGCTGGTACCAAATCAGATCAAGCTTCCCAATTCTCCCATGCAAAAAGAGTTCCTAAATGCATTTGGATTCCTTTGCATTACTGAACCCACCAAGAACAGCCTTTCCATCATGCTCTGAAGGGCATTAGGTCAGTCCTTACACTGTGCATTGAAGGGCACTGGATCCTGACACTGTGCAGTGTGTGTTAGGAGAAGCAGCACCCACAAACATCTGCATCCCCCTAGGAGATGCCCACCTAGGGCTGGCTGAGGACCTTCTCTCTCACTGCAGCAATGACAGCTGAGCAAGGGAGACTCTGCCCTTGCCAAAAGGAGTGCTGAGGGCCAACAAACCACATGGGATGAAAGGCTGAAACTCCTGCACTACTGAGGACTGGCTGCCAGATCCTGACCCAGGAGGTAACCCTGCTCATTGCTGATCACACCTGAGCTAGAACCTCCATCAAAAAAGACACAAAAGAGGTGGTTAATTTTGGAGCTACATCATTAGACTCAGCCCCCTGTGCACTCCTGCCATGTTGGCATTGAAGCTGTAATCCAGTAACTGTGGCTGGCTGGCCAGGCACTACCTCCACAAACTGGCTATCTATAAGACTTAAAACTCTCCAGGTCTTTCAGCCTCAGGTTCTGACTTCAGCCTCCCCACTGTAAACTGCCACTCACAAAATTGCCTTCATTTCAATTCATGTTGTTCCTTTTAGTTTCAAACCACCTACCTGCCATATAAATGGCTTTTACTAGCCCAGACTGACTAATCCTGCCTTCTACTGGTTAAAATGCAGCAGAAATAACTAAGGCATGTGTCTGGAAAGAGTCCCCTACTGAGGTTTGGAATCTCACAGTTACTTCAGATTTTCACAAGGTGAATTTTTCCTGGGGGCTCTGTGCCTGAACTTATTCTGTGGATCCCAAAGGAGAAAAGTAGAGATGTCAAGAACAGTGGGGAACAGCATTTTACAAAGGAATCACCTGCTCACCAAACTAAACCCCAGCTTCACTCCACTCTCAGCTTTGCTTCATAGGCTTGAGCAGCAAGATCACCTCCCTTCCTGGTCTTCAGCTGAACAGGACCCAAAATACACACCAACACCAACTATAGCAAGCACTGGCTTTTCATAAAGACCAGCTTTGAGTGGCATCAAATTACATGTTGATAAAGTGCACCAGGGATGAGGCTCAAGCCTCTGTTCAATCATGGACAGCTGGCACCTTATTAATCTTTGATTTCACAGCAGCCTCCTTGTGCTGGCACCTCTTCTTCCTGACATCTCAGCCTTCTGAGAGTTACTGATTGGCAAAACCCTAGCATTGCCAAATGTGAAGGACTTCATTTCCAATTTAAGTCAATATCAGCCTCTTTACAGTGCTTTCTGCAACACTGATCCTTCTGCCCTGGACTTGAGACCACCAGTCCCATCAGGGTATCTGTTTGGAGTAGATGGCTAGCAAAGCTGGATAAAAACTAATTCAAGGGCACACAGCAAAAGATGTCTTCACAAAGCTCTCCCTCTTCTCAAGGGTTCAAGGAATCCCACACCTCCACTAACCATTCCACTCTTGCAGGCCTCAGCCTCCAAGGACACATTAAAAGCCTGGTCAGGAATGATCTAGCAGCTCCTCAGTGCTATCAAAGACCAATTCAAACCTGACTCACATCCCACCCTTGTCAAGAGGGTAACTTCTGCTGACACACAGGACATGGTAACATGCACTGGAATAGCAGCAGCACCCACTGCAATGGCAGAGCAGCTTCATACTCACACTCAGCAGGAGGCACTTGTTTTCTTTGATGGCACCTATGCAGCCCACGAAGCCAATGATCATGACAAAGGTCCCTGTGACGATCAGGAGGTTGGCAGCTGACAGGGATGGGAAAGAAGAGGAGAGGGTGGCAAAGTTCCCTTGGGTAACAGCCAGCCAGATGCCTACTCCAAGGATTCCACAGCCTCCCAACTGGGAAAACAAAAGAGAAACAAAAGAAACTAAGTTATTGTATCCAAGCAAGCCCAGATATCCATCATACCCATCCATAGCAATGTGGCAGCAGTGGGACAGCTCTGCTGGGTTAAGCCAGGAGTCACACTTAACAAGAAGTGATCTCTCCCTATAGCACTTTCAGCATGGAAAACAAACAAAGGAGAAAGAAAAAATAGAGAGGAGGAACTCATCAGTAAGATGGAAGACTGAAGAGAGCCCCCCAGATTTCCTAAACCCAAGGTACAACTGCAAGGATCAGGTCTCTTCCTCACTGGGGAGGAAGCAGACACCAAGTAAAGGACAAATGCCCAAGGATTCAGATGACAAAGGAAGTGACAAAACCCATATCCTCTTTAGGTACCTCAGAGAGTTACCTAGGATGGCTGCAGCACTGCCAACCCCAACACACCACCTCCTACCCCTGGCACCTGCCATAAGCCAATCCTGCCAAAGAACCCTCCTCTGGGAGGACATCTCAGACACCTCAGCTCCTGTCCAAGGCCTGGCCTCCCTTGGAAGCATTTAGAGGGTAAAGGGGTCAGAGAAGGAGGGAGAATCCTCCTGTAACATTAAAAACACCCAAACAGATGTTCACTCCTCCTGTGACTGCTGCTTTGGTAAATTCTGCCCTCAGGAGAGGACTTGCCTGGTTCTGGAAAAGGGTGAGAAGGGAGCAGGAGCAGAGGTGGGAGAGAAGAAGGGAGGTTGCCAGTGCAGGCAGCAGCCACCAGCAAGACATCAAATGTGCAATTATTAAAAATACAAACATTTATGAGCATGCTGTTTATAATTGAGAGCAAGCCTGCTGAATTGTAACAATCTGAGTAAAGCTGAGCAATTAAACAGAATTAAACCAAAGGGGATTTGGCAGTATTAGACATTCACACAGCACAGCCTCACTTAGGTTTCTTCTTTTTTTCCTTGTGTCCCTTTAAAATAACCAAATTTTATTGAGTTTTATAATTGCACTTTATTATCCAAATCAATTAAAAGCTAAGGAAGAAATTGTGTTCAGAGAGTGGTAAGCCAGACAGAGGAGAATATCAATTAAAGGCCTGCATCAAGGGGGTGCACATAAGGCAGCTCATGGAGCAGGAAGGGGAAAGCCAGAGCTAATCCTGGAGCTGAGCTAAGCCCCAGAAAGGAAACACTGAAGAGAAGCACAAAAGGCAAAGCAATTTCTGATCTTAATTGCTAAGTTCACCTCTGCATGCCACTGAATTCCCCATCACCAAGGAACAATAAAGGTGGCTGTGTTTCAAGGCAGGACTCCTCAGCCCAGCTGCAAACCAGTCTGTTTTGGTCAGAACTAAGGAGCTGAGCTAGACCTGCATCACTCTGCATGTCTCCAGGACACAGGGAACCAAACCATCCCATTCAGCAGCCTTTTCAGACACAGACTTCCCCCAGCACCATATTCACCCTCCCACAAAAGACCCTTCAAAAACACCATGGAGGAACAGGCCATGCCCCAGCCATACACACTGCAAACACCTCCTCTCCATACCCATTTATGGGCCATGATCTCCAACATGGTCCACACTGGCTGAAGAATAACCAGGGGGAGGAGGGGAAAAACATACAGCCAGAAGGTAACCCATAGAAAACCACTTAGGGTAACTGGAGAGATAGAGACAAAAGCTATCAGCATGGCCCAAGGACAAATAATTGGGGGGAAAAACAGGAATAAATTCCCTAGAAAGGGGACTAAGCCACTGAAGGTCTCCTAGCCTCCATGGCAGCATCAAAGGAGAGGTGGCAGACACTCAGGTTAAATCTGAACTGGTCAGAGCACTGAGATAGAGTGAGGACTAGAACTAAACTGCCTGAGGAATGGGACGGAAAGCACAACCCTGCTCCTGCCTCCAAAGCCTCCTGGCAGTTCTGCCTCAGAGCTGCAGGCACAGTGAGGCCGTGCAGAGAGCCCAATTAAGCCTAATGAAGGCAGCTGCCCAGCAGCAGAGGCATTACCTTGCAACATTATGGCTGTTATCTGCAGTGGGAAGCAATTCAGCAATGCCCATAAGAGGCAGCTTACTGCATCACCTCCTGCTGCTAACACTGCTTCCAGCAACAGTGACACCTACAACTCCACAGGGCCTACAGGAAAGCTGGGGACAGACCTTTCAGCAGGGCCTGTTAGGACAGGACAAGGGCTGATGGTTTTGAAGAAAGAGAGATTTAAACTGGATAGAAGGAAATGTCTCACACTGAGGGTGGTGAGAGCCTGGCCCAGGTTGCCCAGAGAGGTGGGAGATGTCCCATCCCTGGAACCATCCCAGGTCAGGTTGTCTGGGGCTCTGAGCAGCCTGTTCTAGTTGGAGATGACCCTGCTGGCTGCAGGGGGTTGGACTGGATGCCCTGGAAAAGTCCCTTCCCACCCAAACCATTCATTCTGTGACTCTGTGGTTCCATACTTAGTACTCTGGGAGGTGAGGCTGAGGACACTGCTGTGTTCAGCACAGCCAAGATCTGTCTTCTCCTCCAGTGCCCATTAAATTCTTGATGATGTACAATGCATAATGCTTGAGACATCACTGTCCTGAGGACATTTGACTCCCTCCAACATCATTCTTGTCTGCAGAAACTGAGAATTCACCAGTGGCACAAAACATCAAGGATCAGGGAGCTGGTTCATGCAAAATGCTGTCCCCGGGGCTGTCCCCAGGCAGAGCAGGGCTGAGTGGTTCAGGGCAGCTGGGCAGCAGGAGCACCTCACTCCATTGCCCTCGATTCAGAGACACTCTAATACACATCAGGCTCTCTAGCAACTCATTAGCTTGCTTTTTTTTTGATGAGATAAAGCACAGCTCTTCCTCAGGTTGATTAACCAAACCCTGACAGGCAGGCAGGGATCTTTTCAGCATTAAACCTCAAACTGCTTTCATGAAGGGCTGCTTAGGAAGCATCAGCACACACTGCTGAGGGCTTAGCTCAGCCCTGGTTCTTTTTCCACATCAGAATATCCCCTCCTGGGCCCTGAATAAAGTCACTGAGCTGTCACAGCAGACCCTGGGAAGCAGAAGCTGCCCTTAACACTAGTCTAAGCTGGTTTCTAAAGCCTCATTTCCTGCATGGAGTGAAGCACATCTGCAAGTCTCCAGCCAATGACCATAATAACCCTCAGGTACCAGGTTAAGGAAATAGTCCAGGGAACCAAGACCCACCAAGACAACCACAGGAGCCTTTCCAAGGGTAGCAGAATCAGAGCAAAAAGGAAACTGTTGTAGTTGGTTCTGTGTTGCCTGCCTGGTTTGATTTCTCTGTGTTGGTATCCAAGGAGCTGTCAAGTTATAGATCATTTTATTTGTTTATGATGTTCCCTTTCCTCTACTTTTCCTCCCCCTGTCCCATCCCCAGCCCTAGCCCTTGTTTGTGCCAAACAGTCAGAAGCAGAGTGAGGAGGGGATGAGCCCTCTCAGGGCTTGCCAAGATGTGATAGTGAGCAAACCCAAAACCATTAAGAGGGCTACTCTTGGCAGTTTGGGGGCTTCCAGGCAAACAGTGAAGTTGTCATGAATTAAAACAAAGATTAGCAAGAAGCTCCACAGCTTGATCCTGGTGTAGTGGCAGCCCAATAGGAGTGTGAATTGACTCCATGTGGTGAGGGCAGGGTTACCTTTAAGGAAGCCCACAAACAGAATCTCCCTCAGATGTCACACTCCTGACAACAGCAATTTTAATCCCCTTTAACACATTATTTGCCTAATTGTTGGTGGTACTCCACTCCTTTGCAATCAAGGCAGCTTGTGGCAAAAGCTGAAGCAAGCAGCAGCTTCCTTTATTTTTCCCCCCAAAAAACCCAAATCACAAAGAATCATTAAGGTTGGAAGAGACCTCTAAGATCATCAAGTCCAACCATCAACCTAACACCCCCATGCCACTAAACCATGGCCCTAAGCACCACATCTAGATGTTTTTTCAACCCCTCTAGGGATGGTGACCCCACCAGTGCCTTGGGCAGCCTGGGCCAAGGACTAACCCCTCTGGCAGGGAAGAAATTCTTCCTGCTATCCAATCTAAACCTCCCCTGATGCAACTTGAGGCCATTTGAATGTTGCAATTTTTAAGTAAAACCTTTTATTCCAAGGCCAAGACAGCATGCCACCAGAGGGACACTGTCACAGCCCCAAGACTCAGGAGATTGAATTAAGTGTCTGCTCCAGGACTGACCTCAGTGCAAATCTCAAGCTCTTTGGTGTTTGTGCCTGAGCTGCAGAATCACAGGTACCAAGACACAAGTGGGTAGGTTTTTGCAAGCCCTGGACATTGCAATTGGCTGTGGCAGGAGTAGTTTAGTCTGCTCCAGACAAACCTCTCAGGCATTTCAAGCAGTAAAGGGAGTTGGTCACTCTAAAAGCATACACTGAGCCTGTCTCTCCCTCCCCCAAGAGACACAGCCACATGGGCACTTGCTCTCTGGGCAGAAAAGCTGCCTGTGGAATTAGAGCCTCCAAAGTGTTCTAATGGAGTAGCAAATAAATTATTCAGACTCCAGTGAGTACATTTAGAATTGATCTTACAGTGTGGCAAACAAAGTAATCCCAAACAGCCCCAGATATATGCATGTTGCTGGAGAAAATTCTTGTGAAGTTCCAGCTGCAAGCTTCAAGTACTGCAGGAGAAATTGCCTCATTGGTCACCAGAATGGTGCTGGTGTCTTTAAGGGGGGGGGTTTATTGGTTTTATTACAGGGAAAAATGCATCTAATGGAGGCTTCTCATATTGTATTTGAGGAGGATCCACTCATCATGCTCCCTCCTTTAGATAAAAAGGAGAAATCTTGGTGTGTTAAGAAACAGCAGAGTCCAAGTGGAAGGTATGCCTGCTGGGTTTGTAGTTTAATTCCCTTGGAGAGGTTCTTCCCCACCCCTCCCCAGTCTCCACCTATTTACCCTGGCAGGGCTCTCTCAATCCCACTTGCTAGCCAGTTACTCATGTGAACATGCTTCCCCCTCTAAACATGGAGTATTTACAGGATGGAAAAACAAATCAACATCAAAGTATTCCTAGTAGTGATGTGAACCTTATCCTTGTGTTTAAGGCATGCTCAAATCACTGCTCCTCTCAGCCAGACACACACAGGAGGGGGAAATGGAATACAAATTACACTGAAGGGATCAAATGAATCCAGGATCTTACATGGGAAAAGCAGAACACAGGCAGTAAAGCAGAGACCAGAGTGCTCTGGGCAAGCACATGCAGCAAATGACCTGTCAGGGTAGCCACTGCCTGTCTTGGAGTGGCCACTGCTGGAAAAACACCTTCAACCTGGCAGGACACTAAGTGAAGACCCTGCAGATGTCTCTTCTGCACCACAGCACTAGCAGGAGGATGGAAGCTGCTGCTGGTGTCCCACCACATGGACAGACACTTCAGCAGAGCTTCTGGGACACAGACTGCTAGTGTGAACACAAGGTGCATTTTATTTGCTAGGCAGAGGTCTGAAACTCAACAAATATGGGATGATATCTGGAGATTTAATAGAAGGGTGGCATAAAACTCAATCCTTTTGTACCTCTGGCTTTAGAAAGTTCAGTGGAGTAGTGAGGAGGGAACTGAAGGACATTTCTACCCTTAGTGGATTGAGAGGCTCTAAGGCTCTGCAGGACTGAAGGATATGCAGAAACCTCCTCCAAAATGGCCATGAGCTGTGTCCTTTTAGCAACAAATTGAAAAGAACTAGGAAAAAAATACTTGGAAAAAATTCAATTAGTGGGATTGAGATTCCTGGGAGTGCAGAGACTGGAACAGTAGCAGCCCACAGACACCAACAGGGAATGCAGGACCATTATTCATTTTTCTGGAGATAAAAAAGCTAGAGGTTTATCTGATCTGCAGGTTGAAAAGCAATAAAAGCAAGCACTTTTCTCCCAAACATTTCATTAAATTCTGGAATTCATTGCCAGCAGGTTCTGTGGATGTCAAAATGCAAGCAGGTTCAAAAAGGGACTGCACAAGTCAAAAAGGAGGGCAAGGGATTCTAGCATTGATTAAAAATGACATTTTGCATGCAGTGCTTGCAGGGGAAGACCTTAAACCATTAATTGAGGCAGTTGGTAAAGATGCCCTGGGTTACCTCTCCTTTTTTCTTCTGTTCTCCCTAAGAATCCCTGAGCAACCATGACCAAAAATAGGATACTCAGCTAGATGAAACTTTGACAGCATTGTGGGCATTTCTACCTTGTCCTTACTTCACCTTCTTCCTCTCCCTAGTTTTCATCTTCACTTACAGTTTGAACTTCATTTTTTCATTGCTTGCTTTGCTTGACAGCAGCCTATTTCCAGACACAGGGTTAGAGACATAGACAGCAACCAAAGGGTTCAGTTCCTGTTTCTCCTTACCCACATATCAGACTTCTGGGTGTCTGTTGAGGAAAGCAGAGCTGATTTCCACTCTCAATTCAGAAATCTGTTCATTCATAAGAAAACAGAAACAAATCCAGAATTCTCTCTCTCCCTGGGACCCACTGGACCTAGAAAAGCTGAATTTCCTTTCCAGGGGGCATGTGGATCCTAGCCAGACTCTTGTTTCTCAGCCTTAGCAGATCTGGAGTAAGATCTGCTAACCTCTGTGCATCTCAAGGCTGACTCAAGCAGCATCCTCTCCCCAGGTCCCAAGTTGTGCTGGTGTGATCATGGTTAATGTTCCTGGTGGAGACCTGCTCAAAGGGAAATCAGTGCTGGCAACACCTGAGGACAGGCAAACCTTCCCTAGCACAGGAATTCCCTTCCCACTGTTCTCCAAGTATCCCCCCCTTCACCCCCTAAAAAAAGCACAGGACTCTCAGGCAGATGCCTGGCACGTTCAGCTCTCTCCTGGAGGAGCTCAAGCCATTCCCCAGCAGGGACAGGATGGTTTTGGGAAGCAGCAGGACTTTTACACAGTATCTCAGTCCCTAGAAAGCTGTAGGACAAGGCCAATAGCACAACCCTCCTGCCTGAAGGAGTCACAGGTATGAAAACCTTCTAACTGCTATTACACCATGAACTGTGGGCTTGTTTTGGGAATGAAATGCACTCAGAAACAAGAGGATCACAAGGTGACACCTCACAAACAGAACACTGTGCAACACTGAACTGCTTTAGATGCTCCAACACAACTCCCCACACTCCCTTTCCACCTGTTTCCCCTCCCCACCACGCTTCAGTGAACTCCTATTGCTCTTGAGGATGCCAGGTAAGCCCTTGGCTGCCATGGGAGCTTGCATGCAAGGTGAGCACTCATCACCTTCACACTCCTGCCTGGATTAAACCAACCCAACAAACACCAACTGGGGTGGCCCAGGGGAAATGCAAACCTAGCTCTGTGGAGGACATCCAAGCATGCCAGCAAGAGCAACACTGATGCTGAAATGGGAAGGCCATGAAGATGCAGCAAGATCTTCCTATTCTGAGCTTTGGCTCTCCATGGACACAGGCAGAATGACCCAACTTGTCCACTGCCACTGGCATCTAAGCAGAAGTCCTTTTTCACAAGGCCCCATCAATAAGCAGCTCACATGGCCACAGGAAGGGTTTCTACATGTTCAGCATTGATCTCCTGATCAATCCCAGCCCTGTGAGCAATAATCACACCCTAACCAACCAGCAGCCTCACATCAGAGCTCATCTGCTTTCACTGAGCACCATCAGAGAGCTGAGCAAAATGCATTCTGAATCTTTTATGGATTCTTTTTAATGGATTGTTAATAATATTTGTACAGGCAAACAAAGTATTTACTGGCATGGTAATTGCCTAACAATACCATCTAAGGAGTCCCTGGTAACACCCCCAGCATCAGGACTGCAACAGCAGCTCTCACTCCACTAGTTCAAATGCCTTGTCAGGAAAACTGCTCTAATTGGGTGGGAGTACAAAGAGAAAGCCAAGATTATTCCCTTGGTTTATGTTAGCAATTTTTAATGATTGTTTATTTATATTAGGCTCTGCTATGCAATAGCACATCTGAGGGTTTCCTGCACTCTTCCTGCCTCTATTTATACACAACTGCCTGTGTCCCAAGGTATTCCCTGGCACAGGCACTATGCCATCAGGAATGAATGCCACCTCAAAGAAGCTTTTTAGTTTTGCTAGTTATCCCCCAAAGAAACACTACAGTCCTTTCTTATCCCAGCCAAATAGCTGCTATGGAAGCACTTCACATGCTTTAGGATAAACACATTTAGTTAAACAGATCAGTGATCAGCAGCTTCCCACAGCACACAGATAGCCCAGCCCACTGACCCCTTGCTTTTACACTTCACTTTTTACACTTTCTTTTGCCTTTGTTTCAGGGATCTGTGGACACAAGTGCAAAGACCATGAAGTAGAAATGAGTAGAAACATCCCCAGGCAGACTGTCCAGACAATGAGCTTACACTATGGCCCACCTACACCTACCCTCTGGGCAAGAGAAGTACTGTTGAAACTCCTGAACTGCAGAAGATTCCTGGCCTAAACTCCATCTTTTGTGTTTTATCAGATGCTACAGGATACAACAGAAGAAGACTGCAAATGCTGCTTCTAATTTCAGGTCTGTATGAGCAGCTTTTAGACATCTGGGGTGGGTTTAAGGTCACCTAACTTTAGATGTCAGTCCTATTAGTGGTGCCTAGAAATCAATGTGCTCATCAGAGTCCAAGCCTGCCTTTGGCCAGCTGAAGAGCTCCCTAGACACCATTAGTGGTATTGATCACAAATTCCTGACTGCAACAGTAGCCCAGACACCTAGAGTTAGGACAACCCAGATCCCAGCTGAAATCCATCTAGCCCAGACTCCCCTTCTTTGGCATTGGAAAGAAACAGGCATCTCCAAAGGTCATCCCAGAACACACATCCAGGACAAAGCAGCCTTTGGGAAGCCTCTTCCATGCAGGGGCAGCAGGAGCAAGCAGCAGAGACCTAAAGACAAGAGCCCTGCCAGGTGAAAGGCACAAGAGATGATTCCTCTCTCCAAGTGTCAGGTCATGAAACTTCCCAACCACCCTGAGGTAATCTGGAAATTAACTCAGCTACCCTTATTCATTAAAAGGACACACTGCTTTTTTAATGCCTTGTGATAACAAAAATCCCCCTATCCCATAGGGAGCAAACCCCAGGGGAGTGCAAACACAGATGGAGAGCATGAAGAATCCAACCAGCTCCATTCAGCATGTCCCTGCTGGTCAATGCTCATGGGAAGCATCCAGCTACACAGCCAATCCTGCACTGCTTTGGAGCAGCATCAAGAGGTAATACTGACATCAATTTATAGCTTTTTTATTCCTTTGCCCCCTCCCATTACAAATTCATGAACCACTTGGAGTTTATTGCATTTTGATGTTTGTCAGTTTTATTTCCACTCTCTCTGTGCCATTAGAGGGGGGAAAAAAAGCTTTGGGGTTTCTGGAGATCCTCAATCATTCTGTGCTGGGGCCTGCAAATCAGATGGAAACAAAGACTTCTGGCTCATCTAAAAATAAACTGTCATCTCAAATGCTTTCTCAGCACAATTTTCCATCATAAAACACTGCTCCATAAACATGGCTTTATAAATTATATATCTTAAGCCTTTGCATACTCACAGCAGTTTACCAACAAACATTCCACAATACCTGCTAAAAAAAAAAACAACCCACCCCAAAACCCAGACAGAAAGTCACTGCCTATGATGATAAATGATTACAGCTTAATAACAGTCAAGCTGACAAAGCTGCAATGTCCACAGGGTGTAGTGCAATTCAAATGCCACAAGTGGAAGAATAAAAAGCTTTCAAATAGAAATGCTCCTGCCTTCAGCAAAGAGAGGAAGGCCTCCTGATGCCAGGTTGTGCACTAATTTTAGGCTGTGTCCTGTCCTCTCCCCCTACCCCACCAAACAGTGGAATTTAATGCACATTTAATAGGCAAGAGAATAAATAAGCTTCAGGGCAGAGACTGGTGCAGTGTCTGTGCTGGGTGGGACAGGTCTGCCTAGAGACTAGATCAGAGAGAGATGGGAGCAGGCAAGAAAAGGCAGTCAGGCATAACTTCAGCCACACAAGAGCAAGAGGATGTTTTGGGATAGTGAACCATGTTCTTGGCTTAACTACAACATTAGCTTCTCAGGACAGGGAGGTGGAAGCAGCAATGGGACTCAGTATGAAATTTCTCAGTTAAGTTCAGGCTAAAAACCACATTTGTGACCCAAGGGAAATGTCTCATTTAATAACTCATCCTGAGGCCACTCCCAGGCTGCAGCTGTCCTGGAGAGAACCTGCTCATAATTGATGCCCTGTTGCCACTTAAAGCTAAATGACTGCTTCCCAATGGTAAATGAAGAGCTCAGTAGCAGGGGAATGTCCCCAGATGATTTCAGCAGCCTCCACTCCCATTCCCTTAGCCATTTAACAGGGAAAACACAATCAAAGGGACAGAAAGATCTGATGATTGGAGCCTGCTTTGAACAGCTCCTCTTCAGGCAAAGAAATAAATCCCCAAGCAGCATTTACTCCAGGATTTTTCCTGGCATGTGAGTCCCATCATGGTCTCTGACTCTCTCAGGGCCAAGTGACCTTTGCCTATCAATTACCAGCAGAGCTTGCTTCTTATCTAGACTGAAGAGATCTTCCCTGGTGTGGGACACACCTCAAGAGCTTGTTCCATGCAATGGCCTTTTACCAGCACAAAACAACATCCAAAAAGCATCCTGTTTTGAGGCTACCTCCTTCCTTTCCCACAGCTGGCTAAGAGTGTGGCAGACCATTCAGAAGATGCTCTCAGGAGACAGAAAGGCAGCTATGGCTGAAACAGCACCAGGGAGGGAAGCACAGCAGGATGAGAGAGTCCTCAGGTGAAAGGGGAAAGATAAGCTGGAGAAACAGGACAGAAAAATGTGAGTAACTGAGTAAAATTTGGTAACTCTCCTTAGCCAGTTGCCTCCAGGCCCAGTGGTCTGGATGTTTTCTCTCCATCCTTCATGCCCTTCACCTTCAGATATGCTATCTCAGCATTTATTCTTACTCCACAGGAGCTCTGCACTCATCCCCAGTCTGAGACTCTGTTCACTGAACCAAAAACTCCTTTCTGCTCAGTGACTGCAGCCTCCAGGTTGCTTATGGAGGGGGAAAGGAAGAGTGGAAGGGTGAAGGGGATACCAACAGGAGTGCAGCAGGTAAGCCAAAGGCTGGCACTGAACATCTACACTGCTCCTGGCAGCACAGAGAGCTCAGGAGCAGATCTGAGCTGCTTGGACACCAACCCGTCCAGTACAAGAAATAAACAGGATGAACTGGAAGTGTTGGTCAGGTCCCAGAGCTATGATGGCACTGGTATTAGTGACACTTGCTGGACTCAGTCCCACAGCTGGAGTGCAGGGATGGAAGGCTACAGGCTGTTCAGGAGGGAGCTGGAGGTGTCCCCCTCTACATCAGGGAGAGGTTTGACTGTACAGCCTTTACAGTTAGTGGTGATGTGGTTGAGAACCTCTGCAGAGGATTAGGGGGATCAAAAACAAAGAAGATGATGTAGAGGGTGTCTACTACTGACTGCCCAGCCAGGGTGTAAGCACTGGGGAGTTATTCTGTAGGCAATCAGGAGAAAAAAAATCTCTGAATGGGTACCCTGGTCCTTGGGGGACATTTCAACTTCCCAGACAACAACTGGCAACATCACACTGCTGGGATGAGCAGATCTTGGAAATCCTTCAAGTCTGGAGGAAACAACTTCTTGTGACAGGTACTTGATAAGCCAAGAAGGAAACATGCCCTTCCAGAGGGGGCCTCATGGGGTGTGTGATGGTAGGTGGCTGTCTTGGCCACACTGATCGTGAGATGATTGAGTTTAGAGTTCTCAGTGTAATAAAAAGGAGAGCAGAATTGCTGCCCTGGGCTTCAGGAGAGCAAACTTTACCCTGTACAGGAAGCTGTTTAGCATAGTACCCTGGGAATGTGCTTTGGAGGGCTCAGGAGACCTCCAGTGCTCCTCAGGCTTTAAGAGCTATCTTCTAGAAGCACAGGAGCAGGCAATTCCACTGTGGTGCAAGTCAAGTAAGCAGGGCAGAAGGTCAGCTTGGCTGAACAGGGAACTCCTCATGGATCTCAAGAGGATGATGCATGGTTTCATGTTTCATCAAGTACCTCTCTTCCCATCACAAAACTCTCCCCTCACAGGCTGCTTGCATCATTTATAGCCTGCATCTCAACAAAGGGTGAAGTAGGAAACAAAGTCTAAGTGCCAGAGCAGATGAACTAGCCCAAACCAGCATGAAATCTAGAAGAATGTCCTTCTGTTGTGCTGGTACCAGGTGGCAGGGAACAAAGGGTGTTCAAGGCAGAAGGAGACAGAGGAGCAAAGGCAGCAGAGGTTCAGGAGGAGAATAAAGCTCTGGAGGAACTCTCTCAGACCCAGCCTCTGCCTTCCCTCCACTGCAGCAGCACAGGGAGAGCTGATGAAAAGATGATGTCATTGTGCCCCTTTATTTTAAGGGAGAAAGTTGCTCTTGGCAAGCTGCTGTCTAGGTAATTGCTTCCTTCTTGCTCTGATGAATCTGAGATTTGTTGTCAGCCTTCCAGGGGCAGTGGGAAACTCATCCATTTTCTCTGGATGAAATGGCCATGGGATTTGCTCTGTTGGGCAGCATTAGTGTGAATGATTATGAGGAAGTGCTAAAGCTCTATCAAGACATGCATGGCACTACCAGGGCTCTGTATCAGTCCTCTCCAATAAAAGCTACTTGGTACAGAGAATAATTATCCTCAGTTGTCATCTTCAGCTGCAATGGCTGGTGCAAGCAGCTAGAGCTGGTTTCTAAAATACTTAAATACTCCTGCCAGGAGCCATGGGCAAAGCATGACACCTTTTTCAGCAAGCTCAATGCTTGCAAAGTCAGCTCTCTCCAGGCTTTCCATGTAGAGCATCATCCTGCTCTCCCAAGCCCAAGGACAGCAGAGCCCAGCTTACCCTGACAGCTTCTTGAGTACAACCATGCACGTTGGTCATGCTTGCACAAACTCACACAAGAGAAGAGTGGAAGAGATTGCAGTGAGGAAGCAGAAATGGCTTGCCCTGCAGTGGCACCTCTCCTTCAGAGGAGATTTCAGCCTGGAGAAGAGAAGGATCTGAGGAGAGCTTCTTGTGGCCTTCCAGGATCTGAAGGGGCTACAAGAAAGCTGGGGAGGGACTTGGTAGGAGGTCAGGTAGTGATAGGACTAAGGGGAATGGATGCAAACTAGAGGGGGGGAGATTTAGACTGGATATCAGGAGGAAGTTCTTCACTGTGAGGGTGGGGAGACACTGGAACAGGCTGCCCAGAGAGGCTGTGGAAGCTCCATCCCTGGAAGCTTTGAAGGCCAGGCTGGCTGGGGCTGTGGGCAACCTGCTCTAGTGGGAGGTGTCCCTGGCAGGCAGGGGGTTGGAACTAGATCATCTTTCAGGTCCCTGCCGACTCTGGCAATTCTAGGATTCTATGACTTCCCAGCCACTGCTTCCACTGAAATATCTTCTTGTTTGGTAGGGCTCTCAGTCTGCCACACTTGCTTTCACTCAGCACTGAAGTCCAGCAGAGGTTTCCAGGCACTATAGGATTTCTCAGACTGAAAAGGAAAACCCCTGACTGAGGCAGAAATCCTACTGCTTTCTTTGACTTTATAGTCAAAGTCAGGTCCTTTCTCCTTAGGCCAATACAATCCAGGGCAAAGCCCAGAGTGAGCTGCAACAGCTAGAAGCACCTAGAACATCTCCAAACTCCAGTGATGCTGGTGGCACAATAGCACTTGGCACTTAGCATCCTGAACACACTTCAGGGTCTTCCCCTAGAAGGGCTTTTGACAAGTAGAACTTCTGGCTTCCCTCACTGCTAAATCAACAAGACAAGCAAACCATTACCTTAAAGCCAGCTAGAAATGGGAAATGAACTCTGACAAAGGGGACAAGATGCTCACTGAAACTTTCATGCCTCCTCCCCAAGAGCAGCTCTCCAAGAGCCAGGCTGATTACAGACACAGGCAACTCACAGTAAAACTTTGCTATAGGGCAAGAAAAGCAAAGGCAGAGGAATAATTTCTCTCTGCAAAGCATCTGCTTGCTGATTTTATTGCTGTTACCAACTCCAACTGCAGAATTAAACAGTGCCAACACTTCTTTGAAAAGGAGAAATGCTCAGCACTGCCAATGAGTAGTGGTTCTCCCCTCTTTCCACCACCCCCCTCTTGCTCTCCATCACCAACCAGACTCTCCAAGGCTCTAGCAGGGAAGGAGCCCAGCGTTTCTCCAGGAGCACAGACACACACAACAGCTCTGCACAGAAGCTAAGGTAGAAGCTTTTGGATGTGGGGTTAAACAGGTGCCAAACCCTTCTGCTGTCCTCAGGCATCATTGCCTTTTGCAAGGCAAGGGCCCCAGGGAAGCAGGAACCTGTCCCAGCTCTGCAGCTGGTGTCCTGACCAAAGACTGCTTGTTGCCTGTCCCCAGGCCTAAAGGTTATTGTCCCTGAGCTGCTCTGGGGACATTACAAGCCTGTTTCACTGCATCCTGTGTAATATCCAGCTCCAGTCATTACACTAGCTCCACAAATGCTCATCACAGTCTGTTGCTGATGGCACTGGCCACAGGAAAGCTCACACTTGGGGATCAGAATGGCTTAGCACCACCTGTCCCACAGCAAACAGATTGATGCAAGGGCAGCCAAAGTCCTTCTGGCACAGACTGGGAGGAAGCTATCAGCCAGGCAGCAGAGAGAGGCAGCTTGCAGCAATTCCAGCCTCATCTGGTCCATCTGAGACACTTCAACAGGTTCTGCTCTGATTTCTCTCTGCTGCTGGATGGGCACAGTGAGAGGGAAGAACCATTTACACATAATGATCCCACCAAAACACATCAGCTACCTTCTGAAGCCAGAGGGTTTCTTACAAGCTGATTTCCCCACTGGTAATTGCTCATGCCTCCTGCCCCCATGGTGTTTTCTCTGGACCAACTGCAGATGAGAGGTTTGTGAAAGGCTTCCCACATCCACACACTCTGTTCTCTGCTCAGACCCAGCAAAAAGCTGCCAACGTGGTGGCATTAATATAGAGAGACCACAAGCTTTGGAGCTTGCTAGGTAGCCTTTGATCACTGAAATGCCTCTTCCCTGGGTCTGCAGCTGCTTTTTAATAGGTATGTGATAGGATTTGAACGTGCCCAGGCATTTATCCAACCCTAATCTGCTACTGATGGTCTCTGCTGTCTGCCTTTGTTAGAAAGTAAACCTGCAGCTGGGTTGAGCAGATGAGAGGGGAAGAAAGAAACTAGTTTAAGTCTGTCTGGGCTGCAGAACACATCAGATAAAGCCACATGTGACACAACAGGAGCTAAGGGAAAGGAGAAAGCATTGCTACAACAGCAGACTGAGCTGTGTGCCCTCATGCTGATTCACATGCACATGATATGCATAATGCATACTGCTACTGGGGTAGTCACTGGCCAAGTCTGAGGTCATTTGAAGTGCTTCAGTTCCCTCAAAGCATGAGTCCATCCAAAACCCACAGCATGGACTCCCAGACTTCTCAGAAGCTATGCAAACATGCAGAACCTTCTCCCACATGGCATATCTCCCCTCTCCACCCAAGGTACAGGGAGCATAGTGGCTAGGAACACAGAACGGCACAATACAGAGCCCTGCACTGTCTCCAGTTAGAACAGCTATTGGCAATCCCACACAAGTCCCTAACAGAAGTCAGCAGAGCATCTGCAGTGAGATCAGAGGCTTGGAAAATTTGGTCAAGTCCTACAATTGCAGCCAGTAAATGGGAAGAGGCTGGGATGGGAAGAGAGGCTCTGCAGTGCTCTGCAGGGGGAGGAGCAACAGTAGAAGTGTAATGAAGCTACAGTAACTGAATCCCTTTTTTTGTTTGGCTTCAAATTCCACTTTGAGTTTGTTCCTGGAGCACATCAATCCAAACCAGAAGCCTAATTTCCAATGCCAGAGTAAAAGCAACAGTGAGAATGGCTCCTGAGAAAGTTTTGTCTTCTGAAAGGCTCCTGCTTGGATTAGCCTGAGCATTTGGGTACAAGGAGAGAGTAAAGCAATTCTCTCTCTCTCTCTCTCCTCACATTTCTCCTCCCTTGCTGTTTCAAAGCAGGTGTGAAAAACTGACACACATACAAATGGCAGAGCTGAGCCTGGAAGAGCAAGTAGGAAAAAAGCTTCCCAGTGCTCTTCACCAACTGTGCCTCTGACTGACTTCCTGAATGACAGAGAGAGGAAGGGAGGAGAAGGCAACATTGCCACTTTCAGGTCTCTTCTGTGTCAGTGCAAAGCCTCGTAGCAGAGGCCTTAGTATAGACTGGCAACAGTGACACACAAATTCTGTCATATTTTATTGCTGAGGTTACACAGAAGGGTTTTAAAGAGGGATGCTAAGAGCATGCTCTGTGTGTCCTCCATACCCTGCCCCTCTTCATGGCTATGAATCATTCCCAAACTACACTGATTTCAAAGAGTTTTGGTTCAGGTTCCCAGTCACTCAACCTTAGCAAGGCTTTGTGGTCCTCACACTACCAGGTAGCATTTCCAAAGCAACCTTTACAAAGGCAAAAGGTTGTCACTGGAGACAAATTCCTTATCTCTGAAGAAATTCCTTAGTTCTGAAGGAAACTGCTTGAAGGTTTTCCTCCTTCCCCCTGCCCCTGCAGACACTTTCAGCTGGCAGGGCTCTAGGTCAGATACAGAAATGAACACAGAAGTGAACAGTCAGGCTCCTCTGAGGGGTTTTAGGATGGGTACTCCCCCCATGACACAAATTCCTGTCACTACTGAAGCCAGACCCTACTTGTACACAAATGCACCATGGTCAAGCTCTTTGACTGCTTCCTGGTTGCTTTCCAAGCAGACAGACCCAGGAGCCTGCCATGCCTCCCACAGCAGGGCACAGGCTGCCCAGCTTTGGTTCACCTTCTTCTTGTTGAAGGAGAGAGAAAGAAGGAAACTGATGTGCTTTTATTCCCATCTTCTATTTGTGCTTTGTTGATTCTGTTTCTAACACCTACTTTTGTCTCCCATCTGGAAAGAGTCCAGTCCAGAAAGGAAGGGGCAGAAGAGCTCTTCAGTTTGTTGCCACAACAATGGCACTTAAAAGAGATCAAGAAACCCTAACAAAACTGGTAGCTCACAGAATATCCCAGGAAAATAGAATGGCAACAGAATTCACCAAGATTAGAGCTGAGATGCAGCTCTCCTCTGCACACTCCAGTTTTGCAGCCTAGTGTTGCTCAAGACAGGCACCAGTGTCACTGAGCAGTGAACTCCAAAGTACACATGAAGGAAAGGTGTAAAAGCTGAGGGAAGCCAGAGGTCCTTTCACAGCCTTGGAAAAGCTCTGTCATTCAGTAAATGCCACACTCTGATGGTTTATTATGGAAACCATCAAGCCTGAAATAACTCTGAGATCCTTCAACACTTAACATGCAAAGAGAGAAAGGAAAAAAAAAAATCCAGCTGAATGGGGACAACAAGCAAGAGAAAACCTGGGCATTGAAACCACAAGCTTGAGCTTTACAGGGGTGCAAAGGAGCAAAAGAAACAAAAAAAGACATAACAGGTGAGATCCTCCACAGGTATCAATCACTCAGCTCCATGGACTCCATCAGATTCAGGTCTGACACTGTTGTCCACCAGTTCCCCTTCATTAAGGGTTTCTACTCCAGGCCTATCTTGCCCCCCTTGTCCATCAGAGAGAGCAGATCACATCTGTACATCTTCAAAGCTGTTTCCCTACCCTCTGCAAACACAACTGTCACCTCTTGGCTGTCCTGCCTCTTGCCTGATTCTTTCATCCTACTTGCACCTTCCTCACAGTATTGCTCAGCTCCCTCTCCTCTGGTAGGAAAGGGGAAAGAAAACAGGGCAAAAAATCAAATCCCAATCTTTGCATCATATTGAATTGCCTTACTCACTACAGATCCTATTTACCCTTCCTCATTCTAGACAGCAGCAACTCTTAAAACTCCAATCACACCCTTCACATGAATTCTCTTAAAGGATTTTAACAACAGCCCACCAAAGATGGATGTTTCCTTGTCACAATTCTTAAACCCCTTTGTCCTGGTTTGTGGCAGAGCCTCCAGCAAACAATCCTCTCAGCCATCCATTTAGGGAACACTGTCAGAATGACAAAGGAAGCCAATCAATGCTGACAGCATGTACTCTCCTAAAAAACCTCCAGCATTTGTTACCAACCACATTGGGAAGCCAAAAGGTTGTTAGGCAAATGCAGAAGGTGGAACTGCTGCTCTTCATAAGGATCCTATGGGATGTAAGGCAATGTTATCCCTCAAGAGTCATCTGTGGGAATTCAGAGGGATCAGCCTGCAGCAGCTGCCCACTGCCCTGCTGGGGTAAAGCACTTCTCAGACTGCCTTGCTCTGCCCAAAAGGCCACATGCAGATAGCCACAGAAGCTGGCAGACCACAGCAGAGATGCTCTCCTGACACTCTGTCTGTGGCTATAGATCTGCTGCTTTGGCCTTTGATGGGTCAGTGTGGGTGTGAAGAAAACCCTCAGATGTCTCTTCTGCTGCTCAGCAAGTTTCCCTACTTCTCAGGGCTTCATCTGTCTGAAGTGATCTGGAAGAAAACTGGTCAACAGGAAAGTCAGGAGAGCAGAGGGGTAAGTGACTAAGCCTGAAGAAGCAACACATCCACACCTCCTGGCATCCTGCACCTTTCTTGACCCATGCTCTAACTCCAGCCTTTGCAACTGAAAACAAGTGACCTTGCTTCTAGTAAAGCTCCTTTCCAGTCACCATTCACCTGCCTACAGGAGAGGTTGCTCTGCTCATACACTAAAGAAATCACGTGTTCTAACACCATCTCCCTGCTAAACTAATGACTCAGTGGCAAAACAGGCATCTGTCATTTGCTGATAAGATATGGGATTGCTTGGGACAACCCCAAGAGGTTCCAAAGTGCTGGCTGCAGGTTTCAGGTCTCAGCATAATTTCCATGAGCTCAAATAAGGACAGTGGATCCAAAGGTTAACCCCACGCCTGCTTCAGGATCCCAAGGTGTTAGGGGTGCTGGTCAACAGCTGGCTGAACATGAGCCAGCAGAGTGCCCAGGTGGCCAAGAAGGCCAACAGCATCCTGGCTTGGATCAGCAATGGTGTGGCCAGCAGGAGCAGGGAGGTGATCAGCCTCCTGTACTCAGTAGTGGTGAGGCTGCACCTCGAGTACTGAGCTCAGTTTTGGGGCTCACACCCAGAGAAGGGCAAGGAGGCTAGGGAGGGGTCTGGAGAACAAGTCTTCTGGGATGTCACATGCCAAGGAAATGGTGATGGTGGTTGTGTTAATCAAGTGGCTGCAGCAGAGGATGGGACAAGGCAGTAATGAACATGTGTCATCAAGGCTGCTGGCACAGTACAACAATAACCAGAGGAGCAGAGGGACAGAGGAAGCTGCAGAATTAGAAGCAATTTCTCTTATCAGCTTTTTCTAGTAGGATCCCCTCAGGGACTTGCAGAAATTAAAAACTGTGCTTGTGCTTCCTGAAGAAGAGAGGTGAGCACACAGGCAGCCTGCCTGATGTTTGGAACAGCCAACCTAGTGCCTTCTGGAAGGGCTCAGCCCTGGATCCTCCTCTCAGGCAAGCAGCTAAAAGCACAAGTGTCCCAGTAAGGGTTTCAGAGCATAAACAAGAAACAGGATTTATGAACAGCAGTCTCAGAGCAGGAAACCCAAATGAATTTTGACCCTAAATGGAAAGCTAGCAGGGAAGGAAAGTCTCAGCCCCACTGCTCCAATAAGATTTCTGCTACAGCCCACAAAATGCTCTTCAAGTCATTCTGTGAAAATGAAATACCTCTGCTGTCTGGTGGCTGCTTGGGTTTGGTTTTTTTCCTTAAAACAGAACGTTTATGAAATGGTTTTGAATTGTTATTGCTCATTGTGTGCTGGTTGTGTCTTCCTGCAGAGCAGTACAAGCTGTATTTACTCCAGAGAGGCACAGGGTATCTACACACACTGCCATGCAGCCAGTTCCCAGCCCCAACACCACAGACATCAGCAGCAACTTCACCTGAGGACCACAGTGCCTGGTGGAGGGCAACCACTGAGGGTGTAAAGAGACCAGAGAACAGAAGTTCACCTCACTCCTGAGCCTTTCAGCAGGTAAGCAACAGAAAGCAGGGATTTGTATGCTGGGACCCATTTCCCCTTGGCAGCTCTCCCAGAGGCAATGCTGCTCAGGGTCAGCACCACACCAAAGGCACTGCCAGAGCAGGAGACACACAGAAGCATTAAGGTTGGAAGGGATCTTCAAGATCATCAAGTCCAACCATCAACCTAGCCCCATCATGCCACTAAACCATGGCCCTGAGTACCTCATCTAGATGTTTTTTGAACCTCTCCATGGATGGTGACTCCTCCACTGCCCTGGGCAGCCTGGGCCAAGGACTAACAACTTGTTCTGGGAAGAAATTGTTCCTGATATCCAATCTAAACCTTTCCCCTGGTGCAGTTTGAGGCCATATCTTTAACAGCATGGGAAAACCAAGGGAAGAAATGCATCTTACACCAAAATCACCTCCTCCTTCACCATCAGGAATCCATACTTAGCTCTGAAGTTTCAAAGGCACCTGCTAAATAATTCCATGAAGCTTTGTGTGGTGACAGCTGTCTCCAGATCAGCCTCACCACTGCAACAACAGCCCCACACTTCCATCAGAGCACACCAACACCAGCAGGAACAATGGCAGAACACCACTGAGGTGCCAGCACTGCTCCAATGTCCAGTGTTTACAGTCTTCAGGGTATTTCTTTGTAACCACTGACTCTTCAAAAGCTTCCCAAGAATAAATGAATGAAAAAAATCAGCCTCATAGCCCATGTGCATGACTGGTGTTATCACAGCTGCCTGGGGGAGGGAAAAGATAGGAAGCTAAAGGAGGAGTGGCAGAAATAAGCACTCAGCTCTCTGGATTCCTCCTCTGCTATCTCACCTACAAGGCTGTTTGCTCTCCAAAAGCTCTTCAGCATGACACAGGCTGTTCTCCATCACTGCCCTAGCTGGCTGAAGATCTGCACAGTCCAAACTGAAGGGAGGGAGTTCACCCTCTCCAATCCCTTTGCCAATGAAGATTGTGTAAGCTTAAGATAACATTATGTAGCAGGGTTTTGGCAGCTCTCAGGTGGCTGGGAGCTGAATGGGAAGGGAGCTAGTTAAACTGACAGAGATGAGGCCCAGCATTGATTTCAACATTGATTTCACTAAATTGTTGTCCACACAAACCACAGTGTGGACATCCCTGAATTGCTTTAAAATTGACTTAGAATGATTTAGCTTATGTTGACTCTTTATTCACTCAGGCTGTGGCTTATAGTAAGGAAACAAAAAGGGAAGAGAAAGCATTGTGTGTGTCAGAATGCAGCAACCTGTTCCATGAGACAGCTAAACAAGGACAAGGGTGTCCAATATCTGCTCTTATCAACATCAAGCTTTATGGATTTGTCAAAGATGGAAAGCCAGGGGGATGGAATGACAGAATCCTAGAATGGCCCAGGCCTGAAGGGACCTTCAAGACCATCTAGCTCCAACCCCCCTGCCATGGGCAGGGATGCCACCCACTAGACCAGGTTGCCCAGGGCCACATCCAGCCTGGCCTTGAACACTGCCAGGGATGGGGCAGCCACAACCTCTCTGGGCGACCTGTTCCAGTGCCTCAGCACCCTCTGGTTAAAGAAACTCCTGATTTCTAGTCTGAATCTCCCCTCCTTCAGCTTGTAACCATTCCCCCTTGTCCTGTTGCAATCTGAGCAGCTGAAAAGTCTCTCCCCCTCTAGCCTGCAATCCCCCTTTAGGCACTGAAAGGCTGCTAGAAGGTCCCCCTGGAGCCTTCTCTTCCCCAGGCTATGAGCAGGGATGCTCACATAATTGCAAGAGACTCATAGGTTGCATTTTAAAGAGAAGAACCAATTTCATCTGGAAGTTTCCTCTCCTCAGCTGGGGACAGGGGAGCCAAACCTGTGCATAAATCATCTTCACAGTGACTGTGGAGAGACAGAGGAGGCTTTGGTGCACCAATGTGAGCTCACTTAAGCAGAACACCACCTACACTGGAAACAGAGCATGTCTGGAGCTGGAACACCCTGGGGGGAAGATTTAAAGGCAAGTGGTTGCAGATTAATGTGAGTTTGTGAACTGACAGGCATGCTCTATGCTGAAAACCCCCCCCCCCCCAAACAAACCCAAACCATGCACTTGCCTTCTGCCAGTGGCAAACCATTACAGACTGGCTCTTGACAGAGGTTCAACCCCTCCAGTTTGCTCAATTCTTTTTGACTTTGAGATACCCTCTATACAGCTGTATTTGCCTTCATAATTGCAGGCACAAAATTAAACCCATCTCCCCATTCCCAGGACAATCATTTTCCCCCTCTCTGCACAGTTTAGAGGAGCTCACTCTTTGATTTTTTGCCTTAATAACTTGTGTTGTGTCTGGTGCTTTGGGGAGTGCCTGTGACAGAAAGCACTTTATTACTTCTCTGTTTGACTTCACTGCAGAGTGCTCACCAGGCTCCATCATCAAAAGGCCAAGTCTAGGCAGCAATTTCATCAAGAAGTGATTGAAAAATTAAAGGTGGCAGTGATTAATATGGATTTAGGGCTTCTCTTGTTTGAATGGAGTTTAGCCAGAGAATGTGGCAGTTGGGCTGTGAGGTTTTCCCCTCTGAAAGACAGAGGAGGGTGAGAGGGGGAACAGAAAAGAAACCTCTTCAGGCAGATCATTTCATCTGAGTATTCAAATAAAAGCCAAGGGAAGAGGTCACACAGAGTGGGTACTCTTATCCTTGGGTAAGCATCCAGGTGTAATTTCAGCAACCACAAGCACACCCTTGGGTATAAGCAAAGACCCAGACTTAGAAGCTCAGTCTGGGCCAGCACCAGAGGTAAGAGTCCTGCCCAAGACACGAACAAATCTTGAGACTGAAAAAGGAGAATCACCTTTTCTGGCCACACAAGGCAGGCTCAGAATGGCAAAACTTGCTTCTGCTTAATTATGAAAGCTTTAAAAGAAAACTAAACCCAACACACTCTTGGACAAACTGACACATGTTGCAGATGATATTGGCCTTCATTTCTTCCCCAGCAACAGAGCAGCTCCTGCCTGGGCATCTCTGCAAGAACATCAGACACACCTCACCCTCCATAAAGTGTTGAAAAACATAAAACACACCAAAAAAGCACAGGCAAACCAAGAAGATTGCTTGTGAAGTATCAATAAAAGCCCTGTCTGAATAAGGATCACCAGAGTTTGCACTTCAGCTACCAGACTTAATTTTCCCCTTTCCTTTCATGTGTGGCCAGAAAAGGTGATTCCCCTTTTTCCCAGACGTCTCTTGTCCTAGAACACAGAACAACATAGAATCCTAGAGCTGGCAGAGTTGGAAGGGACCTGAAAGATCAGCTAGTTCCAACCCCCCTGCCTGCCAGGGACACCTCCCACTGGATCAGGTTGCCCACAGCCCCAGCCAGCCTGGCCTTCAAAGCTTCCAGGGATGGAGCTTCCACAGCCTCTCTGGGCAACCTGTTCCAGTGTCTCCCCACCCTCACAGTGAAGAACTTCCTCCTAATATCTCCTCAAGAGAAGTCACTTGAGAAGAAATCTAAAGGCCAGATTCAAAAGCACTTAAATTAATAAAAAGAGAAGTTCCCTACCAAGTGGCTCTGGAGAGAAGCATGTTTGGATGCAACTTCAGATGATTTCTGCTAACTAAAAAACTAACACTTCTGTAATTGCCTGGTTCCCAAAGGATTTGTATAATTTCAGTTTGAGTTGTCTGAAAGGGAGCAAGTGGCTACCTAGGAATGCAATCCCACATGCCCCTGGGCACAAACATAATTGGTATTATAAAGTAGCTCTGCCAAAACCCAAAACAATTACAGCACAATACACACTTTACTGCTTACAGTTAGAAAGGGTGGCCTCACTTTTTGTGCACATAAAAAACTCACACCAGTAAACAGAAAAGAAGCCAACTAGAAAGAGTCATGAGATACTGCAATGTCCTGGAAAAAATGGAGATGTCTTCTGGTCAGAAGCAAAGCTTTGCCCATTCATGGGAGATCAAACCCTGGCAGCACCGATTGCCTGAGCCCATGCTTTCAGTGTCACTCTTACTGTCCCATGGCACAGCAGAGTTCAGTGCTCTCCTCCTCTACTCTAGTCAGGCCACATCTAGAGGCCTGTGTCCAGTTCTGGTCTCCCCTGTTCAAGGAGGACAGGGAACTTCTGGAGAGGGTACAGAAGAGGGCTACAAAAATGCTGAGGGGACCTGAACATGTCTCTGCTAGGGAAAGGCTGAGAGAGCTGGGGCTGGGTAGCCTGGAGAGGAGAAGACTCAGTGGGGATCTGATCAATACTTCATGGGTGGGGGGCAGGAGGATGGGGCCAGGCTTTTTGCAGTGGTGCCCAGGGACAGGACAAGAGGGAACAGGCACAATCTGGAACAGAGGAAGTTCCATCTAAATGTAAGGAGGAACTGCTTCACTTTGAGGGTGGTAGAGCCCTGGCCCAGGCTGCCCAGGGAGGTGCTGGAGTCTCCATCTCTGGAGACATTCCAGACCTGCCTGGACACCATCCTGTGCAACCTGCTCCAGGTGACCCTGCCCTGCCAGGGGGGTTGGACTAGCTGATCTCCAGAGGTCCCTTCCAACCCCTGACATTCTGTGCACACTCTGGGCTTGTCAGCCCAGCAGTGTCTCCACTGCTCCTCAGCCCAGCAGCCTGCAGAGCTGATGTGCTCTCCCTCCCTTTCACCACCTCAAAAGAGGTCTTCCAGTCCCCAAATAACCCCCCTCAGCTCCCAGGGGCTCAAAGCAGGAACTGTGTTGTTAGTTCCCAGCCCAGCAGCCTGCATTACTGCTTCAGGATGACAAACTACAACCAGTGGAAGGTGTAAATTGTTACTCTCCTTCCCCTCCTCCCATAAAGCAGGCACTGCCACAACCAGGCTGCTCTGCTTCATGCATAATTCATCGGGGTCCTTAACGTGCAAAGCTCTCCTTTGCAGCTCTTTTCTCTGCATTCAAGTTATCTGTCCCTGCTTGAAATATTAAGAGGCCACCTGGATTTTAAAGTGCCTGTTGGCTTCTTCAATTTACCATAAAAACAAAAGTATCAGCCGTGTCCCCACGACCACAAAGTCCAGGATGGAAGAGAGCCCCAGAAGGTCACAGGGATAGAAGACTCTTGCTGGAGATCCACTGCTCTGAAACCACTAGCAATTGAGATAGTAAAGCTGTAAATGGAGTAAAGGACCCCAAAAAACACACTAGGGCTTCCATTCCTGACTGGTTCAACCAGGAATGAGGAAAACCTGGTACCCTTTCAGCTGTGCAAACCTCTAAATGACTCTTCTCCAGTCTCTTCACCTGCCCTGCTCCAACCACTCCCACTTCTCCTCTCACTGNTCCACCTCAAAAGAGGTCTTCCAGTCCCCAAATAACCCCCCTCAGCTCCCAGGGGCTCAAAGCAGGAACTGTGTTGTTAGTTCCCAGCCCAGCAGCCTGCATTACTGCTTCAGGATGACAAACTACAGCCAGTGGAAGGTGTAAATTGTTACTCTCCTTCCCCTCCTCCCATAAAGCAGGCACTGCCACAACCAGGCTGCTCTGCTTCATGCATAATTCATCGGGGTCCTTAACGTGCAAAGCTCTCCTTTGCAGCTCTTTTCTCTGCATTCAAGTTATCTGTCCCTGCTTGAAATATTAAGAGGCCACCTGGATTTTAAAGTGCCTGTTGGCTTCTTCAATTTACCATAAAAACAAAAGTATCAGCAGTGTCCCCACGACCACAAGGTCCAGGATGGAAGAGAGCCCCAGAAGGTCACAGGGATAGAAGACTCTTGCTGGAGATCCACTGCTCTGAAACCACTAGCAATTGAGATAGTAAAGCTGTAAATGGAGTA
>VWZX01000443.1:5569-22939 GCA_013399015.1 Galbula dea
ATACAATTGTTAGTTAAGTGTCTTCATTTGCATTTTTGGTAAGATAATGACTGTTACTATATTTAATATATGTACTATATATATACTTATATACTATAATTGCTACTTTCATTATTGCTCCCTCAGTGTGACTAGGATAGAATTACAGAATCATAGAATCATTTGGGTTGGAAGGGACTTCAAAGATCATCTAGTTCAACCCCCCTGCTGTGGTCACAGGCACCTACCACTAGACCAGTTTGTTTTAAGATCCATCCACCCTGGCCTTGAATGCTTCCAGAGATGATACATCCACAACTTCTTGGGGCAATCTGTGCCAGTATTTCACTACTCTCACCATAAATAATTTCTTCCTTATATCTAATCTAAATCTCCCCTCTTTCAGTTTAAAACAATTACCCCTTTTTCTATCACAGCAGGCCTTGCCAAGAAGATTGTTCTCATCTTTCCTACAGGCCCACTTTAAGGACTGAAAAGCTGCAGTAAAGTTTCCCTGGACCTTTCTCTTTTCCAGGCTGAACAAACCCAACTCTCTCAGGCTGTCCTCGCAGCAGACGAATTGCAGCCCATGAGTCATTTTTGTTGCCTTCTAGGGACCCACTCCAATAGGTTTCTGTCTGTCCTATGGTGAGGACTCCAGAGCTGGCTTCACTACTCCAGGTGAGGTCTCATGAGAGGTGAGTAGAGGAAGAGAAGGTAGCATTTACCTTAATATTTAACCAGGACCTGAAGAAAAGAAATATCTATTAATATGATGACAAAAATATCAGAGGAAAAATATAATTACATTACAAGTGAGATACACTGTAACCACACTACCTAATGAAGCCAGCCTTCAAATACCCACTTATCACAGCACCTTATATTTGTTTACAGTTTTTTAGCATATATCTAATTCATTTACATTTCAAAGAAAAGACCAGGGTGATGTAAAAGCAAAAATATGTCTCTTTAAACTTAAAAGAATGGTAGTAGATGCAATTTCTTTATTATGGAAGTGTCAAAATATTTTCTTCAGAATTATCAAGACAAACTCTAGCGCTTTTACAAAGAATTTTTGCCACTTTTACTTTTCCACTTTCACATAAAAACCCATTTGTTTAAGCTATTAATTAACTCATTCTAAAATTCTATCTTACAGCTCACTGTTTGCCCCAGTATATGAATATTTATATAATGGTGTTGTAGGGTAAAGGCTGAGCCGATTACTGACCCACAGCAGACGTTCCTTATTACCCCTTTTTCCCCCCAGCCAGAAGAGATAGGGAACAATAAGGTAGAGAGAGATTTCTGGATTGGAAAGTAAAACTAAAACTACTTTAATAATAATAACAATGTTAAATGAAACATGTATAAATATATACAGGACCCAAATACCGAACCCAGCTCCCCCTTTTTATGATAACTACGTCACCACCGAAGCTGCAAAGGTCCCTTGCTGGACCTCCCGGTAGCAGCTCTCAGCTTTCAGTCCCGGTAGCAACTCTCAGCCAAGCTCAAGAAGGCAGCCATGCTTTTTAGCTCCCTTCCCCCAGCATGAGGCCAAACAGCTCCACGTGTTTCAGCAGCTAGCTCCTGGTACAGACTAAGTCCCAGCCTCAAAACCAGGGTCCAAAACCCTCCGATTTCTCTTTCCCCCTGGGGGCAGGATCCTTCCTGAAATGCCTGAGCTTGGGATTCAGAAATTTCAGGTTTTAAAGGGGAAGTTAGCAGAGAGCTCTGGCAAAGTGTGTGTGGGGGGCTGAATATGATGTATATGGGATGGAATACTTTTTAGAAAATAAAATCACTGAACAGAATTAATTCTGTTCTAACCCAAACCAGGACATTTTAACCCAAACCAGGACTTTTTAACCCAAACCAGGACAAATGGGTTCCGATTTAAAGATTTTTTTAGGAAATTAATTTCTGATTTAAAACCTAGTCAGAGTAGAATATTTTCTTTGAAATTCTTAAGGAAAAACTTTAAATATTTGTAATTATTTGTCAGAAAATACCGGAGCAATTAAGAACTATAATTTCTAAAGGTGAGCTTATGTCTTTAATGTGTCTAAATCCACCTCAGTTCTTGTATCACCAATAATAACAGTGACTAACTTGTTTATAGGTATTAGTGCTGACTAAATGACCAAGAAGTAAGTAAAAACACTTTTTGTGGCTGCCCTAGTGACATTTTTAGCTGACTTCTTTTGTTTTGCAAAGAAGTTTTGTAGAATTTTTTAGTAAGTTTTAACAAATAGGTTGTGAAACATATACTTTGTCTCAAACTTGCTTTCTGGTATGTGAGTGTTAATGGTGGCCGTGATGGTCAATAAGACAGTGGTTTAGTGTATATGATTGTATCTTGGTTATTAGCTAGATGTGTGCGAAATATATTTGAAAAGGACAAAGACTAACTTTTCAAGTAAATAAAATGTAAATAATCTCATTTTCCTGTAGCCATCCAGAAATTGTCTCATTAATTTTATAAATTAAACAGCTGAAATATATCTCTCATGTAGGGAAAAGCAGCAAACTATCTATTAATTTCTAGACTTTTTAAACGTTTGATGTCGGATTACAAGAACAAACTGTGGAAGGCGAAGTTAAACTTGAAGACACTGTGATATTATGTATCATAGGTTATTCTTTCTTGCTGTTGTTACAAATGAATTAGACATTTGTTCACCCAGAAACTTTTCTTGCAAGTTTTAATTTTACTTTCGTGGAAATTATATAAGGAAAATACCTGCACTATAGCTGGAAAATTATCTATAGGTAGTCAAAGCAAAAACCTGTCTGTCCCAGTGTCTTTGGTAAAGGTGAAGAGATGATGCTTACAGAGTAAGGGTAAGAACAATGGAAGAATAAGAACAACCTCTGCAACCCAGCCCTTCATGAACAGCCTGCCCGGAGCTTGGGATCTAGCTCACTCTACTTGAATAGTCCTTTCTGAACACCTCCTATGCCACATCAGGTCTACATCTTTACCCCACTTGAAGCTTCACTGGACTGAGAGGTGCTCATGAGGACCTATCCTTGTGCAGAGCAGGGCTGATCCCCCTTCTCCAAGTGAACAGGAGAACAGGTAGGGTATTGGATGCTGCCATGACAAAAATCCTCTGAACTTGGTATACTCTGCTTAACTATGTGCTTGATCTGGTTCCATAACAATGCATATCAAACTCTTCTGAAGGCCAAAGGCATTTTCTCTACTTTGGAAATAGACTTTCAGAATTGACCCAAAGTAGCCTTTAATTTGTTTTCTTCTTGGAAAAAAAAAACAAAGCTAGGATTAAATGGATATGGATGCACTAAGGGTCCACAAATTGGTTATCTTACATTTTTATACAACTTCTATTAATCACAATTAAATGTAGATCTAAAAGCTTATGTTCCCATTAGCTTATATTTTTGAGTATTGATGCAATCAGGCAAGGAATATTAATGTGCAAATTTCAAGCAGAAGAAAAACAAGCACAACCTTAAAAGCAACCATATATCAAAAATCCATACTCAGAGAGCTATCACTGAATATTCATTACATGTATCACATTGGTTAAAATATTTTTATTTATTCTTGGTTTAGAGTTTTACTTTGATTTTGATAATTTTCTATAACTACTTTTATAATTTTAAAAAAATGGAAGTTTTGAAACAGAGGTTTTTAAATGGTTCAAAACCTCCTTTTTTCTGTTTTAAAAGTGTTAGCTTCTACTTCAGATCCAGCCAATGCTTACTTCGTACATGAGGACTTCCTTTGGAAATATACTGAAAATCTAAATTGGAGATAAAAATTGAGCAGCATATCAAACATAGTGCAGCAAAATGTGAAATGTTCTATGAATGATGTGAATTTGCCTTACTATTTCTCATGGATAAGCCTTAATAGGAGGCCATTTACACTGTGCTACAGAAGCCAATTCTTATTTCTGATTAACCCATCTCCTTCAAAACTTATGTCTACATATTTGTATCCTCTTTACTGAAAATCAGATGTTTTGCCTGCCAAGTAGCATCATTCGTCATACTGTAGATACTCATGGGTTTTTCCTTCCCGTTTCAAGAACAGCTTCCTGCAAGGCAGCGTCACTCATCAACTGCTGCCATTTCATCTTCACATCTCGTGATGTGTGTTGCTCTTCATATGCGTCACATGACAGTCTGTGACAAAAGCTGCCAGTAACTGCTGCAGCCCAGAAGCAATTCTGTCAGATCAGAATGACTGGATTTATCAGATAGGAGAATTTAAAATGCAGAATCTTTAATTCCTTCAATGCACACATCAAGAACCATGGCTTGATTCATCAATTTTCAGATCCCATCTCTTTTTTTGACTCTTATGCAGAGCCCTCTGAGTTAAACTTTTACTTACAGATTGGAGCTGACTAGAATTTTTGTTGTCAACTCTTTATCTCAGGGGTCCTCAAACTGCGGCGCACGGGCCGGATACGGTCCCCCAGGGTCCTCAATCCGGCCCGCCGGTATTTACAGAACCCCATAGCCCCCCGCCCCGCTGGGGTTTGGGGGGAAACCAAGCAGCCGCAGGTGACTTCCTGCCACTTAATCCGCGCGCCGGCCGCCGCCGCCCCGTCCTCCTACTCCTCTCGTCCTCTGCAATGCGCGGCGGGCGAGAGGCGCAGGCATCTTCTCTGCCGGGCAAGCTCAGTCGGCAGCCTCTGGACTGCGAGGTCCAGCCAGCTCTGGAGAACCGCCAGAGCCCTGGGGCGGCAAAGTTCCTTCAGTCCCTTCTGGCCACCCTTTCCAGACTTCGCGGCAGGGCTGAGGAGGGAGAGGCGGAGTACTGCATTCAAATCAAGCAGCCTTACTAATTTCTATGCATCTCTCCCCTCAGAGACATATCATAATCTCAGGAGCCATGCACTCAAAATTGCAACCATCTTTGGCAGCACCTATGTCTGTGAGCAGACGTTTTCCCGAATGAAACATCTGAAAACTCCAATCAGATCCAGACTAACTGATGAATACCTGCATCACTTGTTGCGACTAGCAGTGACAAATATGGAACCTAACACTGACCANTCGCGGCAGGGCTGAGGAGGGAGAGGCGGAGTACTGCATTCAAATCAAGCAGCCTTACTAATTTCTATGCATCTCTCCCCTCAGAGACATATCATAATCTCAGGAGCCATGCACTCAAAATTGCAACCATCTTTGGCAGCACCTATGTCTGTGAGCAGACGTTTTCCCGAATGAAACATCTGAAAACTCCAATCAGATCCAGACTAACTGATGAATACCTGCATCACTTGTTGCGACTAGCAGTGACAAATATGGAACCTAACACTGACCATCTCATTAGCCAAAAGCAGGCCCATAGTTCACATTGAAATATTATTTGTTTTTGCTGATTACAATTGTTCTTCATTTTAAATATTGCATTCTTTTTCCTGTTTTTTGTGTATGACTACAAATAAAATATATGCAGTGTGCATAGGAATTCGTTCATTTTTTTTCCAAACTATAGTCCAGCCCCTGATAGCGTCTGAGGGACAGTGAACTGGTCCCCTGTTTAAAAAGTTTGAGGACCCCTGCTTTATCTGATGAAAATACATCTTCTTCAGAACTGAAATTCATAGTAGGAAAAAGTTTTGTTTCATGATTATTTCTTATGCTCTGATTTTTTTGTTTGTTTGGTTTGGGGTTTTGTGTGGATTGTGGGATTTGGTATTGTTTTGTTTTGTTTGGTGGTTTTTTGTTTTTGTTTTTGTTGGGGGTTTTTTTGGTAGATCAAGCTAAAATATTCTAATGTTTCTGTTTTCAATCCCTCTTACCAGTGCTTGGCACTGTTTTTTGTGGAATACTCAGTCATGTAGTGCAGATTAGCCTGCTGCCTATGAAACCATAAAACTTCACATGAAATAACTATTCAATTCTCTAGAGGAAAAAAGTCAAACTCTAAACATTTTCTACAACCTCTGGGCAAGAAAAAGACCTTTAAAACATTTTCTAAAGCCTGGAATTTTAAATGAATTGGTCATTTTCAAATTTAACTTATGCCAGAGGGTGTCGGGCTAGTAAAATTCAAAGTGTACGTCATGCATCTGGTGCCCCTGTCTAACCCTGGAGTGCCCCTGCCATGTTTTCTTTCCAAATCATATTTGCAAGTTTCCACGCCAAAAAAACCCCAACTTTCAATACACTTTTCCTTCTGATGTAGAGTCCAGAAAGAGTCACATTCAAGAGATTGAAATAAGTCTGTGGAACAACACTTTTAGACACATCCAGACAAATAGCAGAACCAAAGAACAATAAAATATTTCTTTCTGAACCCATGTTAGAGGATGGTTAACATGGTGTAAAGAAATCAGATTCATTAGTCTTATACATACATAAATTTAGGCCTTCAAAAAGAATTCATTATTCAAAAAAAAAACTACAGACAAAAGCCCTTTGGTTTATGACCTGAACAAAATTGCATGGGACTTCCATGTTACTTTTCAAATATTTTGAGGGCAGAGGTAAATGTGTAATTAACAGGAATCATGTGATTAAAGAAACCTATGTATTTACAATTACAGACTTGCAATCATTCAGCAGTTACTTCTTAAAAAGCTTTAAAAATCCAGATCCCTACTTGAAACACTTCAAGCTTTTGGAACATTTAAACAGAAAACAGAATGAGACATTTAAAATCATAGAATCATTCAGGTTAGAAAAGACCTTTGAGACCACTGAGTCCAATTGTTAACCCAGGACTGCAAAGTCCACAGCTAAACCATTTCACTAAACATCACACCTGCACATCTTTTAAATATCTCCAAGCATAGTGACTCTACCACTTTAATAGGCAGACTGTTCCAATGCTTGAATTACTTAATGCTTAGTACATTTAACATGGACTAAGACTACATTTCCAAAGTATCAATTTTTGCATTTATCTCCAATTTTTCCTTGTTTTTAAAAAGCAAACGTAACAAATCCAAAATTCCTTAGCCTCCTCAACAAATGTAGAATACGGCAAAGCACTCAAAGTGCTTTCAAGTTTCATTTTGGTCTCTTTCTCTTCAAAGTCTAGTATTTTATAATATAACTTCATGTTTTGTAACAGTATTGGTGAAACATCAAATATACTGGTGTACAAAGCTAGGCAGAAGAAAAAGCAAGAGGAAATTGCTGTGTCATCAACTTTCAACTTTCAACTAAGTTCTTAGGCTTATGCAAAAAGAACCACAGCGGTGACTGCAGTGAGTTTGAATTTCAAATATTTGTAGTTGCTGGTGGACCCTTGGTCCTCAGTATCTGAATAAATAGTTAATGCATTATTAATGAACAAACCGCATTTCATTCATATGGATATACCTAAACATACTGCATACATGTAGAAGCTTTATAAGCAGCAAAGCCATACCCTTAGCTGTATTTGAACTGAATAGTATTTACTACTTAATCAGGAAAAAACTCAAGGCTTAAATCACGGGTGAAATTTGGAGGTTGTGTTGGAAACAAAATTCAAACTGTGCATTCAGTGCACTATTGTTCACGGGGAGATTGCTTACACTCTTTTTCAGTTGTGATGTTGTGACTGGCTGTCGAGGGTCAAGGCTGGGCTGACCACCAACCCAATGACAGATGCTTCCCCCTTACCCCCCTCGCCCTTCCCCACAGGAAAGAGAGAAACAGAGAGACTTGTGCATTGGAAAATAAAACTAAAACTACTTTAATAATAACAATAATATTAAATGAAATATATACAAATATGTACAGAACCCAATACAGAACCCAAACCCCCCTCGATGGTAACTACGTCACCACTGATACTGTGGCAGTAGGCCTCAGCAGCAGATGAGNCAATCCCCGGCAGTAAATCTAAACATTAGGCCTTATCACTGCTAGAAGCTGGCAGTGTCTATGAAAACATGCTGCTAGTTTCAGAGAGTGCAGTTTCTTAGAGGAGCTTCAGCTAAAAAGTAAAATCACTGAACAGAATTAGTTCTAACCCAAACCAGGACACTGGCGAGAGAAAATGGTAACATGTCATCAGCAAATCTGATGTGATAAACCACAAGATAGACAAGATATATAATTTTTTCAATCAGCACTGAACAGAAAATAAAATTGAAACAAAGAGTAACATCTGCATACAGAGATTTTTGTTATTTTCTTTCTCTTTTTTAATAGACCTCATCTTTCAAATCTCCCTAAGTTCTGATAGACCACATGCATCATCTGACAAAACTGAATTCATTTGAAGATCATAATTTTTAATAAAATCTGCTCTTTCTATTTTTCTTTAGTGCCTATAGCAGATCCAAGTTACTCAGGTACAGTTATATACAGCTTTGACAGCTCAGTATTGTAATTATATAAATGTTGCTTTAGAATACTAGGTAGTTGAAAGCTCTTACTTGTGAACTCTAGTCCTGGAACAAAGCACTGGAGTCAGCAATAACTGCACATGTTTACGCAAACCACACTTTTAGAAATAATTAAGGATTTCTGGTTTCTTGGGTACTGCTTTGAAACCCATGGATTATGCAGCTGAAATAAAATTTGAGCTTATAGAATCATAGAATCGTCAGAGTTGGAAGGGACCTTAAAGATCATCTAGTTCCAACCCCCATGCCTGACAGAGACACCATCCACTAGATCAGGTTGTCCAGGGCCCCATCCAGCCTTGTCTTAAAAGCTTCCAGGGATGAGGCTTCCACAATCTTTCTGGGCAACCTGTTCCACTGTCTAAGCACCCTCATAGTGAAGAACTTCCTCCTAATATACAACCTAAACCTACCCTCCTCTAGCTTACACCCATTTTCCCTGGTTCTATCACTTTTCCCCTGGTTCTATGACTAATCTTCCACTCAGCTTCCTAAAATTCTGACTTTTGGAGGCCAGCTAAGTTACTAATGTTGAACACAAAGTAATCTACACATATTCTACACCATAATATTTGAAACTGTTAACTGCCTTTCCTTCTTTTTCTTTTTATTCTTTTGTCTTTTTTCATTGGTTGTTTGGGTTTTGTTTTTTTTTTTTTTTTTTTGTCTTTTTAAACAAAGAGTGTTGCTTCATTAATGTAGAAGGAACATTAGATTGAGCATAATTGCTGGTAGCTTTGGGCTTAGCTAATTTTATTCTACCGTCATTCTACTATTATTCTACTATACACAATTCCAGAACTTTCACACAGAATCACAGAAACACCAAGGTTGGAAGAGACCTCTGAGATCATCAAGTCCAATCATACCTATCACTAACATACTAATAAACCTTGTACCTAAGTACCACATCTAAACGTTTCTTAAACACCTCCAGGGATGGTGACTCTAACACCTCTTTGGGCAGCCTATTCCAAAACTTCATAACCCTTTCGCTAAAGAAATTTCTCTTTATACCCAATCTAAAACTCCCCTGCTTCAACTAGAAGCCATTTCCTCTTGTCCTGTCACTGTTGACCCTGGAGAAGAGGCCTACTCCCATCTCACTACAACATCCTTTCAGGTATTTGCAGAGAGTGATAAAGTCTTCCCTGAGTCTCCTCTTCCCCAGATTAAACAACCCCAGATTCCTCAGCTGCTCCTCAGAAGACTTGTGCTCCAGACCCCTTACAAGCCTCGTTGCCCTTCTCTGGGCACATTCTAATGCCTCTACATCCTTCTTGTAATGAGTGGTCCACACTTTCAGGTGAGTTGAGAGTAATTTGAGTGAGCAAAATATGAATTTGTGGGTTCTGAGACTTTAAGACATGTTTAAATTAAGAGACAGATTTTCAAGGGTATTCGGGCACCACTGGAACAGTATCTGAATCTCACTAATCCCTAATTTTATTATATATTTTATCTATTTACTACAATTAGTAGTACACTGTAGGTACAATGTCAAATTTACATGGCTTAGTTCCAGTTTATTTTAAGACAGAAAACATGAATAAAAGGTGAGATAAGTGTAAGATGTAACAAATTTTTCTCCTACTAGAAGTGACAAGAACTCATGCCATTACTTTGCTTTTCATTTAGTTCTAATACTATGTAGAAAGCTTCACTTTAAAGCTCGAAGTGAACCATAATCTTGCAGGAACATTTTATAGTTGATCACTTCTCTTTGTCTAGACAGTACTGTCTTTAAGGGCTTTGAAAGGCATCCAATAGCTAAATCACTTTTATGAAGCATGCATGCCATATATACATTACAACTTTTTGACAGTCCTATAAAAAATTAAAGTCAATTAGTAACCCCAATAATTGTTCAGTGACCTTTAGCCTGTCATAAACCTGTATCTGCTTGCTATGACTATCCTTTTCTAGAGCTATAATGAATGATTAAATCACTGATGCTATTACAGAGAAAATAAAAAAGTCTCTAAATTACTGTAACTTCTTATTTATAGTATGAATAAAATGCATATATGTGTGTGCAAATAGTTAAATGAACTACCAAGGGTTTTACCATGCCTTTAGCAATACTTTGAGCTGCAAAACTATACACTTTCAGGAATTTTTAAATAATTATTGATGTAAGGCAACTTAATGGGAAAAATGCATGACACATAAATTGTTATCTCATATTTAATGTGCTGATAGAGCTATGATAAAACTTACTGTTCGTCTCTTCAACATCACAGCCATTATAATGAGAAACACAGATGGAATGGGAGGTACATTTTCTTTCAGTTAAACATCCTCAGTCATTGATGTTGCTTACTGAAAACAGCTTTGTTTATTTATTTATTCACCGTCCCTGGAGGTTTTTAAGAAGAGGATTGATGTGTTTTTTCAGGGGATGATTTAGGGGTAAGAGTAGCGTAGGGCTATCGGTTGGACTAGATGATCTTGAGGGTCCTTTCCAACCGTAATGATTCTGTGATTCTGTGATTCTGTGTGATTTATCTGTTTGTTTGTTTGTTTATTTTTAAGCACAATTGACATAATGGAGGCAAAGAAGCTTTCCTGGAAGCTGTGGGGGACTCAGGCATTCACCCTGTGTATGAGTGACACTGTAAATACGTCTTCTGTCCTAGGTGCAGATATGATGCTCACATCTGGTAATTTTTTCTCTGGGAAAGGTAAAAGAAGATGCTGTTTTGTAAATCTACACCCTTTCTCACACATATCAGTATTTTTCCATTGCTGAAACTGAAATATCTCTTTGACATTTTGCTGGTTTTAAGTTTGCGAGTACCTGTCTTTTTGAGAAGTGTGTTTTCCAGGAATGACATGAAAATGTAACTCTGCTTGTAATAACATTACACATTTCAACCCCAGAGACTGTTTTCATGATAATAGGTCACATTCTTAACTCCTCTTGCATTTTTTGCGAGGACTGCATTATTTCCTTCACTACACTAGGTCCTCAATTCTCCATCTCAGAGTGGGTGACTTTTGAAAAGCTACACAACAGACTTGTAGATCACTTTTCAGCAATGTCAGGAAGAGGTTCACACAGTGACCCTTTGCAGAATGCACTAGATAATTTTTTACCCCCATGATGGAAACACACTGTGAGCATCAGTTATGCTTCATGAATGCTAAGAAAAAGCAAAGCGGGACCTCCAACTTATACAAACAAATGACAAAATGCTATATATTCTTCTACCAAATCTGTTTCATGTTTTTATGCATGCTTCTTTACGCACAGACTGTCTAAGATCTGTTAACACAAGGCTGACTGCTATGAGGATTTCTTTTTTCAGAGTTTGGACCTTTCTGCAGCAGAAATGTTTAATTAGGACTATCTCAAATCATCTTCTGCTGTGTCTCTCCATGTTCAGCACTTCTTTTGAGAGATTTGTGAAATGGAAAATACCCTGGAACATGATTTTAAGTTGGACTTTCAAACAAATTCAACACATACTGAAACTTGAAAATTGCAAAATCATTTACTAATGGTAAGATTTTTTTTTTTTTAATGCACACAATTACTTTGACAATTGCTCATCAGGTACTAGCTCACAGCCTGTGATTCTTGTTTCTATGCCTTCTGATCACTTTAAAGATTTGTTCTCATCCAGACTAAAGACTGTCGAATTCTTTTGAGAGTTTCCTGATTCTCTTGGGTTTTTTTCAACATTAATGTGGGGTCCAGAGATAATATTTTGTCCCTTACTGTGGCCAGAGGAGTATTTATAGTGGTTATGAAATGCATTTGCAATTTTGAATCTGTTTTATTTTCTTGCTCATTTTTCTGTCCTACTTAGGACCAGATGACTAATATATTCCATTACACTGTTGATAGATCATAAAATGTGCACTCTTTTGCTTTTTTCCTTAATATAAGGTATTCAAAACAAATGACACAACCTATTAAAGTTAATAAATGTTTATAGATCTTTCTGAACTATAAAATGGATGAACTGTGGTCTGTTTCCTACACCCTGATTCATAAGTATGAAATGGAAAAGCACAAGATTTTTCCTTCAATATTTTATAGATGCATTTTTCAGCATAATTGTAATTGTTCAAAGAAAGCCTTTCCAATTAGTATCTGATCTTTGGAGTAGATAAACTGAAGGCTTATTATCTCAGAGGTGGAGACAGTATTTTTTTTAAATATATTTAAATATTTTAACAAAAAATATTTAATGATTGCTATTTTACCCTTTTATTTGGGACAGATAAAAAGGACAATTCAGTAGATCAGTGAAGAATTCTTCACATATCTATCTCCTGAATTTTCATTTAACTACCTAGATAGATCATTTATCTTGACTTTTATTTTATGTATCCTCTCAGAATAAACAAAGCTGAAAGGACTTTTGGTAGCCTCAAACAAAACAAATAAGCTTTCAATATTTAGACTGTCCTGTACCACAACCCTGACAATGTGGAAACACTAGAAACTCTAACTGTTAAGTTTCCAAGTCCAGATTCAGCATGTGTTTTTGGGGTATGAAAACCAAGGCTTTGTGAGCTTCTGCAAAGAAAGTCATGGAGATCCATGAACCAGCAATGTACTCTTGTGGCCATAAAGGCCAGTGATATCCTCGGCTGCGTTAGCAAAAGCATTGCCAGCAGGTTGAGGGAGTTAATCATGCCTCTCTGCTCAGCCCTGGAACACTGTGTTCAGTTCTGGGCTCCTCAATGTGAGAGAGTCATGGAGCTCTCTGGGAGAATCCAACGAAGTGCTACAAAGATGATTAGAGGCCTGGAGTACCTTCCTTCTAAGGAAAGTCTGTGGGAGCAGGGCTAGCTCAGCCTGGAGGAGATTGAAAGGGAACCTTATCAATGTATGTAAGTATCTGAAGGGAAGATGTGAAGAGGATGGAGCCAGCAGTAATAGTATGCAAAGGCAACTGCCACAAAATGGAACACAGGAAATTCCACCTAAACACGACAAAGAACATCTTTCTTGTGAGGGTAATTGAGCACTGGAAGAGGTTTCCCAAACAGTTTGTGGAGTCTCCTTCTTTGGAAATATTCAAAAACCTTCTGGTTGTAATCCTGAGTAGTGTGTTCTAGGGGACCCTGCAAGAGAGGGAGGTTGGACTAGGTGAGTTTCCAACGTTAACCATTCAGTGACTCTGTCATTCTGTGATACTTTATTTTTTTTTCAACATTTCTTGAAAAAATGAATATTCCAACTGTAACAATAATTTATTTTTTTTATTTTTGTGACTCTATCAAAATAAAATAGAAAATGTTCTCACTGAACACTTTCTGTATTTCTGGGAATTCAAGCAGTACTGAGAGCTGGACATGTAGTGTTGCTTTCGTCCTTGTTAACAAAACAAGATAAAAAGCTGGAAATTAAAACCAAGAATTCCAGTTTGATTTCTGTTCTGTCATTTTCCAACTTTTTGCAAAGCTGGAAGTACAAGACATTCCTTACACTCTCCCATTATTATTTCTTTAAAATAGCTGAATAGGACCTGATACGAAATTTGACCGAGTTTCATACCAAGGAAAGACCTGCCTGCTGGGAACTTGTGATAACTTACTGAGTTGTACTACAAAACAGTAAAAAACTGAAAACAGTTTTCAACATCTTTGGAGTCAAGGGTAAGTTTCTACATATTTCAGAGTTAGGTAAGACTGCATTTGTCAGTTGCGGTTCTGACAAGTCCTTTTAGAAGAATGTTTTCAATTATCTTTTAACAGCTATACCTGGAATCTGTTTAAATTATAAATACATAATTTTTCCTATATTTTTACTTTTATTGTGTCAATGTATGCACTGAATTGCATGAAGAGTTAATGATGTTTCATGAATGGTCTCAGAGAGAACATAAATTCTATTCATCTGCGTATTTGAAGGGACATTTTGATACATTATGATCTTTTGACTGTGGTGAAGGAAGTCATGACTGCCATAATATTTCATGAATTTTTCAAGTTCTGTGAGGCAGAATTTCGCAGAATCACAGCACATTAGGAGTTGGAAGGGACCTCGAAAGATCATCTAGTCCAACCCACCTGCCACAGCACGATTCCCTAGACCAGGTTACACAGAAACAAATCCAGATGGGTTTTGAATACCTCGAGAGAAGGAGATTATACAACCTCTCTGGGCAGTCTGTTCCAGTGCTTCAACACCTGAAATGGGAAAACATTTTTTTTGTATTTACACAGAATCTCCTATGCTTCAGCTTACAACCATTGCCCCTTGTCCTGTCACTGGGCTTTCCTGAGAATAGCCTGACCCCACCCCCTGATACTCACCCGTCACATATTTATAAGCATAGATGAGATGACTCCTTAGTCTCCTCTTCTCCAAGCTAAAGAGACTCATCTCCCCCAGCCTTTCCTCAGAAGGAACACGTTCCACTCCCTTTCTTAATTATCTTGGTGGTTCTGCGCTGGACTCTTTCAAGGAGTTTCTTATCCTTCTCAAACTGAGGGGCCCACAACTGGACACAATATTCCAGATGCAGCCTCACCAGGGTAGAAGAAAGGGGGACAAGAACTTCTCTTGACCTACTAACCACACCCCTTTTAATACACCCCAGAATCCCATTGGCCCTCCTGGCCACAAGAGCACACTGCTGCCTCATGCTCATCCTTCCATCCACCAGGACCCTCAGATCTCTCTCCCCTTCACTGCTCTCCAACAGCTCAGTCCCCAACTTATTCTGATCCACAGGGTTGGTCTTTCCCAGGTGCAAAACTCAACACTTGGCCTTATTGAATTTCATTCAGTGTCCCTCTACCCAACTCTCCAGCCTCTCTAAGTCTCACTGAATGGCAGCACAACCCTCTGGTGTGTCAGCCACTCCACCCAGTTTAGTGTCATCAGCAAACTCATCCAGGTCGTTAATGAATAGATTGAAAAGTACTGGTCCCAGTCCCAACCCCTCAGGGACTCCACTAGACACAGGCCTCCAACTAGACTCCATCCCATTGACCACGACTCTCTGACTTCTGTCCTTCAACCAATTCACAATCCACCTCACTACCCAATCAGCCAGACCACACTTCCTCAGTTTAGTTGCAAGGATGCTGTGGGAGACAGTGTCAAATGCTTTACGGAAATCAAGATAAACTTCATCCACTGCTCTACCCTCATCCATCCACCTTGTTATGTCCTCATCAAAGGCTATCAGGTTGGTCAAACATGACTTCTCCTTGTTAAACCCGTGCTGACTGCTCCTAATGATGCCCTCATCCTTCATATGCCTAGAGACAGAGTGGAGGGAAAAGTGTTCCACTACCTTTCCAGGAACAGAGGTGAGGTTGACTGGTCTAGAGTTACTCAGCTCCTCCTTCTTGCCCTTCCTGCAGCAGATGAAAAGAAAACTTCATAATTTTAAGCCACAAAGTTAAAGAAAAATCATATAATAGAAAACTGCTCTTCACATTTAACAGTAATATTTTAACTTTTTTTTTTCCCCTCCACCTTCTTGAATTAAGGACCCAAGAAATCTCTGTGGCTTTAGCAGGGTATGGAGTTCTTTATCTATGCCACAGGCGTCTCCACCATCTGCCAGAAATATTCACAATCACTTAAGGCTTAAAATCTTCTCTCCTGTTGTTGTACTCCTGTGATTCCATGGTTTCCAGTCTTTGTAAACAATTGCCAGTGTTGTTAACTAAAGATTAAACTAGATTCAATATAGTCAGCAAAGAAGAATCAGGAATTGAGTTCATAGTGAAAGGGTCCAGCCATTCTATTTTTCAAACCAACTGTTTAGAATTATAATATTCTAAACCCCATAGGGCATGTGCTGAAACTCAACTGGAGCTTCATCATAATTACTCTATATAATGTTGACATCTAGTCTTTCATTTTTCTTCTAGAAGTGCAAATAAATGTTGCTGCAGTGCTATAGTCATCTAAAACATGATTTCAGACAGCCAGAATTTGTCTTTAAATAAAGAACATATTACAGAGAGGACCAATACACTCCCCTAACTCTGAAAATAATATTCAAACATGAGAGCATAACTCTTTAATCTTCCCAGTGGAAATACTTTTTTATCAAAAGCTTAAAACCATAATCTGTCACATTTTAAAAAAACATCTTCTGTGAGATGGAAAAACAGTATCATGAACAGCAGTAAGTAGGATTTGACTTATGGGAAAAAAGTAAACTAGCTTATTTTGCAATCCTGATAATCGTTCAACCTTGCCCCACCACCATTCTTCTGAAAACTCAGATAGAAATTGACGTTTATGTATGTTTCCCGAAATTTTATTCTGCATCATTTGGGGTTAGAGCTGAATATTCTATTCTTTCTTTTCCTTGAGTACTTTTTTTCCATAACACATCAGGAAATATCAAAGACATCATTAATCCAAAGAGTTTTGTTTTGTTTTGTTCTGGGGTTTTCTTTGTTTGTTTGTTTATTTTGTGGGGTTTTTTTCTGCCTTGATCCTAAATAGGCTTCTGTAAGGCCTGAGTGAACATAAAAATAAAAAGGAAATGGGAAGAGAGACATATTACCTTTCCTTTTCCCATCAACTGGCCCCCTGCTGAATGAGGTGGGTGCCTTGGTGACAGAAGATACAAAGAAGGTGGAGTTACTGAATGCCATCTTTGTCTCTGTCTATACTCTTAGAGACTGTCCTCAGGAGCCTCAGACCCCTGAGCCCCCACATGATGTTAGCATACTGGAGGAGTTTTCCTTAGTTGAGGAGGACTGGGTTAGGGAGCAGCTAAGCCATCTGGACATCCATAAATCCATGGGTCCTGATGGGATGCACCCATGGGTGCTGAGGTTGCTGGCAGAAGTCATTGCCAGGTCCCTCTCCATCATCCTTAATAAGTCCTGGCGAACAGGAGAGGTGCCTGGGGATTGGATGAAGGCAAAAGTCACTCCAGTCTTCCAAAAGGGCAAGAAGGAGGAGCCAGGTAACTCTAGACAGGTCAGTTTCACCTCCGTCCCTGAAAAGGTGATGGAACACTTTATCCTTGACTCTGTTTCTAGGTATATCAAGGATAAGGGCATCATTGGGAGCAGTCAGCATGGGTTTACCAAGGGGAAGTCATGTTTGACC
>VWZX01000443.1:23315-47931 GCA_013399015.1 Galbula dea
TGAGGAGCCCAGAACTGAACACAGTACTCCAGCTGGGGCCTTACAAGGGCAGAGTAGAGAGGCAGGATCACCTCCCTAGATCTGATGGTCACACCTTTCCTGATGCAGCCCAGGATGCGGTTGGCTTTCTGGGCTGCGAATATACATTGCTGGCTCATATCCAGCTTTCCATCTACCAAGACCCCCAAGTCCTTCTCTGCATGGCTGCTTTCAATGAGTTCCTCACCCAGTCTGTACTCATAGCCAGGATTGCTCCTACCCAAGTGCAGGACCTTACATTTAGATTTATTAAACTTCATTTTATTCTCTTGGGCCCATTCTTCAATGAAAAAGGGAGTCTCCTTCTATGCAGGTATTCAAAACCTGTGTGGACGCGCTTCTGTGTGAGCTGGTCTGGGGAATCCTGCTGTGGCAGGGGGGTTGGACTAGATGATCTTTTGAGGTCCTTTCCAACTCCTAACATTCTGTGATTCTGTGATCTGCTCTGAGTAAACATTGAGAAGGTCCCCTCTCAGTTTGCTCTTCTCCAAGCTCTCAGCCTTTCCTCCTCACAGAGATGCTCCAGTCCCCTCAGTACCTTTGTAGCCTCCGCTTGGCTCTCTCCAGTAGTTCCTTGGCTCTCTGGAACTGAGGAGTCCAGAAATGGACAATCCAGATGTAGCTTCACTAGGGCCTAGTAGAGGCAGAGGAGAACCACCCTCAATCTGTTAGTCACACTCTTCTCAATGCATCTATCTTGATATTTTGTTGAGATTTCATGATGTAAATGAATGTTCATTAGAGAGGGGACAAAGCTGAAGTAAAACATCAATGAATACTAGCATTAGCCATAATCTTAATTTGTTCATCTGATATGTCTTTTTTGTGTACCCACACCTGGAAAACCAGGTGGATGGCAGTATTAGCATTCACAGAAAAATCTGGTAAGGAAGAAAAGCTCTCTACTGATTTTTTTTTTTCCTATTGTCAAGGTCTTATTTTGCCAATTTATCATTGGGACCTTAAGCAGATTTCAGACAGATAAGGATGGGAAATTTGGAAAAAAAGTTACAGTTCAAGGGTAGGCAAATAAAATTGCAAATAACCTCAGCTGCATGAAGTGTTGAAGACATATTAATATATTTGACTACTGATTTGATTATTAACGTCAAATTTATACATATGTAGATTTGCAGAAACACTTTTACTTCCACTGAAGCAGAGATATTTGGGACTGCTTATTGAAAAATATGCAAACTAAAAAAAGTACCATAAAGAATAAAGTTTTGTGACAATCCTCTTAACATTATAGAAATTACACAGATAAAGCAATGCAGCAAAAGAGAGAATTGAAACAGAATTTTGAATTTTAATTGCCATGAAACACATAAAGCGTGCACAATCTATTTGGTGTCAATAGGGGAAATAAAAAATTGGTATTTACATCTGCAGCTTAGAATAACTACTGCAGAAAAGTATACTTCTTTGTCATCCTAGAAACAAGAGTAACTTGAAATTCCCTAAAACTGAAAACTGCTGAAATGCAATCAATCAAAAAGGTTCTTACAGTAAACATGAAGCAATCTTGGGTAAGATTATAACCGTACTCCCTGCAAAATCATCTGAACATATTTTCCAACTGAAGCAATATTTCTCTCTGACAAGGCACGTCACAATGTCTACTTATATTGTCTTTATCTCAAGCCTGCTGTAGTTTAGAAAGAAACCAAACTTTATTTTGTAATGCACAGAAAAAAATCTTAGTAGTTTTAGCCTTGTTCATACATCCCAACACAGCCTGCCTTTTTACAAAACTAGGCAGAACAGTTTACAGAAATGTTCCAAAGTATCTCATAATTATCTAAAGAATACAGCACACAATGACTACACTCTTAATTAATTTGCATCTGAAATAGAAGTCAGCAATGTGTTGTACTGAAATTAAGATGAAAGTCACCAAAAATCCCCCTGAAATTGACACTAAATTGTCTGTTAAATCATTTTTGAAAGTCATAAGCAAACTTGCAAATTGAAAAAAATAAAATATCACAGTTGTCTTTATACAACAGTATAAACACATTAGATGGGGAAAGTCTCACTGATAAATACAGAAAATATGAAATTCTGCTGTACTGAAATTCCTTGCTATACGTAAATCTAAAAATTAAGTTGTCTTTTATTAACATTTTCTCCTTTAAACTGCCAACATGATTCAGTCCAATGCACAAAATAGAGCAGTCTTAAATTAAGTCCAGAGGCTTAGTACTTCTGAGTTAGAGCAGAGGCAATTTTACCCTGGCTTATTCTTCATATCCGTTCAATTAACCTCACAGAGCTTTAGAACAAAAGTCAGCGTGACGAGTGTCATTTGAATTGAACAAATGCCATCTTACTGTCAAAGTATTGACTTACATCAGCCAGTTCAAGCCAAGACCAGGATCTGAAATGAAATGGACAAACTGTGAAGCAGAGAGAGCTAATTGTTGCTGTTTCAGAAACCTTACTTCACATGCTGACATAAGCCTGGTGTTTGACAAGCTCTTCCAGCTCCTCTAAAGCTATAACTCTTAATATGTTCAATGTTATTTGCAAAATAATTATCTTGCTATCTGTCTCCATTTGCTGAGGACAGCACCTGGCATCAATATTTCCTAAATGAGCAGAATACTCCTTGCTCTATGTTCAAGGCATCACTGTCTATCAGTCAGCAGAGACATCCATCTGTGGTTTTGTGAGTTATTTTGCATTTCATGCTGTTTGTGGACCATGTCAACTGAAAACAAACAAGGGTTTTTTTGGCAGAAATTATGTAAATTACCTCACAGTTTTGTTAACATCAGAATGTGACCTTTCATACTTTCCTACAGGGGAGAAGGTAACAGAACATATACTTTTGGGTTCATCTTTTTTCAAAACAAAAATTTAGTTTGAACATACTGGAAAAACAAAGGACAAAGAACTACTGGAGAGAGTCCAGCGCAGGGCCATCAGGATGATCAAGGGAGTGGAGCATCTACCTATGAGGACAGGCTGAGAGAGCAGGGGCTCTTTAGCTTGGAGAAGAGGAGACTGAGGGGGGCCCTCATTAATGTCTGTAAATATGTTAAGGGCCAGTGTCAGGGAGAAGGATCTTCTCAATGTCATCCAATGTTAGGACAAGGTGCAGTGGGAGCAAGTTGGCGCATAGGAGGTTTAGTATTAATATGAGGAAAAATTTTTTCACAGTAAGGGTGATGGAACACTGGAACAGGCTGCCCAGGGGTGTTGTGGAGTCTCTTACTCTGGAGACATTCAAGGCCTGCCTACACTCGTTCCTGTGTGACCTTATCTAAGGTGTCCTGCTTTGGCAGGGGGGTTGGACTTGATGATCTTTCTAGGTTATTTCTAACTCCTAACATTCTATGATTCTATGATTTTATGAAATAAATTTTAAGGTTCACATTTAGTTCAAGGGAGTTGTTCTCTAGCTGCTTGGAGAGTTTCTCTGTATTCCTCCCAGACTACTGTCCTTGCTTCCACCCTCTGTAGTCTTCCTTTTAATACGAAAGTTTGTCCAGCACCTCCCTGTTTATCCATACAGACCTCCTGGCGTTTTTGCTGGATTTCCTCTTTTTTGAGATGCATCACTCCTGGGCTTGATGAACATGCTCCTTAAATATTAACCAGCTGTCTTGGGCCTCTTTTCCCTCAAGGGTTGAATCCCATGGCATGCTACTAAGCAGGTGTCTGAAGAGACTAAAATCTGCCCTCCTGAAATCCAGGGTAGTAAGCTTACTCTGTTCCCTCCTCAATGCCCTAAGGATCTTGAAGTCCTCCATTTTACGGTCATTGCAGCCAGACTACCCTTGAGCTTTGTACTCCCCAAGAGCCTCTCGTTGTTGATTTTGAGAACAAGGTTCAGCATAGCACCTCACCTTATTGGCTCCTCTATCACTTGGAGAAGGAAGTTACCGTCAATGCATTCAAGAAACTGCTCGATTGCCTATGCTTTGCTGTGTTGTCCCTCCAACAGAAGTGAAAGTTGTTGAAACACCCCCAACAAGAACAGGGCTTGTGAACATGAGGCTACTCCTATTTATCTACAGAAGGCCTCATCCACTCAGTCTTCCTGTTTGAGCAACGTGTGGCAGAACCCTCTAGAGTATCAGCTATCACTGCACTCCCTTTAATCTTGACCCATAAAGTTGAGTGTTAGACTTCAGCTACTTGAAGTAGCTGGAGCTCAGCTAAAGATTCAAAAAACCCGTTAATATTAATTCAAAATTATATTAATTAATACTGATAGATGTTATTAACTAATAGTATTTTGACTTGAAGGCACAAATATGAGTATTCTTTGTAAAGTACCTTAAAACTTCAACATAACTTTAAAACTTAGGTTTATATTTTGTGTCTATTTGTAAACTAATATCTATTAAAAAGGTATAAATATAGAGCAAATGATATTTATTTACAGAAAAAGTGCTGAAACCACTTGGAGGTCTTGTATATAGTAATACTGAAACTGATCTTCGAATCAATATTTTTGTCCCTATATGACTCTATCATTCAGTAATTTGTACCTTCTTTCCACTGAAGCGAAAAGTGTTAGTGTTCATGTAAAGAAAAGCGCTATTTTCATTCTTTCATCTTTTGAAAGTATCAATGTTTTACTTATGTATTTTGCATAACCAGGTGCTAACACAAAAATACTCTAAATCAAAGTAATAAACCACAGAAAATTATGCTAGTATTAGAAAAATAAGGTGAAAATGCAGCAATATATCATAGCATGTCACACAATGTGTATGAGAGCAGGTCAGTGCTATAAAAGCCTTTTATTTTAACTTTTCATTAATTACTCTGGAAAGTAAATGCAGGGTCATTTATAAGATGAGAGGTTACTAAAATTTTTGCCCTTTCTTTACAGAAGAAACATGAAGATACTTGAAGAGGTTCCTGTTAAAATGCAGTACTTCATCTGTGTAAATAGACAAATAGAGATTGAGAGTATATCATTTAATTCTAAAAGACAGATAAGAAGATTTGCATTGAGGGAGTTTAAAATAAAAATGCATATTTAAACAATGAGAACTTGCTCAAAGGAAAATGTAAACCATATCATTAGTAACACTTTGTTGACAGACCTTATGGTTCCTAATATTGTTTATTTCCACCTTATTTAGAATTCAGGTACAGCTGCCATGATTTTCAAGAGCAACGATCACTGTCTGGATTTTGTCATGAGTCTTGATGCCAGGTAAATGAACCCAGCACGTTAATAACAGTACAAACAGATTTGTGACTGAAAACTGTGGTTTCCTTTTATTCAAGTTTGGCTTGCTTAGGCCATTACTATCAATTAAAAAACATACTGATAGATTTGCTTGATCAAGCAAAGCAGCCTATAAATTACTTTTACGCATGTATTTACTCCATATGCTATATTTTTCATATTCTTGCCTCTCTTTTTTTTTTCTTTTGTTTCTCCCTGGTAAATTCCAGCTTTCAAAATTTGGCCTTCAATTTCCATAAGCTTTGCCACTGAGACCATGCAGGAGTCTCAGGGAGAACTACAAGTTATTGATTAAGCAAGTTTCATTACTGTAACATGAAGCAAACTGTGTGCATGTGTTTGAAAGCCTGAGTTCAACTTTTCGAGGAGAAACTGGCATTGAACCTGATAAGCAGACTATTTCTGATGAGAACAGGTGGTGGAAATGCTCCCTAGAGAAATAGCTGGCTGTTTGCCAGAGATAAGAACTCTCCAAACAAGCCTCATGGTGCTTGTTGGGATTAGCACATGAGGCTGATGTTTCTGCCCCATTGCAGGTACTCTTAAATGAAAGCTAAACCAAAAACCATTCAGGGTCTATACTTGAAATTGAATGTTTCATGAAAAACTGTTCCTGCAAGATCATGGGAAATTCATTCTGTTGCAAGATCCAAGCAAATACAGCAAGGAAGAAAGTAACACTGGATGAAAATACGAAATGAGACCTATGTGGAAGCACTTGTTTCATTTTATTTCATTATGCGTTTGGTTGCCTGCAGCATGTGAATGCTGTAAAGAATGTGGGAAAGAAAAGTATCAATGCATTAACAAAAGAACCAATAAGGCCAAATTTTAAAACTGACTGCTAATTTTAGACTCCTAAGTAAAAGACAGTCTCTTTCTACTTGCTTCAATGTATTTGTACTTTCATAACAGAACTACTTTACTTATTTGTTTGCTTGATTGATTCTCCTGCAAATATAGAAACTATTGCAAAATCAATAAAAATTTTGCCCTGTGTGAAAGATTTAAGTAACTATAGAATCTACAAAATATAGGGTAATATCCACACAGGAAAAAAATAGAGAAGTTATCTAACAATAAAATTAGATTAATAGTTTCTATATCTGCAGTGCAGCATTTTACAATTCAATAACCATAATTTTATTTAAACGTACAGAACAGTAAAGGCACAAATTTTTCAAATAAGGTTTAAATTAACATCCTTGCAACAAATGGGAGTCAGGATCACAGTCTGTTGAAACTTCTAACATATATTTTTTTATTTATGACTCCACTGATTTTTCAACACAGTCTCAGAGTTCTCCTCTCACTTTTACCTCCTTTTAGCCATAAGATACCAGTGGTCTAAAATAGCTTTCTTACACTGAACCTCGATGCCTTCTAAAAAAGGGAAGAAGACAGATCCCAGAATATACCAACACATTTTGAGTCTGTTCATATTATTTACTCCCCAAGATAAACTTCCTGCACATATCTGAATGGAGATCATCCAGAAAACACAACCACTTCTCTGCTTGCTTAAGACCAAACTGTTATAGTTTTGTAATTTTTAAATTTTTTTTGCAAGAGGACAATTTTAACTGTTAACTGGTTCTTTAAAGATGGCAAATTGGTGTCATTTTTAGCTCTTTAGATGCCTCCTGTGTAAGGAGACTGTGGTGGAGCTGAAGGAACGATCTTCCTGGCAGGTTTTGTTGAACATCATCCTTCATTCAGAATATGTTGTCTCCCACTGTTGCATTAAAAGGTGAGACCCAGACAGAGCAGTCTGCCTGTCCCAGTGTTTCAGGCCTTTACTGAACTCATTAGACAAAACTGCCTAATGGTCCCCAGCACAAAATCTCTCTGAAACAGTCTGGACAAGTTAAATTAATGATCAGTTTAATTTATTGAAGTGACAGATAACAGATTTGAGGCTGCCAGTGGTAAGTCAAATAACTGTAAGGAATTCTAGCTCAAGCTAATAATTACACTCCCAGGGAAGCATCCAGCAGAGATGGAAAATTAAAATCTTTAAAATAACACTGAAATATAATACAGAGAAATGCTAGCAAAGATGCTAGGCCGTATATTGGTATGTGCAATTCTCTCCCTTCTTGGTGGCTGGAGGAGAAGCAGCATCCTGTCTATCATTCTCTGTGACAGCTAAATCCTAAGGTCTTCAGTCTGTCCAACACCAATAAAGAAATATTCCTTGCAAGGGTTTTTATACCCTAATTCCAACTATCCCTGCCTTCTACATGATGTTTAACATGATTTAGCTGGAGAGTTGAATAACACAGTTATATATGTATCCCCTTTGCCTCATTAGCATACTGAGGGGTGTCAGCTTTAGTATTAAAATCATGGTTAATGAAGCAAAGGTCTCATGTCGGTCACTATAGGCTCAGAATGTGCTTTGAAGCAGTGTATTTTCTTATTTCAACCTTGCTTTCATTAGTTTTATCTGAAACAGGGGCATCTCATCTTACATACCACATGCTAGGCCCCAGCTTTGTGGATCTCACTAGGAGAGACAACATCAACATTTCTTGCACCTTGGTAAGCATCGCAACCTTTCTTGTGAAGCACACTGAATTGGCCTGCATTTTTTTTCACACATTGAACTGCAACTTCTATTCAAACTTGACTTGGATGAAAGCATGAATTTAAGTCATCTCTTTCTAATACCTTCTAGGGAACACCCACTACTCTAACCCGTGTGGTATAATTATAACTAAATAACTGTGCACCCATGTCTATATTAAAGAAGCTTTTGTCCTTCTTTAGAAAAAAGAACTAGGAGAACTGAAAACTGTTGATCTTTTGAGTCAGTTTAGTCTGTTAAATTTATGTAGCAAAGATCCTTTCTGAGGCTGGACTGAAGGATAAGATCACAGGATTACAGAATCATAGAATAGTTTGAGTTGGAAGGGACATTAAAGATCTTTTAGTTCCAACTTCTCTGTCATGTACAGGGACACTCTCCACAAAAGCAGGTTGCTCAAGGCCTTATCCAACCTGGCGTTGAACATTTGAAGGGACAGGTGTGTCCACAACTACACTAGGAAACATGTTACTGTGTTTCATCACCCTCACAGTAAATAATTTCTCCCTAATACCTAATACGAATTTCCCCTTTTTCAGTTTTAAACTGTTTTTCTTTGTCCTATCACACACACTCTGATGAAAAGTCCATCCTCATCTTTCTTGTAGGTCCCCATTCAATTGCTGGAAGGTCACTATTATATGTCCCTGTAGCCTTCTCTTCTTCAGACTGAGACATGCCACTCTCTCAGCACATCCTCATAAAAGAAGTGCTGGATCATCTTCGTAACACTCCTCTGGACCTCTCAAGTAGGTCCATGTCTTTCTTACACTGGGGGCCCCAGAGCTGAACAAAACACAATGCACTCCAGGTGGGGTCCCACAAGAGCAGAGTAGAAGAGAAGAATCACCTCTCTTGACCTGCTTGCCACACTTCTTTTGATGCAGACCAGGATATGATTGGATTTTTGGGCTGCAAGCGCACATTGCTAGCTCATATTCAGCTTTTCATGCACTAACACCCCCAAATACTTCTCCACAGGGCTGAGGGTGCACTCAATCCCACTGTCTATGTCACCGACAGAGATGTTAAACAGCATCAGTCCCAATACTAACCCATGAGAGGCATCATTCCTCACTGTTTTCCAGTTGGATATCAAGCCATTGACAGCAATTCTTTGAGTGAAACCATCCAGCCAATTCTTTATCCACCAGGTGGCCCATTCATTAAATCCATGTCTATCCAATTTAGAGACAAGGATGTTGACCAGTACAGTGTTGAATACTTCGGACAAGTTCTGGTGGATGACATCAGATCTTAACAGAAATGCCAACATTCTCCAAATTAAGACTCTAACTCTGTCATCCTAAGTGCGGAAACAGAAATTGTGACTTAATGCAATAATTAATGTGTTCTAAAACCACATTTGCACATGTTTCTGCAAGATCTTTTGCAAAATTATTTTTTGCCTTTGGGGGAGCATTACTACAAATCTAGAGTGGTGAGAATAAAAGATTTCCAAAGAAAAACAAGAATCATGCACATACAATATTTGTGGCTTTGTCAATAATGCACACATCGAGCTAGAATAATTCATGCAAAAAAAATTAATCTAATTTCTATTTCAACTTATTTTTAGCAGTGCACACCTCGCTGATACCCAGCTTTGATTTTTGCAGAACCTCTTCAGTAGTCGTTTTTTTTTATTCTGGTTCTCACAGTAATTCAGAATGATAAAGCGTTTTTTATTATTAGTTTTTAAAGTGGAATCTTTGTAATAATTCCCTTATAAAATGTTTATTATTAGAGGATAGTCTCTCTTTCCTGCATAGTTTGTCCAAAAGAAATGTAGAACACTAATGGAGTATAAGTCATTCCAGTTGTTGAAAGCCTTAGTATAGAATAGCCTGCTCTGCTTTCTATTACTCTTCAAAAAAAAAAGAAAGAAATTCACAAGATGTTGTTGTTTGAGAGGGCCAAATCTGAGGTAGTTTGTACAGGAATACTCTTATGAGCATGCATTACAGAATGTGGCAGTTTCTGGAATATTTCTTCCATTTTTCTTTCTCTTTCTGAAAGTTGAAAATCATGATATGAAGATATGACTGACCTATGCATCCTCTGCCATCTCAGAGTGACCAGCTAAATGAGTGGTGCCTTATATTTGTGATTACATGACACTGCTCGAACACACTTGCATAGACCACATTCATATTATTCCTATAAGGTATATATGTTGTATCCTTTTAATAAGCCACTGTATATTTAAGAAAGGAGATGGAAGTAGGCATACATGCACTGTAAATATAAAGCCTTTGTTTGCTTGTACATTGACAAATGTGCTTTATCTTCACACTTTCCCTCCCCAAAAGCCTAATACATTTCAATTTCAGACAGTTGAAACCGGTATTTATATTTTCAAATCTACCTCTGAAGATGTGACTGCTTAACCACCTTTCCATTTCAGTTGCATCTCTAACATTTCTGTACTGTATGCTCAGCTGTGATGACAATTGCAGTGACAAATCACATTGTAAAAGTTTTTATGGTTTTTAACACTTGCTAGAGTTATTCTGATTCTATAGCTTTATTTAAGCAGTTTTTCTTGAGTTCAAGAGCAATTTCTGTGAAAAGTTTACAACAACATGTAGGGCCAGCATGTAAAAATAAAGGTCTTAAAAAAACATTTATTTTTTCCAGTCTCTTAGAACTCAATCTGTAAAAACAAGCCTGATTTTAAGCATTCTATTTTATTGCACGTCAATAAGACCTTTCCTATAAAAAGTATTTAATTGCATTAAAGCATACTTAGAACTAGAAACAAATAACAAGGTAAAGTCCTAGAAAGACACTTTGCTTCCCAAATATATAAAAAACTTTCTTATTGTCCCAGAAATATGCAGAAACTTAGCTCCATAACTTCACTGGACTGCAGAGAGTTAAATTCAATTCTGTATTCACTCTTGGTCAGAAAGAGTTCTTTTCTCTTTGAGATTTGAGAGGGTTTGCTACAGATTAAGAAATGCCATTTTAATTGTGTGTTGTTTAGCAAGTGGAATGCCATGTGTCTTGATCCAATTTTGTACCCTCTTAACTTCACTTAAACTTTGTGGGATTTTGTGAATTCAATTGCCTGTGTTAAGGTTTTCAGTGTTTTTCAGTCAGAAGTACATGTATAGCTCAGATCATCCTCACATTTACACTTATTGGGTTGTACTACACACATCACCAGTAGGTACACAGCACTTGCATTAAATCAGAGGCAAGCTGAACATGATGCCCCTTTTGGAGTTTGTGATTGTCAGCACAACACATATATGTACTAGCTGTGTCTCAGAATTGCCCAGAGTATTTGCTAAACTTTGTTACCTGGAGAAATCCAGGGCAAATATCTGAAGATTTCAGATTCTACTCAGGGAAGATTTCTGAAGGTAAAGAGGGCTTCCCCAGGAAAAAATAGTCTTGTAGGAACTCTGTGTGCTACAGAAAATCCACAGAATGGATTTTCTGTCTCATTCTTACCTGGGAATGCATGGCTTTCTGATGAAAACTGTTGCCTCCACTTATGCCATGGTGGTGATAGTGAAATGAAAGATAGGAGGAGTTCCTCACACTTCAATCTCTATCATAAAAGTCTGACAATTTAATCAATGTATTTTAAAATCAGAATAAGGATAATGAACTTTAAAGAGCAAGAAGAGTGAGTTCACACTAACTTTACAGTTTTATTTTTCCCGTTGTGTCCTTAAACCATAGTATTGCTCTAAGAAAAGAGATCGAGTCTTCAGACTGTGAGCTAAGGAAGCTGAGTAAAATGACTACTGAAATTTACATCAGTGAGGGGATGAGTGACAAATTCAATGCTCCTATTTTGCAAGTACATGAAAAATCTAGGGCATACTGTGATTTCCTGGGTGAGAAAATGAGAGATTGAGTTGATTGGGTATTTTAATTTTTCAATTCTATGTGCTCACTTCAAATTTCCAAGCATCCATAAGACACAGGTTTCAATAATTGCTGGCAGAATAAACTAATTTCTGTTTATAATACTACAATCAGCTAAAAGATGAGTGATGACTGCTTTCTTAATTTTGTGAATGAGTTGCTTTGGATTTGAATAGAATTTTAATTTCCATTTTGTTACACTCAGAAGCTTGCCAGTTAAGATTGTTGCCTGTTTATGTTATTCACAGGAGAAACTGTGTCTATTCTTCATCACCAGGTCTGTCAAAGCTCGCGCAGTAATTACCAGTAATGAAAGACATGCTCAACAAAAGTTAGGGAGTTTTCAGATATATTAATGAACAATATAATGCTATAGGTCCATTTACCAGCCTGGATATAGCTCATTCACTCCATGGGGTTCATAGAACCATTGGAGTAATCTCTTCTAACTAGAAGCCTATTCTCTATGATTATCAAGTCAAATAAATGGTTTGTACTCTGGAGTTTTTGCAAACCAATATGTTTCAAGACAGCTTGTATCTCTGAATATCATCATATTATTTTGTAACTCAATGACTATAGCTGCTGAACAGAAATCATCTCAAATGGACCATACAGGTGTAAGATAGTTAAAAGTTTGTTTTAATCGAAAGAAGGTCTGAGAATTTTACCTTTGACTACAGGTGTCCTATTGAGGTCTCATTTTTCAGGATCTGAGCCTTTAGAATCATTGATGTCAGTAGCGCAAACTCCTTCTACAAAGCCAAGAATAAGTAAAGACATACAGGAAGCAATGCATTTAGATAAGATTGTTTGGGTTTCTTTTTCTCAATCAGGTCTACATAGAAACAAGATGAAAAAATTCTGAGTATCAATTCCAAGCATTCAGTTAATCAGTTTGTGATTCCCTGTGCCATACACAGTGCAACTCCTAATTTCTACAATACCGGAATTTGAACTTTTATCATTTCGGTAACAGGTGCTTCTGGAGAACAGAAGTGTTGGGTCAAAACCACAGTTTTTTAACGGGCTCTGCCCCAAGTTCTAAACTGAAATGAAAGTAGTGAAGATAAGAATTTAAATATACCAGGTAACAGTAAAGGGTTTTAATTTTCCAAGCTCCAATTTACACTTCATATTATGTCACAAGCTACCCATAAAACAAGTAATACGCAATTTTGATTTTATCATTGTTCCAGTATGATATAAATGCATAACCATGGTCCTATACCTAACATCTTCTGAATTAGACACTTGTTATCTCTATGTAATATGTTTGTTCATTTGTGTTTGGTATTTACTTGTATAAATAGGAAGAGTGTTTGGGAAATTTAAGAAAATTTTTAGGAAGTAAACAATCTTGTTTTCATAACCTCTTCTGTATGTAAATGTTAAAAATTGTATTTTGCTTGGCTGATTCTAAAATTACTTTTCCTCATCCTTCTACTGATATACTGTTTCCATGAGTGGATCTTGCTAACATCTTCACTTCTCAAATATGCTGTTTAATGTGCACACAGAATGTTTCTAATTTTTGTTGCCTATGTTACAGAAAACATTATTGAATTTTAGCTAGTATTTTAACTTTCTATTCAAGTCAGTTTTTGAAACTCTTCAGAATTCCATCATCTCAGGTGAATCTGGAGCAAAAATCCTTTTTAAATCAGTCCAAAGTTATTTTAATATGAAAGCCTGAGTTACTTCTTTATAACTACCACTTAACCCTTTAGTGTTCTCTCTTTAGAATCTTACCTCTTCAGACACTAAGCTAAGGAGTCTGAGGAGAGAATACAAAATATTCTCTCATTTTCTGCAGGTGAAACAGTAAGATTTTGCATCTTGAAGTCTTTAAGCATTCAGTCTGGTTTTATGACTTTATTTCGCATATATATAACGAGAAGACTGTTATTCCTAGGCTTGAATAGAACATCTCTTTAATTAATGGTTTTAATATTCTGCTTCTTTCATTCAGGAGATCTGTTATTCTCAGAATAACTGTTAAATCTGCCAAAACAATTTGCTGTAGACATCAGCATGTAAGACAAAAAGAAATAGCAAATACAGTGCTTGTTGTTTAAAAGTAGTTTCTTAACCAACCTTGTCTTCTCTCCTGCTTTCTTGGAGCATACTGACTACAACTTCACATCATTGTAACATTTAGGATCCCTTTAAGCATTACTTCTGTGCTGAATATTTAGACAACTGCTGTATGCATCTTCTTCCAGCTTAGGGTACCAAACAGACATATCAATGCAATTAATCTTAAAGTAATTGAAAGGGCAGAGGTGTAGCCAAAAACAATAAGAAAGCACTACCTTCCTAACTGCATAATAATGAAGTAATTCCACATGTGTACCATCTCAGGTTCTGATGGGACTGCTAAATCCTGATTTTCCGGAGATAGTGAATGAGTTGTCATAAATTAAGGCCATGTTGACACTGTCTACAGTTTAGAACTGTTATGTTACATTAAGTGACATTGTGCTCTTGTGTCTTATTAATTATGGAGCCTTTCACTGATTCTGTGATAGCTTCTATTTAATGGTACTGCTACACAGAAACACAGCTTCCTTCAAAGAAACCTGTCACACTTAAAGTAGTTCATTAACTTCGGTCTTCCTCTCTGTTTGATATGACAGATTTCCCTAACTAACTTTAGATGTGAGGTAATAAAATTTTATCTCTTTTCACAGTTATTCAAGACAGTTCATCATGCAATTCCCTTGCAGACAGGAAGCTGAACAGACTTTATCCCATCAGGAATCCTCTGTACATCAGATGTCCACAAAACTCAAATTTGAGTAATGAAAATTAATTCAGTCAAAACTCACAAATGCTGATGTTGTGGAGACATAACAGGGTGTAAGAGACTGTTTGCTTATCAGCTATGGAAAACAGGTTTCCTAGCTGTGTTAAGACTGCATGTTAATGTCTCGAAGCTTGATTGATCATTGATTATCATCGTTGGAGAAGACAATGCCACACCTCGAGGAGCCAGAGGCTAGGAAACTGCTGTGCAGGACAATGAGGCCTAGTTAAGACCGTGAGATAAGGCCCAGGTGTGTGGACTTCTCCTGAGGAATTTATTCATGAGAAAAGTCTGGAGAAACCTGCAGGAGATTCCCTTTATCTTAAGGATCAGTAGGACCCTGTCCTGTACCTTTTCCTATAAAAAGCTAAGGAAAAAGCCTCGTGGTGGTGTGTTGTGCTGAGGAGTTGTGAGTGGAGCTGAGTGACGCGTGTATGAGAGAGAATGTGAGCGTGATCACCCACCATCATGGAAGAAGCAGGGGTGCTCGGGACCCTCGACACATCGCTGGACCCGATCCATGGTGGTGTAACTATGCCCTCTTGCTCTCTGTTCTCTCTCTCTGCCTAATTTTCCCTCTTTTCCTCCATCCTACTGTCCTATCTCTCTAACTCTTTTGTTTCAATAAACCCTAATTGATTTTCGGCATTTGACCTCGTTTGTGTCTTAATTTCACTCTGGGAAATAAACCTCGGATCTACCCCGTGTCCATTAACCGGACCGGGACACAGGGCTCTTTTCCCCGTTTCAATCTTCTCAATTTGAAAGGCCTGAGTTTTCATTTTCCAGATTTTTTTACCTCTTTACCTGCTCGTTTCACAAGAGGCTGGACATCTTTCTAGGAGATATCATGCAAGACAGAGAGAAAGTGATAATGCTTTCCCATAACTTTAAGAATAGACTGTTCCCCAGATTGTAGTATACTGAGTAACAGAAGAATCAAGTGAGGAAGGAAGTTTTGTATTTCTCAACAAAAATTCTGAATATTGAAATGGCATTAGTTTTATTTGGCTGTTTCTCCTAGTGAGATTTGTTTCAGAGAGGGAGTGCAGCTTTAAACAAGTCATCACACTGATTCCATTTGTTAAATTGTACTGTGGCCCTTAGTCTGTAGAGTGTGGGAACAGTGTTCATTTTGGAAGGAATTCAGGCAACGACTTCATTCTAGAAGCTCAAGTGCTCAGTGGAGATGTTGATTACAGCTTGACATGTTGAACATAAGACAGCTATGCCTTTCTGTAATCATCCAACAACATTCACCAACAGGAGGTTCTCCTCCAAAACTCCTGTATTATCCTGCAATGACTCTTATGCCATACAAAGGGTCAAATGATGTGTACATATACCTAGCTGCCAGTAACTGTTGAGCACTTGACTAAGTTACTTAACTTTGTTACTCAAATAACTCTTGCATCCTTCTGCTTCTTCACCTTCCATCTAAGCTTGTGGTGTTCCCTTCTTTTTTTCATTCTGCCTCCATTGCAGCCTTTCTTTTTGGAAGTCCTTGTGTCTCCCACTGAAAGACAAATGGATTATTAGTCATTTATTTGTCTTTTTCTTTCATCTTTTGCACTGACATTAGCTATCCCTACATTGAGAAAAAAAGATTCTGAGATGTTGCCTGAAGACCCAGAAATGTAACACCAGTTATTACTATCTTCCACAACAGAACTAGAAGATTTCAGACAGGAGGATGCCTTGATAGCAGTATCAGGAGATTTTTAAGGTTATTGATACTCCTGGATTCATGGCAATGTATCTCTTGTGTTTCATGGCAATGCTTTATAAAACCAAATATGATGAAGTTGATGATCCTAACCTAGACCAACAACAGTTTCTGAGGAAGCAAAACAGACCTTCATCCACTGTAAAGTTTTGAGGCAGAAAAACATTACTGAGTCAACTTTATGTTTGGCTTTTGGGCTTCTGTCTGTTGGGATGATTTAGAATTTAAGAGAATCACAGAATTACAAAATGTTAGGCATTGGAAAGGACCCCAAAAGATCATTTAGTCCAACCCCCCTGCCACAGAAGGATTCCCTAGACCAGGTCACACAGAAACACATCCAGACAGGTTTTGACTATCTCCACAGAAGGAGACTCCACAACCTCTTGAGGCAGTCTGTTCCAGTGCTCTGGCACCTGAACTGGGAAACAATATTTTTTGTTGTACTCATACAGAACTTCCTGTGCTTCAGCTTGCAACCATTACCCCTTGTCCTGTCACTGGGTTTCACTGAGAAGAGTACTCCATAAGAGGTCTCACCAGAGCAGAGTAAAGTGTCAGAATCACCTCTCTTGATCTGCTGGTCACACTTGTTTTGATGCAGCCAAGGACCTGATTTGCCTTCTGGGCCAACAGCGCACACTGTTTGCTCATCTCCAGCTTCTTGTCCAAGACTTGTCCCCAAGTCCTTTTCTGCGGGGCTGCTCTCTATCTCCTCAGTCCCCAGCCTATATTGATAGTGGGGACTGTTCTGACCCAGGTGCAGGACCCTGCCCTTGGTCTTGTTGAACCTCACAAGGTTCATCTAGGCCCACCTCTCCAGCCTGTCCAGGTCCCTCTGGATGACATTCCGGCCTTCTAACTTATCAACAGTACCACACAGCTTAATGTCATCAGCAAACTTGCTGATGCTGCACTCAATCCCACAGTCAATATAATTTACAAAAATATTAAATAGTACAGGTCCCAGTACAGACCCCTGAGGGACACCACTTGTCACTGATCTCCATCTGGACTTGGAGCCATTGACCACTACCCTCTGGATGTGACCATCCAGCCAATTCCTTATCCACTGAACAGTCTACCCATCAAATCCATAGTTCTCTAACTTGCCCAGTAAAATGTGGCGGGGGACCATGTCAAAGGCCTTACAGAAATCCAGATAGATCACATCCACAGGTTGTCCCTTATCCACTGAAGCAGTCACATGATCATAGAAAGCCACTAAGTTTGTCAGGCAGGATTTGCCCTTAGTGAAGCCATGCTGTTGGTTTATTAGTTGTTAGTTGTTAGTTGTGTTAATTTAGCTAGTCCCAAAGGAGCCCTACTTAAAGGCTCACAGAGCCTTAAGTGTATCATTCCTAGGGTTTTCTAAGTTTTCTATCTCTGGCTCTGTTAAAGGCTAGGACAAAGGCTTGGACCTATCCTATTAATTTGGTGAGAACAATATCATCAGATGCCCCACGTCTTCTTATGATCATTTCTTCTAACACAGGCCTGCTACTCAGTTTCACAAACTCATGTTGGGCCCCAAGGAGAACTATTCCCACCCCATACCTTCCTCTAAGCATCTTATAGAACATAGGCCATACTGGCCTTGTAAGAGACCACAAATTTCTATTGTTTTAATACTTTTAGTAACTTTTTTTTTTCAGTCATTCTACTAGTTTAGAATTCTTTCCATTCATCTTCATAGTCAATACCTGAAAATGCACATTTTAAGAATCAGAAGAGACAAAATCAGAGTTGACAGGTTGTTGTGGCTTTTCATAAGGCCCCGCTCTCAGAATAAAGCCTTTTGAAGGAATATATTTACAACAAGAGTTCATCTTCTGAGCACCTCTTGTGTAGGAGGGCAGAGGCAGTTTCTGAGACAATAGAAACCTTCTCAGGTACCAAACAATTGGCTATGATGAGGCTGCAATTTTCTGCCAGTTCCGAATAACATGTTTGGCCCCATGATGAAGACATATAGGTGGCTTATCTTAAGAGTGGAAAAGAGGGGAGTTATACAGAAACCCATCAATGATTTAGCAAGTTGTCGTGGTTAGAGGGGCTTTTCTGACCCCAACCTACGGCAGAGAAAAAAAAAAATTTATTACCCCCTTCCCCCCCGCCAGCTGGAAGAGATAGGGGACAATAAGGGCAGAGAGGCTTCTGGATTGGAAAGTAAAAACTAAAGCTACTTTAATAATAGTAACAATAATAAATGAAACATATATAAATATATACAGGACCCAAATACTGATCCCAACTCCCCCTCTCTATGATAATTATGTCACCAGCTGAGATTGCAAATGTCCGTACTGTAAACCTCCCAGTGCCAGCTCCAGCTTTCAGCTGGTTTCATGCGTGCAGCTCCCCACTCTCCCAGCACGTGTTCCTCAGCTAGCCCCAGCAAACCCACCAAGTTCCCAGCACATGTCCCGCATGGCACAGGTCCCAGCACACTCTAAATCCGAGCCCGGCACTAACCCAGCTCCCCACCCAGGGTCCCAAAAGCCTCCTGTTTCCGATTTCCCCCTGGGAGGCAGGGTTCCTCCCGACTGAGCTTGGGATTCAGGAATTTCAGGTTTCTTAAAGGGGCATTCAGCTTAGCAGGTATCCCTGGCAAGGTGGAGGGGAGAAAGTTGATACTGAATATCATGTATATGGGATGGAATACTTTTTAGAAAATAAAGTCACTGAACAAAATTAATTCTGTTCTAACCCAAACCAGGACATTTTTACCCAAACTATAACACAAGTGGACAGAGACATTTCTTGTTATGATCAGTGGTGACCACTGAACTAAAAATTAGTTTTCTGTAAAGAGAAAGTATTAGCAAAATAGAGTGATTGTCTAATGCTCCATGTTAATGGTATTTTGCTTGGTATGCCAAGTCTTTCCCCTGATAGTCAAAATACATCCTATGAAAAAGCTCAAAGGACACAGGGAGTAGGCATGGTTTTATTTGCACCCTACTGTGAGTCATTCAACAAAGACCAATCTGCTCACTCTAAAGGAGGAAGTCAGAACTTTTTCACTTATAAAGAACATTCTTCTCTGACAAATTTTATATAGCCAATTTGGTTTTACTTCAGATATTTTCCTGAGGCACTAAACCTGGTTCAGAAAAGAATCCAGACGTAGTTGGAATTATTTTTCTAAATAACACACGGTGCCATTTATTCTTTTTCAACCAAATTGGCATCATTATAAGGTGCAGCAAGCTTTCCAAATTATGTGACAACTTTTCTAGAGGTAGGAAATAAAGACCTCTTTCCTGTAAGAATATAAAATAATCTGTACTAAGCAGGAAAACAGAAACTTTTACACTAGGTTAACACACCCGCTATGTTGTTCATGGGTGTATATTCCAGGGTGAAAATCTATGACCTGCTATTTTCAAATTATTTTTTGTGATCCTATTTAGCTTGGAATAAGCCTGCACACCCTATGCCTGTGTGTAATGTCTTGTTATTTTCAATCTGTTCCATTTAAAAAATTGGCACTGTGTAGAAAAGTTAGTTTGATCATTTCTTACATGATCCTAGTTAGCATAAATAGGAAATGTCCATTTGTAAGTCTTTTCAAGGGTGTTGGGTTTTTTTCCCCTTTCATTGCTAGAATATTGTCAAACATTATAATCCTACACCACATTATCTCTCTGGACTTTTATTACCTGTGCTAGTTTGAAAGTTTCATTATGCTTGAGAGAAAGGTAGTCATAAATAAATACATGTACACAGCTGTCATAAAACGAATCAAAGTTAAAGTATCTGTAAACAAAACAGCTATTCTTACTAATAACATAAAACTCTATCTTTCACAAAAATTATTGTAATTTCTCTAAAATTTAACAATTTGGAATCAAGTGACTGTATGAACACTTTTTTCAGGAGTCTGAATTCATTGATGCTGCTTTAATCTTCTTAGACTAAATTCAGAACTGGTGATCTTCAAGAAGCAATAAATACAGTCACAGACATTATAAGGAATTAAGAATTAAAAAAGCAGAAAATCTTTTTTTTCTATGACACATTGCCTTCTAAGAAAGAATATAATCTTCAATTATTTGGAAATTAGGTAGTAGCTTGAATATAACATCTAAAAAGCAAATTGGGCAGAAAACCCTAAGAGGAAGAAATGGCTCAAGGGTTAGGTTCCATGATACAGAAAATAGCTACAATACAGATTCTGAAACCATTTGGGTTCTTAATTCCTTGTATAACAAGTGTTAACAGGGTGGAGGTAGGTACTTCAGAGTGGCCTCTACTGTTGATCAGTTGCTGAAACGACTGACTAAAAAAATAAGGCTCTTTACTCCCACTTGGAATTTGCAAGATGGTCTATGGATGTCTTGAACATATATACAACTCTATTCTGTGAATGCACTTTCTTGTAAAGTTTTTATTTTGTAGGTTAATATTAGCTCATTTTGTTTCAAGAATTAAAAGATTTGGTTTCCTCTTAATGTAGTGGATTACTTCTTTCCAACTTAGTTTAAAAATACTATTTGAGGTCTCAAACACATCCTCTCCTCCTCCACAGCCACATCATCTTTATATCCAAGAAAATGATTGTTATGGTGCAATTTAAGTATCCCTACCTGAAAGAAGGCTACCATTCTTAAAATTGTGCTACCACTATGCTTTAACACAAACATCTAAAACTAGGATGAAATAATTAAATCAGTTGTAAAATAAATGGAATTAAAGTCATTAGAGAGAAATTCAGACCCCATAAGCCTGTCCCTTAAAGAACCTGAAAGGAAGAATCAAGGAAAAGGAAGAGCTGAGTGAGAACTACTTACAGCTAAGTTGTAGTAGTCAAGTGAAAGGATTGGATATCCTAGGGTAAGCAGAAAAAGACACAGGAAATGTATACAAAAGCGTGCAAGAACTAAGCAAAGCTAATCAATCCACCAGAGAGAGACAGGTGATGTTAACCACCTGTTTGTAATAGTAAGGGCAATTTTAATTTTTTGAAGTCTTGTTTAGTTTCCATTCTTATGTATGGATTTTTATTCTTGAAAGATCTAAGCTGCTGTTATTTTTGACCAAGCGTTCATATCCAGTTTCATAAATCTGAAGGACTTAAAAAGTCTTGAGAGTCCATCAGATACATATCATATCCCATTAGCTGAAACTAGTTAATCAGAAACAATATCTGAAATGTAAAATGGTATTTTATAATAATCACTATAGGTTAACAAATTATTCTTCTTGTTTGCAAAGGGTAAGGATTGAACTTCAAATTTCTCACTTTGTGTGTTGCATGCACCTGCTAGGGACATCATTTTTTCAAGAAGTCAGGATGGTTATTAACTCTAACTGTGACTAGAGGTACTTTGCAGGATGAGATTAAATATTTCTAAATGAAATTAAGTCTATTCCATTGGTTGCAAACAAAATTATGGATAGGGCACAGGTATTATTTTTTTTACCCTCTTTATCATGTTATTAACTGGATGGATGGTGGTAACATTTTTCTATCTCATTTGGGAAATGTGCCTAACAGAATCCAAAAAATTTGTTGACGGAAGCAGCTGGCTATACATGAGTCTTCATTCAGCTGCTTTTATCTGCCAGCATTGTTGAGGTTAAAATGTTATCATCAGATAAGAAGCTGTGACAAGAACAAAATATTCACACCAGTCAAAAAGAAAAAATTAATTTTTTCAGGAGATTTTTTAACGTGCTGTGTCTATTTAATTTTTCAGGTCTGTTGCAGTTGGTGTGGAACTACAACATATCTCAAAATTAAAAAAGAAATACAAAACCAAAAAGAAGCATCATGTATCTCAGCTTCTCTTTGTAGCAAAAAGAGTTTAAGTGAGATTCTCAACTTCAAACTCTCTCTTCAGTTTTGGAAGATCCACAATGTGACTTCTATTACAGAACCTGCAAGTATAAACGGGAAAAAAAATATTATTACAGAAGGAGCAAAAAAAAAATTGATACATAAATGTTCTCTTTAAAATCTACCTTTCACTTGAGAGGTCAAAACATTTAGAGTCAAAACATTCTTCCAGAATCACAGAATCGCAGAATGTTAGGAGCTGGAAGGGACGTCGAAAGATCTAGTCCAACCCCTCTGCCACAGCAGGATTCCCTAGATCAGCTCACACAGAAACAAGTCCAGAAGGATTTTGAATACCTCTATAGAAGGAGACTCCCCAAGCTCTGTGGGGATTCTGTTCCAGTGCTCTGGCCCCTGAACTGGGAAAAAAATTTTTTTTTTCTATACACACACAGCCTCCAATGCTTCAGCTTACAGCCATAGTCCCTTGTCCTGTCACTGGGCTTCACTGAGAAGAGCCTAACCCACCCTCCTGACACTCACATTTCACATACTTATAAACATAAATGAGGTCACCCTTTAGCCTCCTCTTCTCCAAGCTAAAGAGACCCAGCTCCCTCAGCCTTTCCTCAGAAGGAAGATGTTCCACTGTCTTCCTCTATCATCTTTGTGGCTCTGTGCTGGATTTTATCAAGCAGTTCCCTATCCTTCTTCAGATGAGGGGCCCACAACTGGACACAATATTCCAGATGCAGNATTTTTTTTTTCTATACACACACAGCCTCCAATGCTTCAGCTTACAGCCATAGTCCCTTGTCCTGTCACTGGGCTTCACTGAGAAGAGCCTAACCCACCCTCCTGACACTCACATTTCACATACTTATAAACATAAATGAGGTCACCCTTTAGCCTCCTCTTCTCCAAGCTAAAGAGACCCAGCTCCCTCAGCCTTTCCTCAGAAGGAAGATGTTCCACTGTCTTCCTCTATCATCTTTGTGGCTCTGTGCTGGATTTTATCAAGCAGTTCCCTATCCTTCTTCAGATGAGGGGCCCACAACTGGACACAATATTCCAGATGCAGCCTCACCAGGGTAGAAGAAAGGCGGACAAGAACCTCCCTTGACCTACAAAACCACACACCTTCTGATCCACCCCAGAATCCCGTTGGCCCTCCTGACCACAAGAGCACACTGCTGCCTCATGCACATCCTTCCATCTACCAGTATCCTCAGATCCCTTTCTCCTTTACTGCTCTCCAAAACCTCAGTCCCCAACTTATTCTGATCCATAGGATTGGTCTTTCCCAGGTGCAAAACTCAACACTTGGCCTTATTGAAATTCATTCAATGTCCCCCTACCCAACTCTCCAGCCTCTCTAAGTCTTGCTGAATGGCANCACCAGGGTAGAAGAAAGGCGGACAAGAACCTCCCTTGACCTACAAAACCACACACCTTCTGATCCACCCCAGAATCCCGTTGGCCCTCCTGACCACAAGAGCACACTGCTGCCTCATGCTCATCCTTCCATCTACCAGTATCCTCAGATCCCTTTCTCCTTTACTGCTCTCCAAAACCTCAGTCCCCAACTTATTCTGATCCATAGGATTGGTCTTTCCCAGGTGCAAAACTCAACACTTGGCCTTATTGAAATTCATTCAATGTCCCCCTACCCAACTCTCCAGCCTCTCTAAGTCTTGCTGAATGGCAGCACAACCCTCTGGTGTGTCAGCCACTCCACCCACTTTAGTGTCATCAGCAAACTTGCTTACAGTGCACTCTGTTCCCTCATCCAGATCATTAATGAATAGATTGAAAAGTACCGGTCCCGGTCCCGACACCTGAGGGACTCCATTAGACACAGGCCTCCAGCTAGACTCTATCCCATTGACCAAAACTCTCTGGCTTCTGTCATTCAACCAGTTCAGAATGCACCTCACTATCCAGTCATCCAGACCACACTTCCTCAGTTTAACCGCTAGAACGCTGTGGGAGACACAGTCAAACACTTTACTGAAATAAAAATAAACCTTATCCACTGCTATAGCCTCATCTATCCACCTGGTTCTGTCCTCATCAAAGGCTATCAGGTTGGTCAAACATGACTTCCACTTGGGAAACCCATGCTGACTGCTCCTAATGACCCCCTTATCCTTGATATGCCTCGAGACAGAATCACAGAATCACAGAATCATTATAGTTGGAAAGGACCCTCAAGATCATCTAGTNTTATCCCTAAATCATACCCTGAAGAAACACATCTATCCTCTTCTTAAAAACCTCCAGGGATGGTGACTCCACCACTTCCCTGGACAGCCTATTCCAATATCTCCCCACTCTTTCAGTAAAGAAATTCTTCCTAATATCTAATCTAAACCTGCCCTGCTACAACTTAAGGCCGTTCCTTCTAGTCTTGTCACCAGTTACAAGGGAGAAGAGGCCAACACCCACCTCCCTAGAAAGACCTTTCAAGTAGCTGAAGAGAACTATAAGGTCTCCCCTCAGCCTCCTCTTCTCCAGGCTAAACAACCCCAGCCCCTAAGCCTCTCCTCATAAGGCCTGTTCTCCAG
>VWZX01000443.1:48671-62873 GCA_013399015.1 Galbula dea
GGAAACTGTGTCAAACACCTTGCTAAAGTCAAGGTAGACAACATCCACAGCCCTTCCTTCATCTAATAAGCGGGTTACCCCATCATAGAAGGAGATCAGGTTAGTCAGACAGGACCTGCCTTTTGTGAAGCCACGCTGAGTGGACCCGATCCCCTGGCCGCTCTGCAACTGCTGCAGAAGCGCACTCAGGATGATCTGCTCCATCAGCTTTCCTGGCACAGAAGTCAGACTGACAGGTCTGTAATTTCCCTGATCATCCTTCCTTCCCTTCTTATACATGGGGGTAACATTGGCTGATTTCCAGTCTGCTGGTACCTCCCCAGTCAGCCAGGACTTTTGAAAAATGATGGAAAGTGGCTTGATGAGCACCCCCACCAGCTCTTTCAGCACTCTTGGGTGCAGCCCATCTGGCCCCATGGATTTGTGTTCATCCAGGTGATGCAGGAAGTCACTGACCATCTCTTTTTGGACTAGTGGGGAGTCACACTGCTCCTTGATCATATTTCCCAGATAGGGGAATGGATTTCCTTTGAAACAATAGACTTATTATTAAAGACGGAAGCAAAGGATTCATTAAGCACCTTAGCCATATCCTCATCCTTTGTCACTAACTTCCCTCGTGCATCCAGTAGGGGATGGAGGGTTTCATTTGGCCTCGTTTTGATACTAATACATTGAAAAAAACTTTTCTTATTGTTCTTAACCTCACAGGCCAGACTGGTTTCTAACTGATCTTTGGATTTTCTAATAGCCTCCCTGCAGAGCCTCACATCCTTGACAGAGTCAAGCATGAATTGTTCCACCACCTTTCCAGGAATGCAGGTGAGGCTGACTTGTCTAGAGTTACTCAGATCCTCCTTCTTGCCCTTATGGAAGACTGGAGTGACTTTTGCCTTCCTCCAGTCCCTAGGTACCTCTCCTGCCCCCACGATTTACCAAAGACGACAGAGAGTGGCCTGGCAATGACTTCTGCGAGTTCCCTATGCACCCACTGGTGCATTCGCATCAGGTCCCATGGGTTTATGGATGTCCAGATGGCTTCACTGCTCCCTAACACTGTCCTCCTCAACTAAGGAATACTCCTTCATTACCCCAACTTTATCTGGGGGCTCAGGAGTCTGAGGCTCCTGGGGGCAGTCTTCAACAGTGTAGAGAGAGACAAAGAAGCCCTTCAGTAACTCCATCAATGGGATTCTGGGGTGTATTAAAAGGGGTGTAGTTAGTAGGTCAAGAGAGGTTCTTCTTCCTCTTTGGTCTACCCTGGTGAGGCTGCATCTGGAATATTGTGTCCAGTTCTGGGCCCCTCAGTTGAAGAAGGATAGGGAACTGCTGGAAAGAGTCCAGCGCAGAGCCACAAAGATGAGGAAGGGGCTGGAATATCTCCCTTCTGAGGAAAGGCTGAGGGAGCTGGGTCTCTTAAGCTTGGAGAAAAGGAGGCTAAGGGGTGACCTCATCTATGCTTTTAAATATGTGAAGGGTGGGTGTGTGTCGGGAGGATGGGGTCAGGCTCTTCTCAGTGAAGCCCAGTGACAGGACAAGGGGCAATGGCTGTAAGCTGAAGCATAGGAGATTCCGTGTAAATACATGTAGAAATTTTTTCCCAGTTCAGGTGCCAGAGCACTGGCACAGACTGCCCAGAGAGGTTGTGGGGTTTCTTTCTCTGGAGATATTCAAAACCCATCTGGATGCGCTTCTGTGTGACCTGGTCTAGAATCCTGCTGTGGCATGGGGGTTGGACTTGATGATCTTTCGAGGTCCCTTCCAGCTCCTAATATTCTGTGATTCTGTGAAATTATATTGAAAACAGGACACACTTTTGGCCAGTATTCATTAGTGTCCTCTTTGAATACTTTCATATTTAGAATCAAGAGAGGGGGCCTTTCTTCTGAACAGCATCAAATAGTACTAAAATGCTAAAATGAAAATAAAAATATTTTGATAAAAGGATACAGATAGTGAGACATTTGAGTTCCTTCCTGTGCCTTGAAGAGGTTAATGTTTTGCAGACTTTTATCACGATAATCACTTCTCACTGTGGCCGTTTAAACATTCCCCAGCTTTCCACTTTATACTGAATAGAAATAATCCTCTAGTACTGGCATGTTCTTCAGAGTCTTTTGTTGCCCTGCATCGCAGGACCAAAGCCTCCAGAAGCATCCAGGGGTAGAGAAAAGTTCAATTTGTGTGGAAATTCATTGACTTGGATGAACTTTTCCTACCATATGAAGGCATATCCTGCAGCGCTACAGCTGCCTTTGGATTTCCTCAAGGGATTTAATAGCAATTTCTGCAAAGAGCTGAACCTATGGCAGCCTTTAGATGAGTGTTTCTCATGATTCACATCATCAAAGAATTCCCCAGGCCATTTTCTCCCTTTCTAGATTGGAAACCAATGAGTTGGAAATTATGTGAGCACACCTAATTTTCAAACTTTTCAACCTTGTGCTTTTTATTGCTCCAGTAATAATTTCAAGAAATTCATCATTCTCTCTCAGATCAAGATTTCTGGGCACACCTCATAATCAAACTGCTCTAATCCTTCAAGCTGACCTTTCAAGGTATGTGTTAAAGTTGATTGCATTTTGCGTCACATCAAGCAAATTAATTTGGTCAAGATAAGTGCCTTTTTTGAAACTTTTTTTTTTTATTGCTTTTGTAGACCCAAATCTGAAACTTTGTGTGGAGGGAGGTTTGAGGCTGAGTAAGACACTTGTTAAGGTGCCTGGTTTTTGTCACACAAATTCTTCCTGATGTCATTTTTTTACTTTTCTATGTTTACCAAGAAAGGCAAACTGTGCTAAGATTGTACAGTGCACTCTGTGAACAACAAGGACATCTGAGTGGCAGCAGTATGGAATGTTCAAACTATTTAGACATAAAAATTAATGTGTATTTCAGAATATATTTTTTTCCCTATAATCAAAGTCTGTGTCATATCTTGATCAGCTGACATTGCACAACAAAATGTTATTCCATCAGGTACCTCTAATCATCTCTATTTTTGTAGCCTTTACCCATAATTGCATCAAACATCAAAACCAAAAATAACATGGGTAACAAGGTCCAGAACCAATAAGTACTACTAAAGTTTGAAGAAACTCTCTTGGCTGACAGAGGGAATGAGTGACCCAAGATGGGGAAAATATCACAAATCAGGAACGAAAAGAACATGAAGATGTTGGGACTTGTATTTTAATGTGAATGTGACCGTTCAAGTTTTACAATACTGAAGAATTATGTGGTGTAATTAATAAGCTATTCATTGAACATTTAACTATGTTATAGTCACTGTATACTCTGAATTATGCAAACAAAAGCATTAAAGTGATATATTCATTCACAATCACTTACCAGCTTTATTCAATTCATACTTCTAATGTGTCTGCTTGAATAACAGAATCCCGGCATGGTCAGGGCCAGAAGGAACCTCAGGGGATTATCTAGTCCAACCCCCCTGCTCAAGCAGGGTCACCCAGAGCAGGTTGCCCAGGATGACCTCCAGGTGAGTTTGGAATGTCTCCAGAGAAGGAGACTCCACAACCTCTCTGCAAAACCTGGGCCAGGGCTCTGGCACCCTCACAACAAAGAACTTTTTCTTTCAACTCAGATGGGACTTCCTGGATTCCAGTTTGTGTCCATTGCCCCTTGGCCTGTCACTGAACACCACTGAGAAGAGTCTGGCACCATCTTCTTGACCGCCACCTTTTAGATATTGATGATCATTGAGAAGATCCCCTCTGACTCTGCTCTTCTCCAGGCTAACCAGCCCCAGGTCTCTGAGTCATTCCTCCTTACAGAGGTGCTCCAATCCCCTCAGCATCTTCATAGCCTCTGCTGGACTGTCTCTACTAGTTCCTTGTCTCTTTTGGACTGTGGAGCTCAGAAATGGACTCAGTATTCAAATGTGGCCTCAATAGGGTAGAGTAGAGTAGAGGGTGATCATTAACAACACGAGAGCTTGAGGCCTTAACATCACCTTAACCTGGCAGGTACAACCTGTAAATATTGAACAGCTACAGGCAATGTGCAATAAAATCTCTGAGTGGGAATTATTTAAGGCAGACTGTGAAAGAACTGCCACAGCTTAGAAAGCAAGTTTTCTATGATTTTGAAGTTCCTGTAAAAGAAAATATCATCATAGATTCTCAATAGTATTAAAATACTAAAAACTGAGAGGAACATCTGTCTTACAGGAAGACTGAGTACTAGGAAGATTATCCATGGAATAAGGCTACACGTATAGTCCATGTGTGACCATATATATATAAGGTTTTATTAGGAGCTTACCAGAAATAAGATTTTGCCAAATTTTATGCGGATCTCTAAATGTTAAATGGAAAGATGAGATCTTTTTTCTTTCATCTTTTGTTTCATCTTTATCTTGAGGAAAGAGGATCCCAATAGTTTTACTTTGGTTAACAGTTCTTCTTTCATCTTCATGGTTATAATGTACTCTCTTTGATAGTTATAGTAACCAATAATGGTAGTGTGAAAGCAGCATTGTCCCAGTTTGGGGGTTTTTTTTTATTATTTATTAACTTCACACTCTCTTTGTTCTTCTGCTTTTTAGATCAAATTGAGTAGTATATTTATCTGAATCCTTTTTTAATATCACTAAATCTTGATACTAATACTACTAATCTGAACCAGACACTGTGTTTAACTGCAGTTTCACAGTGAAATCAAGAGGGATTGTATCATTAGATTTTTATTCATTTTCTGCACTACTAAAGGTAAATGAGTCAGGATCAGAAATAAAAGGAACTGAGCAGCTTGTCACAAAACAAAAACCCATTCCTTGGAAAATTTGGGGAGTAGATGAACTATCAGCAAATAATTATTGTTCACACATTGTTTGGAAACATTCCTGCATATTCAGTTACTCTAAAAACCTGCATGTAGTTTAAATAATATGTAGGCAACATAGTCTAAAACATAGTATTTTACAAATAGCAACAATTACACACAGCCCTCACAGGATTATATATTAATCCATTAATCAGCCATAGAAATTACTACTCAAATTTGTGCTGCCTTAATTATTTTGATAACTCCTCTAAGTGTGTTCTTGTCAGCCAAAAAACATCAGTGTGTTTAAAAGGAAGTGATTTTCAAATGTCATTCAATAACAATTTAGCACAGAAAAAACAGTGAAAATTATAAGTAAAATATAGGTGATTAAAAGATAAGTTCCCTTTCTTTCCCTGTCTCTGTCACCTCCTTGGGAAGGTAAAAAAAAAAAAAAGGAGAATGGTATAGTACTGATAAACTGAATTTTAAACATAGGAAGTTTCTATGCATAATAAAATTAATCAAAATCCAACATTCACTTATTGCTTCCCTCCTCTTCTGCTTTATCTCTTTAGACACAGGACTTCCCTTGGAAGTGGTACTTCTGCCTGAGGCAATCCTGCCGTCAGCTTTATTGGCTTTGAATGTCAGAACCCGCAAAGAGCAAAAGTCTGTCCTTAGCTCACTTACACATCCAGTGCCCTTTGTACAGCAGTGCACCAGAATACTTCTAGTTGTTAGATGGATACTATGAAATGCAGCAAGAGATCGAGGTTCATTTTTCTCAATACAGCTGAAAAATGTGAAAATTCCAAAATATTAACATACAAACTGCATCCCGAAATTCTGAGTGCTAACCTATTAGGCTGTTCAATTTTTACTGCAAAGTCAAACTTTTTAATAGCTCAAACAAGTCTGCTGAATGGGGTTCTACAAATACTGGAAGGAGAAACAGATTTTAAGATAAGCAACCTTACTGAGGAAATCAAGATCAAATATTAAGCAGTATTAAATTATTCCAGTTCAAACTGTATAAACAATAAATGACCAAAAGTTCATGATACTGCATCAGTGTCTTTTCTTTGTTTAATAGGATGCAACACCTTTCATCACAAACCATGTGATTTTAGCGCTTTAATACTTTTCATTTAAACAGGGAAAAATTCAGCTCCCCTTAATACATGTATATTTGTCTGAATGTGTTTTTATTTAAGGTCTAGGCTTAACATGTTTCCAGCACTAAGATATGGCTTCATGGCAGTGGAAATGTTGGGAAAATATGAGAATAGCTTTGTCTATTGTTTGAAGTTTGCTCTTCAAGGCACTGCCATCATTTAAAAGAAATTTCTGTGCTTCAGTGGGACAGCATAAATCTTACTCTCCTCTTGGCGAAGGTGGCATGTTACTCTCTTCCCAAATATTTTAGCAACACACCCTCAAGAATTTGCATAAGGAGTCACCTCCTGTGAAGCAAAGTTTTGTGGTGGTTTCAGGATTTACTTTCTCCAGAAATTCAGGAGAAAGAAAGATGTTAGAAAATGATGGCCTGTTGGATAGTTTATCCTTTTAAAATTAAGAACTGCATTGACTCTGTTCCAAGTGAACAAATCTTTTTATATTTCATTATAAACTGGAAATTCAATTTAAAAGTTGTCTTTAACATTTTATGCTGAATATTCTGGAGCCAAAGAAATTTATAAAAATTGTAAAAGTAAATTTATTCCCATAAATGTATACAGAAGGAAGAATAATCTCATTACTGTATTGTAATGCACTGACATAGGAACAAATGGAAGGACAAACTTTAGACCTATATGTTGCTTCTGTCAATAAACCCGTCTCTTGTGGGTGCTGATTATTGGGGGGTAATGAGTATATTGTGTTTTCATTAATTTTGTATATCTGTACAACTTAAGCTTCAGCTCCTTTACAACTCAAGTTCCCCATGTTGTCCTTGCTGAGACTAAACAGGTAATATTGGAGTAACAGATAATACATAACCATATCAGAGTCACAGGAGTACAAATCTCTAGGTTTTCAATTACACACATTTGAAGGCGAATAGATACATTCAGAGAAAAGAACGCCTGAGAAATGTGGCCAAAATCTAGGGGATAGAGGCAATGGGAGAAGATATTGAGCTTTGTGGTCAATTAGGTTAAAAGGGAAAGAAAACTACTAATTTTTGTCATACTTAGTTTTGTACATCAAACCTAGAGTCAACCAGACAGAGAAAGTTTAGACTGGACAGAGAAACCTGGATTTCAGATTCTGAAATATCCTACGGTTGCCTATTGATTTCATGAAGTAAAGTGACCTGGACACACATTGCTGCTGACTTTTTAAGGTGCAGACAATATTCCACTCTGGTCAATATCTGCCTTTTATAGCTGAATGAATAGTCATTTACTGCTTTTATAGCCAGAGCAGAATTTTTTCTTTTTTTTTTTTTAATAAATGAGCACTTAATCTTAAATTCTTTCCTGAACTCTTGTAAATAACCAAACACTTAACATTTTAGAAAAAAACCCAGACCTCTCACATAGTTACATTTCAAAACAGAGATCTAGGGTCTTCATATTAGAGCCTCACTTAGAAAGGAAATTTTACATCATGTAATCAACCTGTGATTATAACATTAATAAACTGCTTTCAAGGACACACTTTACTGATGTATACTTACAAATGTGAATCATCAGATTAAAAGCGCAGCTGAAAAATAGATGTTACAATGAATGAGTTTGTTCAAGCCTTCAAGCCTGCGCAATGGATTTTTTAGGTGAGATGTAGTATGTGCGGAACTGAACCCACCTTTTAATCCTAAGGTTCATCTGCCAGGGCTGAGCAAGCTTGGATGGTGGCAGTGAGATCCACAGGACATAGGTTTAATTAGAGTGACCTTGTCTTAGATGGATGGCCTTGAGGGGCTAAGCAAGCTCCATCTGCACAGGTTTGGAATGAGAGTTGTCCTTGTCCTAGGATGACTGCCAGAAGGCTAACAAGCTCATCCTGCCCAAGAATGAATGAAATCTAGTCCTACAGTTTTGACCTGTCTGGCATGGGTGACCCTACCAATGGCATGTACCATAGCCAGCATAGCTCGCAACCACGTAGGGGTACACAGGCTACTTTCCTATTAGAACAATTTGGGAAAGTCTTTCATTACCTACTTTGCTATCACCTATCAAAATACAATCTCAAGGACATACCCAGGAACAACCCTTTGTCCTGTCCACCTTTTCAAGATGTAACATAGCAAAGGAAATATATCCTGAATGTGTCAAACCTGGGCAGTAGCCGCAGGAAAACCAAAACCAAACAGACAAACAAACAAACCAACTGTTCTGGCCCCCATACCCATCCAAGGCTGGGATGCCTTTGAAGGCCCCAGCATGGCCAGGACTCCTATCACTCCAGAAGAACCAACTATCCACCCAGACCATATATCTTCAAGTTCACTGCTCACCGGTGACATTTTGTCCTGTTCTCCCTCCCACCAGCTGGAAGAATGAGTTTGTTACCTTATTGTTAAAAAGTAGACATTCTGCAATTTTCACAAAAGCTTCTTCCATAATGCTGTGCATCTGGAGTCATTCTTCAAATGGTGGTGGTAAAATTCAAACTGTAATCACTTAACAGTGGTAATTCATGACCAAGAGTGATCTGCCACAGATGGCAAGGTCTGACAGCAGAAGGAGTTAAACTGGCTGGAAACAGGGATGACTGGGACAGAAAAACTCCCTGTCAGAGAGTAGTGTTTGATGGAGAGATAAGAAATATCAATGTGTTGTCTTGCAGCAATTGATCATGAACACTTAGGGACCACTTTTGGTCAGCAGAGATAGTGACGTGGTTCAACCAAATGTCAGGTTAGTGGACCTGAAGCCAATGCTCATGTGATTTGTGAGGGCACAATTGTATATAACAAGGTTGTGGAGTCTCCTCTGGAGAGATTCAAGACCTGTCTGGATGCACTTTCTGGTCTAGGGAATCCTGCTGTGGCAAGGGGGTTGGACTAGATGATCTTTCGAGGTCCCTCCCAACTCCTAATATTCTGTGATTCTGTGAATCAGCTGATGTCATGTCTTGTAGGTCAGCTTATGATGATAGGACTCTGTCCATTGCGTTGTATTTAAACATAAATTCCCCAACACTGGGATATGCAGACTACTAGGCGTCTTTGTTTCTAAGGAGACAGTGTCCAGTTGGGACTCATGCTTAAACTTGCCAACATTTGGTGCTGAAGCTACAAGGTTTCACACTGCTGTGTCCTTCTGTTGCTGAGCAAATGGAGGCAAGTCCTCCAAGGGGCTAACCGAAGGAGACGTAGAAAAGAGCAACAAAAGAGATCTGAAAAACACAAGAACAAGAATTAATATTGTTTTCTCAGTAAAGAAAGAAGATAAATGTAGCAATGGCTTTTGCATAAGACAAACAGAAATGGAAGTAAATTACAACCAAAGACACTGGGAGGGGAATGTTATGACTGAAAGTCCAATACAGCACCAAAATCTGTTGTCTGGAGAGGGGCTGTACAATGCCTTCTAATGGAAACTTTTAAAACAAAGTTGAAGACATTTGCCAGGAAGGGCTCTGAACTCCCTGACCCAACCTTGAACACTCATCTGCTGTCAGCAGTTCATGTAGTACCACTGTGTTATCTACAAACAAAGCAACAAAGCATAGAGAGCTTTTAGGTGGAAGACAGACTTGTGAAAAATGAAAGGTTCAATGCAGTCTTTACTGGCCCAGACTGGGGGGTGGGAACGGGCAAAGAAATCAAAGTGGGAATTTTAAAGCCACTGAAACTGCAACAGATAAAAGAACAAAAGAATGCTTATTGCAGAAATATTACTCCTCGTGTTGCTGCAGTAATTCAACATACTTTACCACACTCTTTGGACACAGTTCACAAAACTACATTGGAAGAGTGGGTTAAATAGGCTAGGACATTCACAGAATCACAGAATCACAGAATCATTACGGTTGGAAAAGACCCTCAAGATCATCTAGTCCAACCAACAGCCCTACACTACTCTTATCCCTAAAGCATCCCCTGAAGAAACACATCTATCTTCTTCTTAAAAGCCTCCAGGAATGGTGACTCCACCACTTCCCCGGGCAGCCTATTCCAATATCTCACCACTCTTTCAGTAAAGAAATTCTTCCTAATATCTAATTTAAACCTGCCCTGGCACAACTTAAGCCCATTCTCTCTAGTCCTGTCACTAGTCACAAAGGAGAAGAGGCCAACACCCACCTCCCTAGAATGACCTTTCAAGTAGCTGAAGAGAGCAATAGGGTCTCCCCTCAGTCTCCTCTTCTCCAGGCTAAACATTTACATAATGCTTGACATTCAGAAAGTTCTTCCAATTAGTTTATCACTTAAGACTTCTTGCATTGTGAAATGGCTTCCTATAAAATAAGGAGTCTTAGTTGTCAAGTATTAGCAAAGTATAATTCAATTAAAAAGTAATGAAACCACATTATCATATTAAATGAAATATGACATGCATTTTTGCCAAGATTGCAAATTGCCATTCTTTAAAACTTGCTAGTGTGTGACTGCTAGATTTTTATTTTTTTTTTAATTTAGCCAACTTTTTAGTACTCTGCAACTTGTAACTGGAAATGTCCCTTCAACTACTGAAGCAGGAGAACAAAGTCTAGCTCTCTACTTAAGATTTGTTTCTTAATGGAAAATTATGGCGTGGAGAGTCAGCACAAAAAAGGTTTCTACCACTGACAGTCTCATATACCAGTAAAGGTAGCATCTATGGTGGAAAAAGAGTATTTTCTGTTCTGCTATTATAAGCTGCCAAAATAGCAGCTTACAGCTCAGATGCCAGTGCATCAATAACCACAGTTTGGAAGCTGGATGGTTTCTTGCTGGGAACAGGACCAGCTTTTACATGGCTTCAGGTTCCATTTGTGCCTCTCTTTCTAACCCTGCAATGTTTAGGGTTTCCAGTTTAGGGTGTCCAAATAAATTGCCCATATTATCTAGATATTTATGACTCCTGCATCTGTTGACTCTTTGAAAAAGATCAATATATTAGTTTTCTTAAAGTACAGTAATATTCAGCAGAATAGTAGAATATATATCTGCAGACATTTTCATTAGAAGTTCAAATTACCTGATTTTTCTATAGGACTTTACTGTAGAAGACTATTGTTAATAGTTAATTTTGTGTTTTAAATAGGTTGCACATGAGACCACATAAAATAGGCAAATACTCGCAAGAACTGAACATTTTGAATGCCTCAGGTACTAAATTAACATTTTTGTCTCAGAAGGTTGTATCAGAACAATATTTAGCGGATTAAAATAATTTCTTTTTCTGCTCTGTTGCACACAACCTTTTAAAGTACTTGCAGCACAGATATAGGTTTCTGTATGAATTGCAAATGACCTTTTAAGACTTTAAGCTGAAACTTATTGGTAATACACCTGCCATAACATCTTTGCAAAGTTTATTACTTTTGAACAGGTTTCATCCACTTCTTTTTAACTATTTAGTATCCTCTTAAAGTAACAGACCTACAAATTTGTGCATTTTAGAATGTTTCTTCTATTCTAGGAAAAAGATTATTTTTTTAAATGGTGGCTTTATTGATTCTTTTTTAAGTGAATTTTAAATTTTTCATTCCAAAATAAATACTGTTAAAATAAGTGGTGGAAGACACTGAGTTTAGTTAGTACCTTTAGAGGGAGATTTGTGTAGTGAAAAATGTTACATCCCTCTTTCAAGACTCACTAGCCAAATAATTCCTTCATACAAATACTGGTTCTACAGAACAGTTTTTTCTGTATAGTTTTTATTAATTTGGGCTGGTATCACAGCTGGCCATTTAAATACTTACAAACAAATTTTCTTTCAAAAATTCAAGTGACTATTCTTCAACTATGTTCACCTGACCAGAATATTGAAATAAATACTTCCTTTTTACCATGGCATAGATCTGAAAGGGGTTGGAGTCAGGAGAAAACACCTTTCAATTTTCCATCTGCTGAGATGGTGTGGACAAGTTTCAAGCTGATTTTAGTCACATGACAGTGAGAGGCTACTCAATAGTAATACATGTTTATAGGAACAAAAATGTGTATATATCTCAAATTATCTATTCTATTTTCTTTAGACTTCCCCTGGAATGGCAAACTTTCATTAGTGCACTAAAGATCCCTTTCCTTCTGAAAAAATTTATGAAGATAGAAAAGGAAATCAACCAATTGCAGAAAACCTCTGCAGTCTGAACCATAAAACCCTCAATGTAGAAAGTGTTCTAGAAAGACTTTGTGCCATGATCACGACTAAGTTAATGGTCAGATGCTCTTACCCTCCTTTGCCAGCATGGGATAAGGAGGGGCACACCTTCTAGATCTTCAACTAGATATCCATATAGATGAAGACTTTCAATACCATATGAATGGGGGAGGTATATTAAAACTAAAATTCATCATCATCATGGCTAGGCTTCGCGAACGAAGATTTGGGAAGGGCTCTACCCACGTTTGTTGCACACGCATTGGTGGCTAAAAAGTCCAATACGAGATAGGCATGTGCGGTTGCAAAAGACACAGCAGAAAGACTCCTTAGATGGTGTGTTCTGCAAGGCACAATTCTTTCTGTGCTGTCTTTTCTCCTCAAGGGAGATTCTGCGTGCTTTCTCAAAAGCATCTGCAGCATTGTAGATGGTGTGTCTCCAGGCCTCCCTCTTGGAGGCCAGAGTAGACCAGCTATGCAGATGAATGTGGCCAAGGCTGAGATGTTGTTTCAGGGAGTCCTTGTACCTTCTCATTGGAGCTCCTCTCTTGCAGCAGCCGATGGCAAGTTCACCATAAAGCAAGATCTTAGGGAGGTGGTGGTCCTTCATCCTTGAGACGTGCCCTGCCCATGGCAACTGTGTTCTCAGTAACATGGCCTCAATACTTGTGACTGCTGCTTGTTCCAGAACAGATGTATTGGTCACATAATCTGACCAGTGGATGTTGAGGATTGTGCGGAGACAGCGTTGATGGAAGCGTTCTAGGAGACGCAGGTGGTGGCGGTAGATGACCCATGAATCTGATCCGTACAAGAGAGTAGACAGCACTATGGCTCTGTAAACTCTGATCTTTGTACTTTTCTTCAGGTGTTTATTTTGCCAAACTCTTTTATGAAGCTTTCCAAAAGCATTATATGCCTTTGCTAGCCTGTTGTCTATCTCTCCGTCAATCTTGCCATCCGAGGAGATGAGGCTACCTAGGTAATTAAACTGCTGAACTGATTTGAGCTCTGATTCGCCAATGGTGATATGGGGATGATGGAAGACTTCCTGAGGTGCCGGTTGATAGAGAACTTCTGTCTTCTTTAAGCTGACTTCCAGCCCAAAGAGCTCGGCAGCGTCTGCAAAGCAGGATGTTAAACGTTGCAGAGCTGTTTCTGTGTGTGCAACAAGGGCGGCGTCATCAGCATAGAGCAGCTCCCGGACAAGATGATTTAAGGTCTTAGTGTGGGCCTTCAGTCGCCTTAGATTGAATAGGCTTCCATCAGTACGGTATCGGATGTAGATACCGTCCTGATCATCAAGGTCTGCTGTGGCCCTTTGGAGCATCATGCTGAAAAAGATTGTGACTAGGGTTGGTGCTAGCACGCAGCCTTGTTTCACAACATTAGTTATCAGAAAGGGCTCAGAAAGTGCATTGCCATATCTGACTTGGCTGTGCTGATCCTCATGGAGTGAGATGATCATTTTAAGGAACTTGGGGGGACAACCTAAGCGCTCCAAAATCTGCCACAGGCCTTTTCTGCTCACAGTATCGAAAGCCTTGGTGAGGTCGACAAAGGTTACGTAAAGACCTTTGTTCTGTTCCCTACATTTCTCTTGCAGTTTTCTGAGAACAAATACCATGTCTGTGGTGCTCCTGTTGGCTCTGAAACTGCACTGACTTTCAGGTAAAATTCCTTCTGCTATAGCGGGTATTAATCTGTTCAGGAGTATTCTTGCCAGGATTTTGCCAGCAATGGAGATTCAGAATATAAGGTAAATGAAAATATATGTTCTGTAGAGTTCCTGGTAGAAACTACAGAATTTCTATCTTTGCCAAAGCAAAGTAAGAATTCCTTAAGCAAGAGTTAGAAAAATATTCTCCAAAGAAAGAAAAAACACTGGAAGAGAAATTTTGTCATTACTGTTTTACTAAGTGGACATGGAATATGACAAAATGTGAGTGAAGGTTTGTGGGGTTTTTTGGTGGTGTTTGTTTGTTTGGGGTTTTTTTGTTTGTTTGCTTTTTTGGGGTTTTTTTGTTTGCTTTGTTTGATTTTGGTTTTGTTCTTTTGCATTGCTGAAGGAGAACAGCTTTGAACATGTAAGAGGGAAAAGGGAGGAGGTGAAGCCCTCATACACCCTGCTAACATTAATTATTCA
>VWZX01000443.1:64266-95472 GCA_013399015.1 Galbula dea
TATTGAGGCCATGTTACTGAGAACACAGTTGCGATGGGCAGGGCACGTCTCAAGGATGAAGGACCACCGCCTCCCTAAGATCTTGCTTTATGGTGAACTTGCCATTGGCTGCTGCAAGAGAGGAGCTCCAATGAGAAGGTACAAGGACTCCCTGAAACAACATCTCAGCCTTGGCCACATTCATCTGCATAGCTGGTCTACTCTGGCCTCCAAGAGGGAGGCCTGGAGACACACCATCTACAATGCTGCAGATGCTTTTGAGAAAGCACGCAGAATCTCCCTTGAGGAGAAAAGACAGCACAGAAAGAATTGTGCCTTGCAGAACACACCATCTAAGGAGTCTTTCTGCTGTGTCTTTTGCAACCGCACATGCCTATCTCGTATTGGACTTTTTAGCCACCAATGCGTGTGCAACAAACGTGGGTAGAGCCCTTCCCAAATCTTCGTTCGCGAAGCCTAGCCATGATTGATTATATTCTCAATCAACATTTCTATTGTAAGGCTTTTGTTCTTATTTGAATATGTTGAGTCAGAGTCTTCTGTCTGGTATATTTTAGTGTATTTCCCCTGTGTTTACTAATCAGATGCCCTTTTTTTTTCTGGGTTTTTTTTTTGGCCTTACATGTTGCACGTAGTTTTCATTTTCACATAGAATTTATTCTGTCTAGGGGATGATTTACTTGATTTCAGAACAGTAATAAAGCTCTAAAGAATAAATTAAACTGATATTAAGGTCACAGAAATTACAGACAGACAAGCTTTTTTACATTGTCTGGTGAATTCACATATTTTTGTACGTCTAATGTTTTCGAACATATTTTAAAAATGACCCCTGGTTCACCGTTTCTCAGAAAGACAAAGGGTCATTTATCACTTCTCAGATGTCTTCAACATACCTGCTGATGAGATATGTGTTTCTTAAAACTCAAAATATGAAAACTGTTTTCAGATATATGACTATAAGATGCTTCTGCAAGTTGTCTTAGCAACATATTCTTTTAACATTTGGTCTGAGAACACAGGTCCCTGATCACTTGTGTGTATAACATATCTAACAGACATCACACTTAAAATAACTGATTATTTTTTCCAATGGGAACATTTTCCTCACCCCTTCTATATTTAATTGTGCTCATAAGATACATCTCTGTCTTTATTCACAACTTGCAAATTTGCCGCTTAGAGTAACCTTTACCATTCTCCAAATATTATTTCTATTTTTATTTTCTAGAGACTAGGTGAAAAATATCCAAATTCTTAATTAATCTTAGTAATTTTTCCAGTTTTTAGATATAAGACACCTTCTTCGAAGCAGTTAACAGCGATCAGGTATGGCAGTCAACCATGTTTTTTCAGCTCTAGAAATGGTAGGCTTTGTCCAATGTAAAACATACAGCATGTAAAAAATAAAATATATTGGAAAAAAAAAAAACAAGCAGAAGAGGGGAAGAAGAATATATATTATAATCAGCAGTACTTGAGAAGGTAAAGACTTAATTTCAGGTAGGCAAATGGCCTGGAAGTTGTCCTTCATAAGCAGCTAAAGGCAAACATTTTATTTCTTTATGGTAGTCTAGTCTATGTAAAGAGAGCTTAAATTCATGTAAGACTCATTATACCAAGGATTTGAAAATTAAAGTTTAATTGAAATCTGGCAACATCATTACCAATGTGAAAAAAAAAAGTCATACACTAATGCATGCAAAACCAAAACAATTCTCAGTGTTTAAAGTGCACATTAAAAACAAATTATGTCCTCAAAATAGGTAATATGGACCATTCTCTTTTAAGGGTAAATTTATTTTTAATGATTGTTCTTGGTTTTCAGCACACCAATTTTTTTGTAAAATTTGTAATGAACTGTAAACTGAAAGTGCCTCTCAAAAATGGAGAGCAGAAGAAGAAGGGTCTTGCTGTGAGAAAAGCTTATGTCTCATTACACTAATGCATCATATGTACATTATTGAGAGAGATGGAATATCTCTGTGGGTTACAGATTACTCATTTTATTGAAAAGCTATAAACAATGAATATTTTAGGCAAACTTCTTGTAAGAACAAGCCAAAACTGCTGAAATTTTAGAAACCAGATGAAACTGTATACTTGTTCCATGTGTGTTTACAAAAATCTTATTAGGATAGCAGCACATGTCAATTTTGCATATTATTCTGTTCAAGTTTAGAATATTCTGCAAATTCTGAAAGCCTTTAAAATATCCCAATTGGAAAGATTTTTATCTTGATTTAAATGATAAAAAAATAATAATATAGACAGTTTACAGAAATAACCTCTAAATTTTTGTTCCTTAAGAAAAACATTAAAAATTATAACAGCTTTAAGCACGTTCTAGTAGCTCACTTACCCATGATTACAGCAAAATTAATTGCAAAATCAAAATCAATGAACATATGACTTTGTCATTATTCACCATTATTCATCCTGACACTTCCTGGTGTTTGTTCTTACGTCTGATGATAAGACTGTGAGGTTTTGCAATTTTGATTGTTACTTTGGGGCAGTTTCCACCTCCTAGCATTTGTGCCATTTAAGAAAAAAAGGGTCTTTACACTTTCCTATGATGAAGTTTGTTCCTGATAAAACAACAGAAAACTATTTGTCTTTATATTAAGTTTTCATTTGAAATACAAAGAATATGACTTCTACATCATAACCAGTTTTGGTGGTGCTTTTTCCCTGAAATGGAAAATTGGAAAAGTGGTGACAACTGATATGATTCTGTTTGATCCACTGTACTGTAGTTCTTATGCAAATTGCTGGAATATACTTTTATTGTGTCTCTCTTTATGTTCTCTTTAAAATAAACCAGCCACATCTTTTCAATCTCTCTTCTGAACAGAGGTTTTGTGTATTAAGTCATTCTAATCATCTTCTTTTTGAATGGCTTTACACTATTATAATGTATCCTTTCAGAGCTGGAATACACAAAATGATATTCCAGATGAGGGAAAGCCACTGATTTATATTGTGGCATTATATTTTCTGCTGGTTTCCTCACTCTGTTCCTTACACATCATTACATTTTGTTTATTTTTTTTTACTATTGCTGTAGATTTCCCAGACAACGGTGCCAATCCTGGACCATTATATAGCTTATCTCACAATATCTTTTTCACTTTATTATTCCTTCTTGGTATTCCTGCAGTGTGTATCTCACTTTTTATTGCTCTTGTTGTTGATATTGTTCTTTCCTGACTACAGAACTACATGGAGCGGAAAATATCATTATGTTCTAGAATCTAGTCTGCTTTTACATTCTTATTTTTAATTAGTTATATTTAAATAAATAACAAAGCACATTATTTAATTCTGTTTTTCCTTCTGGATACTTATTAATGGATGTGCTTGATATTTTGTTTTTTTCATCCATTGTGTTCAGATGCCAAATAATTACAAATTGTACTTCAGCCATCAAATATATTTTCAAAACAGGGAGGTGGTGGAGTCAACATCCCTGGAGGCTTTTAAGAAGAGGATAGATGTGGTTCTTCAGGGGATGATTTAGGGATAAGAGCAGTGTAGGGCTATCGGTTGGACTAGATGATCTTGAGGGTCCTTTCCAACCGTAATGATTCTGTGATTCTGTGATTCTGTAAAATGATATGTGTCCTAGAAGTTTCTCTTCCTTTTTTATACCTGTGAGTAAACCTGTTACGTAGCAGTCAGAAAAAGTGCAGAGCTTTCCCACATAGAATGCCTGTAAATAGAGTTTGAATCTTAGTTAGTGACTAAAGACATGGACTTTGAAAATGAAAAAAAAAAATTATCTTCAGCTCATGTCCTGTAGCAGAGAAGTCCATCTGGGCCATGCATTAACTACTTTATTGCCACTCCCAACAAGATGAAGCAGACAGTTGTGAAAGAATCAGATGAGATTGTCCCTTCCATTGCACCATGTGAGGGAGAGGACAAGGCAGAAGCAAAACCTACTCACTTTAAAATCATTTATCCAAACCAAATGAGTTGTCTGCAAAGCAGTAAAGGGAATACTATCCCACTGAAGATAATGGCAAAACTTCGAGTGTCGTGATTTCACAAGGAATTTCCTTTATGAAAGACGCACACACATGAAATTGAAATAAGAAAAACCAAACCAAAACAAAGAATCCTTGTTTTTGGAGTGGCACATTTCCAAATAGTAACTTATTTTATATAGAAATCACAATCACCATGCAAATCCCAGATTTCCTTGCCTTTCCCCTCTTTTCCTCAATCTCCTTTCTGAGTTCTTTGCCTCTTTCTGGAGCTAACGACTTGCTCCTTAGTACATTTCTTTCTTGCAACCCTACTGTGAAAAATGCTAACTGGTTGTTTCATATTGTTTGACTGTGAAACTAAATTAAATTAAAGAACAATTGGTATATGAAGTCACTGAAGCATACTGATGCCTGTCTTGCCTCTGCCATCCTGTTGGCAGCATCTCAGTAAACATCTAATAAAAGACCTTGTATCTTCCTACTTGCTGCAGAGAGGTGCCTGACATTGCTATTACTCTCACCATCCACAGAACATTCAGTTTTACAGCTAAGGGGTGCCAAAATCATTGAAGATTTTGGCAACCCAAAGTAACGCTTTGCATATTTGCACTATGTTCATGGCAGTGACAGCTGCTCAGACAGATTTCTGAGTCTTTTGCACCACAAGTGCTCCGTGTATTTCTGTCCTTGGCAGTCCTTTCAAGAGGAGAAAATACCAGCTGTTACTCCTGGACACCAGGGCAGCAACAGCCTTCTTTTCTCATCACCTCAAAATAAATAACTGAGGCAGACAACTAAATCTAAGCTGAGGAATGTCTTTCATTTCTAAATTGCAGTGATAAAATGACATGAACTCAATGAAGTTCTGTGAGTCTTCAATGAAAACAACAATGAAAACTAAAATTATTCTGGTTAGAGATTTTAGGTTCTTTTTTTTTTTTTTTTCTCAAAATACTTTAAAAAGATAACCAGTGTGGTGTTTTCCTCCCTCACTCTACATATTCATATAATTCACTGATGTGACAATAATCCCTATGTACAGAAGACACGGAAACACGTTGTTTTGTGCAGGATCATCTAATAAGACCATTGCAGATCCCAGCTCTAAAGGTTTCAAAACTTTTCAAATGTCTGTGTCTTCTCTCTTTTATTGTATCAATTTTCTTCTCCCTTACTTTTTTGTTTCAGGTTACACAGTTGGGCTACATCTGTAATTGTCACTTGGACATTAAATATACTGTAAAAGATATACTCAGGGAGTCACAACACAGGCATGACTAGAGGCAAAAAAAGTTGATTTCCTAATCTCACCACATGTAATTGATAGAGAGAAAAGTAAATGGACATAGGCAACTCTTTCCTACTTTAACTCCTTGAAGGTGCCTGGTTAGTTGCTGGCAAGGCAGAAAGCTATGTTCTCAGCCCCAATTAATTTCTTTCACAGGTGACATCTGCCTACAATGGGGTTCCTGTAAATCACCCTATTAGGATTACACCTTTCTTCTCCCCATGAATTTTAACCCTTAGCTTCTTATTGTAACAGTCCAGATGTTTCAGTCAAGGCTTCTCTTTCATGATATGTATGCATGGTATTTTGCTCAGTAAGACCCTTCCTTGGTTGCTAATTAGATTTTACAGTGGCTACTACAAATATACTTCAATATTTGCTTTAGGAAGTATTTATTATTGCAGTAATGTCTTTCATAGAAGATACTCTTGTCAATAACTGTATTGATTCCAGTTACTGGATAAACAGATGACATTAATTCTGCTAAAATGTTAAACAGACTGGGGAAATAGCAGGGAAAATGAGAAGGAATGTATTCTGTTCAGGCAAGTTAGTTACTAACATTAACTGTAAAAGGAGGCAAATAAATCCAGGACCAGCAGAACCCCTACATATGTAGCAGTAGTGAGAAGAACCATGTCTTCTGAAGTTTCTCAATTTTAGATGTATCTGCTACTCCTGTAACTCAAAAAAAACCCCCAAACCAAAACCAAACAACAACCATGAAAGTCTCCATATGAACTCAGGCTGAGTATCAGATTTTCTTCAGCTTGCACTTTTGCAGTTTTTCTGGGATTAGAATCTGGCCCTGAAAATAGTATGTCAGAAGCCTGAGTCACTATAACCCTTTCACACATGAATAAACATTTCTCCTCCACTTTCTTCACAGTTGTCCTTTATTTACAGTACTCTGCTTTCCAGGTCTTGAACCTATCTCTCAGGCTGGAGAGTTGTGCAGGGAGAAATTGAATGAGATTCAATAAGGCCAAGTGTTGAGTCTTGCACCTGGGAAAGACCAACCCCATGGATCAGTATAGATTGGGGGCTGAGCTGTTGGAGAGCAGTGAAGGGGGAAGGGATCTGGGGGTCCTGGTGAATGGAAGGATGAGCATGAGGCAGCAGTGTGCTCTTGTGGCCAGGAGGGCTAATGGGTTTCTGGGGTGTATTAAAAGGGGTGTGGTTGGTAGGTCAAGAGAGGTTCTTCTTCCACTTTACCCTGCTGAGACCACATCTGGAATATTGTGTCCAGTTGTGGGCCCCTCAGCTGAAGAAGGATAGGGAACTGCTGGAAAGAGTCCAGCACAGAGCCACAAAGATGATGAAGGGGCTGGAACATCTTCCTTCTGAGGAAAGGCTGAGGGAGCTGGCTGTCTTTAGCTTGGAGAAGAGGAGGCTAAGGGGTGACTTCATCTATGCTTTTAAATATGTGAAGGGTGTGTGTCGGGAGGATGGGATCAGGCTCTTCTCAGTGAAGCTCAGTGGCAGGACAAGGGGCAATGGCTGTAAGCTGAAGCATAGGAGATTCTGTGTGAACACACGCAGAAATTTTTTCTACAGTGAGGGTGACAGAGCACTGGAAGAGACTGGCCAGAGAGGTTGTGGAGTCTCCTTCTCTGGAGGTATTCAAAACCCGTCTGGACGCGCTTCTGTGTGACCTGGTCTAGGGAATCCTGCTGTGGCATGGGGGTTGGACTAGATGATCTTTCGAGGTCCTTTCCAACTCCTAATATTCTCTGATTCTGCTTTTCCTCACATTATACCCTTTACAAGTTGTGATCTTTATGTATTGAATATTCAAACTGCCACTATTTCCTAAATCTGATTTTTTTTTTTCTTTCCTATATTACATATAATTCTACAGGATCATCTTACTCAGCCAAGAGTTTGGGATTCCAGTGGATGATCTTACATTCATATTGTGCTGGTAATAGAAAGGGGACTATATTTATCATAACACATTGAACCTACATGTTTGCAATGTTTCTGCAGTGCTATCTGTTTGTGTGAGCTTCCCATTATATCATGGGATGTCACATTGTTCAGCTTTGCTTTCCATAATGAATTGAAGCCTCTCATACACATTCAAATACTGCATGATTAAGCACTCTGCAAATCTGAACTATATTTTCTCATTACTGGAGACTAACAATGGCTTTATATCTTTTGTAAGACAGATGCAGGGAGACATAAAACTACCAAATTTTGAGTTTAATTTACAGAAAGACATTCTGACTTGGAGTACAATATATCTGCTCTAGCAAACATATAATGTTACTGTTGTCAGAAAAAATACATAAAAAAGAGTAATTCTGGAAGGAGGCACAATCTGCTTTTATGTACTTTAAATGACTCTTCTGGCATTGTTTTGAAGTACATATTTTTGTGTTCCAATCTCATTTCTTTATAAGAAATTATTTTAAAATATAAAAATCTATCAAACCTTGGAATATAAGCACAGAACATAAATTCAAAATCTAACTTCCAATTTACCTGCTGCGTATCCTACCACATAAAAGGTCCTTTTCTCTCAGGAAGTGAAATCCTGATCCACAGGTATTAATACCAAACTTCAACTAAGTTGTAGGGTTTCATTATGTCTATTTGTCTCTTGGTATGCAAGCTAACAGCAATCTGAAGTGTCACATTGACAGTGTGCTCCACCAATACAGCCAGGAGCAAGAGACTGAGTTTGAGGAAAAGCAACAAACCTTGCAGATAATGTCTTTTCCCAGCTTAGTGAGTGATGTAGTTAACGTTCAACAAACCTAGACACCTAACAATGGAAGAATGAAGGAAAGGAATGACCAGTAGTTGAACAAAGGGAATCAAGTAATTTCTACATAACAACTCCATGTAAAAACATATCTAGGAGAGGGAAAGTCTGGTGGGCACCTGAAAGACAGCAAGAAGTTTGATTCTAGTTTTCATACAACCAGCACAGTTCTTTCACTTTGACATACATCGTTATTGGCTTTATTTGTCACTATTTTACACAGTGGGTTTGAACACCTTTGACTGCAAGTGAGTTCACTGAGATTGGGGAAAAATTGGAACTGAATGGACACAGCCCTTTTAGATGTCCTCACCTTGGTTCTTAGGCCTTAGGCACATTTAGCTTAAAGAGAACTATAGACTTAGTCCTGAAAGAGCCAGGGTTGACTTGCCATAAATTGAGAGTGACCATAAAGGCTAAAAGTTACACCTGCCAGGATTTACATACTTGTAAATGTATATGCCACAGTAGGCTGAAGGACTGATTCCTAAAACTAAACTGAAGGATTTCTAAGGTGACTCTTATACTACATGAGTCTACCAAATGCCCACATTGTACCACAGTATGAGTTAGAATAACTGTTATTATTACTAACTTAAGTATTACTGAGGTTAACACTTTGTGGCTTCTCAGTTAAAGCTTTGTGTCATGGTTTAACCCCAGGCAGCAATTAAGTATGACAAAGCCACTCTTGTCACTCCTCTCCCCAAACAATGGAGTGGGGAGGAGAACCAAAAAAGGAAGCAAAACTTATAGACTGAGATAAGAAAAGTTTGGTAAATAAAATAAATAAAACAATAATAAGATAACAATGATAGTCATAGTAATGATTATTAATATAGCTAAAAGAGAAAGAAAACAAAACAGAAAGAAAATGATGCATAATGCAACTGCTTGTTGATGCCTACCCTATCACTGAGCAATGATCAGCTCTCTTGGCCAGCTACTCCCAGTTTATAAACTGAACAGAACTTTGTATGGTAAGGGGATCCCTTTGACCAGTTTGGGTCAGCTGTCCTTGCTATGTCTCTTCCCACTTTCTCATGCACCTCCTCACTGGTAAAGAGCACCAAACTGAAAAGTTAGGATTAGCCCTGCAGAAGAACAATTAACACGTCAGTGTGTGTCGAGGGTAGAGGCTAGGCCAACCAGCACCCACAGACAGACATTCCCTATTACCCACCCAAGGGGATAAGGGAGACAAAGAGACTTGTGGATTGGAAAATAAAACTAAAACTACTCTAATAATAATAACAATGTTAAATGAAATATATACAAATATATATAGAACCTAATGCCGAACCCAAACCCCCTTTCAATGATAACTACGTCACCACAGAAGCTCCAGCAACACGTGTCCAGGCTCCAGTACCAGATCAGTCCCGGTACCAGATCATTCCAGAGAAGCCAGCTCCCCTGGGGGCAGGGACCAGGTACCGGATGCCCGAACTTAAGATTCAGAAATCTCAGGTCTTAAAAGGGAAGTCTAGCAGGGTACTTTAACAAGGGGGGACTGACCCCCAGTTTCTATATAGAATATGATGTATATGGGATGGAATATTTTTAGAAAGTAAAATCACTGAACAGCATTAGGTCTGCTCTAACTCAAACCAAGAGAGTGTGTTATCAGCATCATTTTCACACTAAATCCAAACACAGCACTTTACTGATTATTAAGAAAATAAACTTTATCCTAGCCAATACCAGGACACCTTCTCTGAGCTTGTTTTACATTTGAGGTTTCTCTGAATCAGGACTCCCAGTCTGACTCAAGTAAGGGGGCAGGAATTTTCACAGATGCCTGCAGTTACTGTAATGGCCTAGATTTTGACATTTCTCAGAGAATATCATTTCAGAAATGCAAACTTAAGGTGAAGTTAAAAAGGGAACCAGAAACAGCAGTCTAAACAAAAGTGCTTGCCTCAGAAAAATGAAGGCTCAAGAAACAGAAATAAAAATAAAGATGTAACAGAGTCTTCAGAGATGTGATAAAATAAGCTAGAATATCTATTTTTCTTACTATTATGACCCATTTTATGGAGATATTTTCACAAATTTGAGATTATATACTATTTACGCATCTTTAATATATGTTTTGTAGCTTTTGTGGCAACATTTTATTGCTCAGCTTTCACAAAATATGTACCAGTAGAAACAGTTTGATTTCTATCCTAGTGTGAAAATAAATGTTCTGAAAACACATCAGGTCCAAAGACTATTTTCTAACAAAATAAATCTTACAATTGTTTGATACAATGAGATTGTACATTTGAAGAAATAACAGTTGTAATTTGAAATGTTTCACAGACAGGGTATATTTTATAACAAAAGATTTACATTAATTATATTTCAAGAAACAGAATACACTAAACAAAATTATGCTTTTTCTATTTCCATACAAAAAAATGCCCATAATGTCTATTACTAAAGGAGATTTTGGACTACTTTTAGAAAAAGTAATGACTTTTTGAAATTTCATCTCATTAATTTTTTTGTAGATAATAGGTTGAATATGAGCCAGCAGTGTATACTGGCAGCTACAAGGGCCAACAGGATTCTGGACTGCATCAAGCACTCCTTTGCTAGCTGATCGAGGGAGGTGCTGGTCCCACTCTACTCGGCTCTGTTGCGGCCTCCCCTGGAGTACTGTGTGCAGTTTTGGGCACCACAGTACAAGAAGGACATGAGGTTGTTGGAGAGTGTCCAGAGGAGGGCCACAAGGGTGGTGAAGAGAATGGAGGGGAAGTGTTATGTGGAAAGGCTGAAAGAACTTGATCTGTTCAGCGTGGAGAAAAGGAGGCTGAGGGGAGACCTCATAGCTGTTTATAACCTCCTCACCAGAGAGGGAAGGATGGGTGCTGACCTCTTCTCTCTGGTGCATAGTGACAGGACGTGGGGGAACATCATGAAGCTGTGCTGGTGGAAATTTAGATTGAATATTCGTAAGAGCTTCTTTACCCAGAGGGTGGTGGAGCATTGGAACAGGCTCCCCAGGGAGGCTGCCATGGCCCCTACTGCCATGGAATTTAAGAAGTAATTGGACAAGGCCCTTAGGCACATGGTGTGGCTATGGAGTTGTCCTGTGCCTAAACAGGAGCTGGACTAGATGATCCTAATGGGTCCCTTCCAACTCTGGCTATTCTGCGATTCTGTAATTGTACGTTATTCAAATTGTTTATTAATCTTTATGTGCTGAGCTGCCCTTTTGGGAACAAGAAAGAACAGTTTTTGTTGGTTTCATATGTTGAAGTCATCTTTTAGAAATCTCTGAAGTTTCTGTAGTTACTATTTTTGCTGAAGTTCTAGACATAAGATTTTTAAATGTTCTAAACCTGCACAACCTCAAAGGATTCGAGTCATGACCATATACTAACACATGGAAAAAAATCTCATAGAAACTCTTTGAATATAAAAATAGCACAAAATTTTTTCCATATAATTTTGAGCTTTCTTATGCAATTATGATTCAATAAATCATGATAAATGCCATTATTTGACTACATCTAGCTGATGTAACATAAACCCCAACTTATTCAGATTCAATTGGCTTGAATTCGGACAAATATCCTAAAGGGACTCTATTTTTTTTCCTTCTTTTTCTTCCTGTGAAGATGAGTAGTCTCAGGTGACAGCAAAAACTGGAACAGTGAGGTTTATAGAAGTCCTAGCTGGTAAGATACCATTTCTAGAAAAATAAAAAAAAAAGTTGCCAAACATTATGGGGATGAAGATTAATTACTTGGTGCAATCCCTGTAATACTTGAAAGAAGAAAAATCTAAACAAGAGAAACATTCTGGTGCACAAGTCAGTATTTCTCTTTTTGCCACACAACAGTATGTTGCTGTTTATTTCTCCTATTTTTCCTCTCTGGAGTAATTAGAATTAAATGGACAATTTTTGAAGTCTTATTTGTGAAACAATAGTGATGTTCTGGGGCTGTCTTAAGCTGTAAGAAACTTCTTAACAGGTGGCTTATTGTCTAGGCAGGAAGAACTTCCCATATTCTGGCACTTCACATTGCTGTTTCTCATGCTGATCTTTACAGTAGAAACCCGCAGATCTCTCCAGACACCCTAAATGTCAGATCAGCCTCCTAACTGCAAAATAGGAGACAATACACATTTTTTTCTGACCAAAGGAATATGTCATAACTTAAGTTCTAACCAATCAGTGAACACACCACAGTGTGGCTCAGGACTCCAAAGTCTTTAAGACAAAGGACTTGTACTTACCACATATAGTATCATAATATTGTCTGAGCTGGAAGTGACACAGTAGGATCATCAAGTCCAGCTCTTAAGCCCATGGAGGACTCCCTAGGAATCACACCATGGGCCTGAGCACGTTATCTAAACACTTCTTAAACTTCTCAGGCATGGTGCTGAGACAACTTCCCTGGGGAGGCTGTTTCAGACCCCAACCACTCTCTGAGTGAACCTCCCCAGACTCAACTTCATCCCATCTCTCCTAGTCCTGTCACTATCCACCAGATTAAGAAGATTAGTCCCTGACCCTCTATATTAATAATTTTTCAGAAGCATACAAAAGAAACATTAATTTTTATCTCTATAGAAGTACTAAAATTATTCTTTCCACTTCTAAATATTTTCTGATACTTTGAGTCACAAACTTAGGAACAAGAAAGAAAAAAAAAAAGTTCATCTAGCTGTTTTAGGTAGTTTCTGCCCTTTGATCAGCTTTCTTTATGAATTGGGTTTCTGCCTCTGTAAACAGAAATAATGATTACTCAATATTTTAGAATATTTTGGAAAGAAATTGTTACTGACTTGCGGAAACAAACTTTACAACCTATGAAAGGTTATAAAGCAGGTATGTTTATTTCCAGCCCTGGAGAGTGGGGGAATAGCTTCACCAAACCACTCTACCCAGACAAGTTACTGACCGTTATTTAATGCCCTAATCTATACATATGCATTACTAGGCTATAGATATGCAGTGGATAGGTGCAATCATTAAAATTAGTTCCAGGAACTCAGTCTCCTCCTCTTGGTGCATGCGCGCTGCCTTCTGGTGGTCGTGGGCAGTGGTCTATGAGGAAGGCTCGAAGTCATCGTTGCATTTGCATTTTCTACTTTGTCCAGCTTTACCAAGTTGGCAGCCATCAGGGTCACGAGAACTGTTTCTGTCTGGTAGCCCTGCACCTAGGTTCCCATTATCTCCTAGTGGGGCTCCTTAGTCCTTGTGTCTTATCTTTGCAGACCTACTCTATTCCTCCCTGTTTTTTACTGTGTAATGTGGGCCAAATGTCCTAACCTACTAACCCTTTTCCAGCTCAATTCTCTTTTACTAACTCATTACTTAACATATATTAGGAGAAACCTCCCATTAACATGAACATGTGCTTCTTTCTTATTATCAGAATCACCGATCACTTTTCATCATCTGCATATGTTGTTATAGTCTTCAACAGTGCCTTAGACCTTCAGACATAATCTTGACAAATTCATAGCTTAGAAATGGCAGTTTGGTGTTCCTAGCTTTGGACAGAAGATAATATTTGAGGGGTGCTGGAGCAAGAAAGATTCTTTTATTTTTAAGCCCTCAGGTAAACAAGTATCTGAGCTATGACATGTTGACAGACAGGAATGAAGTTACGTCATTTGTTGACTGGATTTTTTCAGGTAATTCACTGCCAAGGAATGCAAGTTTTTGTGATGTTGGCACAGAAGCTATAGAGCATCTTTGCAGAAAGTCTGGGAGCAGCAGACCAGTAGATTACAGCTGATGGTGAAGAGATACATCTGCACTAATCAACGTGTGCACTGAACAGACTAATATTTTCTGTATTTACCAGTCCACAAACATGTATTCTTCAGCATGGCTATGACTGGGTATATTAAGTTAGAAAAGACTGTCCTGGGTATCTCCTCCTGCTACCAGAAAAGGCTCAAGGGTGAGAGAGTCGAAACAGCAAAGCAGTATTATCACTTCTCCTCTGCCCTCAGTCAAAAATGCCTGAGTTATTCAATGTATTTTGTACCTAAGAATCAGGCATATTTCAAGAAGTAATGTTTTTTAATCAACTCTTTGTAAGAAAGAAGGCAGTACAATTCTGAAACTGGAAACTTACCATACATGATTGTGCTACTTTAAAAAGCTACTACCTTTCATTTGCTTTAGACAGCCTGGTTGGTGAACTGGGACATTCAAAAGAAATATGAGGGATGTAGAAATTCAGTGAGTAAGTGAAATTCTGCAGAATACCTCTGCTTGGAAAGCTTCCTTATCTACTCTGAAAGCACCAAACAAATACTACAATGTGAATTACATATGCAATTGCCCCCCGAGATGCCAGAGAGTCATTTGTTCATACAGCGCCCCATAATTTCTGTCCCAAATTGTCCCACTCCTGATAGGTTATGGTAGAGGGGAGCAAATAGTTTGTTCTAGAGATCCATTTAATCAGCTCTTTTAAGGAATCTTTGTCAATGGGGTGTCCATGAAGATCAATGAAGCCTTTTAACTGTCTATAGCCGTCGTGTTCGAGCTTTGAAGATGTTGCCCCCATGATAGGTATAAAAACTTATATAACTGCAGGCCTACCTAATTTCTGGGAGGTTGAAATCCAACTCTGAGTTGTAGATTCTGTTTGGACAGGAAGCCAAGACCACTTCGCCATCTGTGCCCAGGAAAACGCAGCAAACTCATACACGGTAGAAGTTTTGCTACGTTCCTCATGTTGGGCACCAATTAACAGAGGTTGAGGCCTTGCGACTTCTCGCTCTCTGCCTCTCAGAGCCTATGTCTTCCTGGGTGTACTTTTCCTCCACGCTGGGAGGAAAGAACCACGAGTGCAGTCTAAAGAGTCCAGGGTCGAAAAGTGATTTATTCAAACTTCCCAGGGTTTTTATACTCCCCGGGGGGTGGGGGAGGGGGTTACAAAAGGGAACGTGATTGGGTTATACCTCAGGAAAAGGGGAGTGGAACCAATGAGGCTTGGCAGGGGCGGGGAACGGGTTCAGGGAGGAGGGCAACATGTCACCACCCAGGGGGTCAATGTGCGCTAGGGAAGGGGCAACAGCAGCTTATAGGAAAACCGTACAGAGGTTTGCAGAACAAGTAAAAACCTTCAGCAAGACCCATGCAGCTCCCAGTGTGGTGATCCGGGGAAGAAGCCACTGCAAAATTCTAGTCCTAGACGTTTTCCTTCCACTTCTTATAATCTTGGTGTTCTCCCACACTAGTTGATATTTTCTCAAATTTTTAGAAAATGCCACCAGCTTTCAATAAAGTTTTTATGGAAATATCGGTAATGTTAATAAGAGCAGGATTAGAAGAAAATTTTATTATTATTAATTATTATTGTTTCTTTTATTATAACCCAGCATTGTCCAGACATAGAGTGAAAAGATAATTGTGATCTTGGTTACTTATCTCTCAGTGAGCAGGTAGTCTTATTAATTAATTTTGTGTTCTTCCAGGATGTGCACACAATAGAATTACTTTTGAATCAGTGTTTTCATATCTGTTTCTACCAAGCCTACTAGTATTATTATTGTAGCCTCAAATTGCTGCAGTTTTGCTCTCCTTAGGGAAGAAAGAAAAAGAAAGGAAGTCATAATAGTTCATTAACATGGTAAAATAAGAGATGAAAAATATCTCATATGTATATACTTAGCTTTTACTGCATTTACTATTAGATCCCATGCTGGGGAAAGCACAATACTCTGGTGTTTGAGTATCAAAGAGGTGAGTAGCACTACTTTTGTTGTAAACCTGGGCAAGCAGCTTTGTACTGTGACACATCACTTGAAGATCTCAGGCTTAAAAGTACTTGTTTGGTAGGAATTGCATGTTTGATAAAGATCTTGACACAGCTGCAAGGCAAAAGAAACAAAAAGCAAATATGTGTTTGATAATGCAATAATAACAACTAAGCCATGACAACTGAGGGTAATGAATGATGACAGAGCTGAACCTGTAGCTGAAAGTACAATATTGTTCTGTGAAGTGTATGGTTTGTCCTCGTGACTTTCCTGTTTCAATTCAAGTGCTGTCTGGTAAAAACAGAGTACAATAGTTCTGTACAGTCACTTTACTGATGTATAGCCCTAAGTTTAAGCCAGTATAGCTCCCACTCAGCAAAGCAACTCAACAATCCTTTTAAGTGCCTTATTGTAAAGAAAATGAGTGTAATTGAAGACAAAAGCCGTGTATCAAGCTATTTCCTTGCATGGAGTGCCAGGTGTTACCTTCCCCATTGTTTGGAGTTAGCTTGAGACTGGGAACAGTCTTAACTCAAAATATTTATTCATTGTTCAATATACTTATATTTTTATGAAATATCTTTTTCCAACAGATGGAGATCCTACCAACCCTACATAGAGAGGCAAATAATGCTTCAAATTTCTTCAGACATATGATGAACCCAGCTTTCAGAAAAGGAGTTTCTAATTCCTGCAAAGAACTCCTGGTAACAAACTAAAAAACTTCTTTCAGAATAAAAACAAATACACCTATAAGTATAAATAAACAGCGTTTCAGACTCATGCAGACATTTTGAGAATTGCAAGCCCTTGTCATCTTTATTTTCAGAAGAAATTTGCCCAAAGGACTTCATTGCACATCAAAGGTTATGGCTTTGGATTCAATAAAAATCCCTCAAAATCTTAAATGTCAGAAACTATCTGCATAATTTAGTGGTCCCCTTAACTTCAGTTGGCAAACTCTCATTGTTCTGAAGCAAATGGGAGCTTTTCTATTAATTTTTTAAAAACAATGTAATAATAATTAAGTGAAAGTTAGTACAAAAACATCTAGAAATTAACAAATTTGATTTAAATTTGAGCTTCAGCTATTCATGCTTACGAACATTTTGGAATCAAAATAAATTGGGAATTTTTTCAGACCAGCTAAGTGTACTTTTTACCAAGTAGGGAAAACATTAAAATCTGTAAAATCCCGTGTAAAGCAGTAACACAAATACTACATAGATGCAATGCCAAGTAAAAAAAAAGAAGAGTTTGTACACTAAGAAGTGTTTTCTTTGCTTTGGCAAGTGATCAATCCTTTATATGTGCAAGGTATTTAATATGTAGGTTTCAATTTTGCTAGCAAATACAGAAATAGAAGGAAAATTAAATGGAAAGATTTAGTGAAAAAAAACCAACCAACAACACAACAACCAAAAAACCCCGAAACAAAACAGTATTGAAAAAGTTTTAGAAATTTCTATTCAGGGTGATAGCGGTAGAATAAGGCAGCAATGATGCATTCTCCTCTTGTCACCATTTAATCTGATGATCTTTCAAAGCATGTTCACTTATCAATAAGCATGAACTCTGGAAGGAATTAATTTATCATATATGATTTTGTTGTGTCAGGCAGGAAATGCCTTTGTTTGGTAATAGATATCATAGGCAGAAGTTACTTCAGGGGAATGCAAAAACCAAATCACCTCCCTAGAGGTCATAACAGCAACATTACAATTTCAGGCTTCTGGCATACTGATCACAGTATGCAGCAATGCCTACTACCCTCAAAGGATTTAATGACATACGACCCTAGTGACAGATGAGATATTGAAAAAGAGATTTGGCCAAGTATTTGTTTAAATATAAGCAGTGACACTGTTCATTATAAATTGATTTATTTTCCTAAGAGTCCTAGTATGATGTTAAGCAAGAGATATGCAATCACTTTGGACACAAAGTTTTCAAGGAAGGTGTTCTTTGAATTAGAAATGCTTAAGATGAATTATCTGCATTGATAGATCAAGGAGTTTTGTTTTTTCTACAGGTTAATTCTTTTCTCCCAGCATATGCTCAAGAAGATTTTATTGTCCATGAAAGTAAAAGGCAGAAAGTATAGGGTCCAGCCGAACACAGCATAGGGAAATGAGATGCATAGTAAATGATTTGCATAATTCCTTGAACATTTATGACGGTGACAAGGAATCTCAGGTGTGAAAACACTCAACAACCCATCTGTTCCAGATGAAGTCCTTTGCTGCAGGGAGGGGAACAGAAAAGTAAACAGGCCTTTTAACTTTCAGTCCAACTCTACAATACCATTTTTGTTGTAAGAGGTTTGCTTTTTTTTTTTTTTCATTATGTAAACAGACAAGTATTTAATTTCGAGTAGTATGAAATTACAAAGGAAGAGTCTAAGAACAGCTCGGGGTCCAAATTCTCTCTCAAAGATGTTCTGTGCATTAAATTCTTAAAATTTTTCTAGAAGACTTTAGAAGCAGTTCTTACTATGGAAATAATACATGTATCTGTGTGTATCTGCACTGTACAATAGGAAAAGTTGATGCTTATGACTTGGAAAGTCTTGGACACAGAAGTTCAGAGACTTGCTCTGTGTCCCTCAGCCTACGATGTCTAAGTTTAAGAAAGGAAAGAGTGGTTCTACTCTTGGACAGTAATGGTATCATGTATTGGCAACAGAAGAAGATAATGGTGAGACTTTTTTTTTTTACTTGTCCCCTTTGAACTAAGAAGTCAGATCCTATGCAAGAAACAACCTTGTATAGTAAGTAGGTCAAATATCTCACTGATCTTTGTAATGAATTCAAATTACATACTGAACAATCACAGGTGTTTCAGGTGCTATAAGTACAGATGGCTCATCATGACTACTTTAGTGCAGAGAAGTAGTAAGCAAAATGTATTAATTTTCTACCCCCAAAAATCCTCTAAAATACTAAAATTTTTGTTTGTTCTTTTACCTTACCTGCAAGATTTCAGTTGTACATATTTTTTTGTTGGGCTGTGGTTTAGAATAGATATATTACCTGGTTTAGTACGCTTCAATGTGTTTGTTTTAGTTAAGATTTCTCTTTTGGACAAAAGCCAGCTCTTTTGAGTTTAGGAGCTCAAAGCTTAAACCATACAATTAAAACGCCTTCTTAGATTTTTTATTTGCTAAATATATCTGAAGAAATGGTTTTTAGTTGATATTTAAACCCAGTTGAATTATTTCTTGGTATCTGAAAAAATGTAGCTCATACTTGAAGATATCTTGTAAGTTGTTTATTTCCAGGATTAAGTGAACAGTCAGTAGCTTTTTACTAGCAATTTTAGTGTTGAGAATCTGCATTTCTGCTGAATTTTGTATTAGGAATTCAGCTTCTATTTTAGGATCTGGTCAAAGAACACAACCAAATCCCTATTAGTCTGGAGCCTAAATATCACTCTGGTTTTGGTAAATTTGCTTCTCTCAGGTCTCCGAATAATAATGAAAATTTTAAGCACAAACTATGTGGCAAAGCTAGCATTTCAAATGTACACCTACTCCTAATTATTGTTTTTATCTCTGCTAAATGTCAGACCAGAAGAATAGGAAAGAAGAATGCATACTAAAAGCCATGAAAGGCTTTAATTTGCTATTTTAAAACACATCATGAGGAATCTGGCTCTTTCTGCCGTTTCAAGCATTTACAGAGATAGTATTTTTCACTTAAAGATGTGTTACCATTGTTTCTACAATTCTGCTTTGTGATTCCCTCAAAGGTCTCTTAGGATTTTTGTAAGACAGAGTGATCTTCTTATAGTTGTGATTTTATGGAAAAAGTACTAATAGGAGATATATTATACATAAACACTCAGGAGAAAACTCTTCAGAATTGAAGGTGTCATAAGTTAAATTTGGAGAATCAGAGGTAAACATCTCTAAGAACTAGAGACACAACTGTTTTACAATTTTTAGCTTGGATAGAAGTCTGTCTGAACCAGGAAAAGAGTCCATCCATCATACTCTGCAATCCGGAGTTTAAACATAAACATTCTTTTCTCCCATTTGTCTTATTCATCCCCCTCCTGTATATGAATAAAGCAGGAGTTCTAGGAAACAAAAATATGTCATCAAGAAAGTAAAGGCTGTCTGCCAAGCTAGATTAAAAATGACAAGTAAATTTCATTCTAGGATCTGAGGCCTTGCTGAATAACAAGAACCATGAACTGTGGTAAATTAACACCAGTATCTAATGTATTACTTGCCCCTCACACAGAAAACTTTCTTTGGGGCTTAATGACTTTTTACCAGCCACTTAACCTGGACAACATGCACGGTTATCCACGAAACCATAATCTTCAGACCTCATTGTAGATGAGAACATTTGGAAACAAAAGAGTGCAATTACATTCTGAATCGTACTGTCAAAACCAATAAAACCAATTTTTAGCTTATGACATAAATAGCTTTTGCTAATTTGAATTTAAAGACTTAAGGTGTTCTTTTTAACTTCATGAGCATATCCTAGAAAGATTTTAAATGTCAGGTAGTTTTAAATAGCTTTTCTGACATTTTCTTTTTCCTTCTTTTATTTCTTTTTCTTATTTTTTTTCTTTGTTCTTTTTTTTTTAATTAAAAAAATATACATGTTATTTTCCTGTATGATATCTAACGGAGTCACAGAATGAGTTCCAAGGAAATAAAAAGCAATGTTTTCACAGATGTTTGTTATAAAAGCATTCTTAAAACTTATTAATATTACTCACATGCACAAGTATATCTATTTAAAACAAAAATATACACCTTTCATATTTTCTTACTGCCCAAGCTGTTTAAAAATTCCATGAGTATCTAATAAAATTTGGATATACTAATTTTATGCTTCTTTTATATAAAATAATAATCCAACTTCCTGACTTTATGAGCAGTCTATTTGAAAAAGTGCCTTGTTTACTTTTTGGCTTTGTTTGGTTTTGTTATTGTTTTGTTAAGCTATCCACAAGAAATTGTGGTCTCCTAGCCTCCCAGTTTCTTCTGGAGTCTCCTTCTCTGGAGAGATTCAAAACCCGCCTAGACACACTTCTGTGTGACTTGGTCTAGGAAATCCTGCAGTGGCAGGGGGGTTGGACTGGATGATCTTTTGAGGTCCCTTCCAGCTCCTGACTTTCTGTGATTCTGAAAACATAGTGAACAGACATTTTGTTATTTGGAACTATTACTTGGCAGCATGCATTACTTTAATAGACACATCACTTTAAACTAAGACTCCACCATCTGTTCTGCTCTTTGATTACAAATACAGTTATAACATAATTCAGACTTCTATCTTCTAATATAGGTGATTTAAATCCTTGTTTGTTCCCTTATAAAATAATTTAAAAGTGTATCTGGGTTTGTTTGTTTTTTTTTTTGGTTTGTACTTCAAAATCAAGATGGAATGGATTTCTAATAATATAGACAATATTTTATGGTTACAAGGATTCTTGTTTAGAGAGTTTATTTAACTATTATTAACTACCTACCTATGCTAAAAGTACAAATGTCCCATGCGCATGTTGTCTTGTTTATTTAAACAGAAAAAGTGACTCCATGGGTCCTATACTTTAAGTGACTGGAAGAGCTAAATGGGAGGACTGGTAGAGCTTCCTTCAGGTGACTGAAAATAGTAAAGAAAGAAAGGAAGAGATAGCAAGTACATGAATCATAACAGTCAGAAGACTACAAACTGGCTTTGTGTTAGAACTTTTCTGAGGTTATCTGTAAGGTTAATGTAAAATTCACAATGAGAAGCTTTTACAAAAAATGCAAAATATAAAAAAAGGAAGAATACCTTCAAGTTCAAAGGTCAAGGGAAGAAGACCACTAGGATATATGGTCAGCTGGGAGAAGAAGTAGTTGCACGTTGTCATTCTTATAAGCACAGGGAGAAAAGGAGAGTGATAGATGCTCTATAAACTGCCACGGTCCAGCTCATCCTATCAAGTAGCAGTTGCTAATAGGACACTGCAATCTGGCACCATGAGGAACATTATTGTGATGCTCCTGCTGCCCTTGAGGGTTAGCATTTCCCTCAACCAGCTTCTACTTCATTTATCATATTTCAACCCACATAACTACTGAAATGTATGAAATCTCCTTTTGTTCTTCTCTGATTTGCTCCTAGTTTCTGTTTGTTTTGATTAACTTTACAATTCACATGCTATTTAAGCAGCCCTGCAATTATCAGTGATGTCTGGAAAATTCTCCATGGCACCTCCATTAACTTTCAACAGAATTCAAACCTCCATATCACTTATGTAGTATAATCAGTTTATCTTCTATGCAATTATCACTTGTCCTTGGCTAAAAAATGTGCTAGCGTTTATTTTTTGGTCTATTAAAACAATATTTACACTGCTCGTTACTGTTTTAGTGAGTGTGCATATTAAATCTTCTTTTAAAATATAAAGAACATCTTTTGTAGCTTGAACTGCCAAATGTTAATTAAAAGCTGTGTTTTGCTGTAAAATAGGGGAAAGAATGTTATTATGTACTCTCTGAAATATTCATCATAAGACTTATCCATCCGTATGTATAAAAACTATTAAATAAAATACAATAAATATCTCTTTGCATAAGTGTATATACAATGTATAACACCAACTAGTACACACAACCAGATTAACTAGAATTCTAGAGTACTTAAACCAGACTTTATGGTTTATGAAGTCTCTGGCTAAATTAAATTAAAAGCAGCAACGCTAGATAGTATAAGGCAAACCTTTATTAAATCCTTCATTTCCCATCAGAGCAATACCAACCATAATGAATTTTGCATCGAGTATTTCAGTATCTTTTTATTCTGCCCAAGAACAGTGTGATGGTAAGACAAAATGGTATCATAGAAGTTGAGTAAAAGATTTGTTAGGGGCTCAGTAGCCAGAGCCAGGCATTCACAATGACTGGTCAGATGCAGCTCTAATACCCATGCACTGGGTATTTGGTGACAAACAGAGATTAAAAATACAAATCTGTAATGTTCCTGCATAAATTAGCAAATAGCAGAGACATGAGCTCTGTAGGAGGGAGCGGGACCTAGGTACAATTAACTCACACTTTGAACACTACCTCTCTCTAGCATGGTCCGGTCTCCTTTATGCTAGTTAGGGATAAAGAGTCATTGCGATTCACAGAAGCTCCTTATAACCATAATTAGCCTCACAAATAAATCTGTACAAATTTCAGTTAGCTAACTGGATGACAGAGACTAATAATAAAGGAGATTTTAATGTGGTACAGTTTTGCAAGGATCTAGAATGTGCTTTAGCAAGAATCAAGTTTTAGTTATTGGGGGAAAAAAAGGACGAAAAATCACTGGCCAGTTTTGTTACATTTAGAACAAACAAACAAACAAAAGATGCATTACACTAATCTAAAACAAAGTAATCCTCATCTTTTAGGGAAGAGATTTTTTAATTAGTGATAGGTTATCTTAGAAAAGTGTTACAATTCACAGTGCAATTGGAAACTCAAGGCAGTACCTCCTTGTTTTGGAGTCTTATATCCATCATCCTCTACATCCCAACAGAGAGCAAAACCTGCATCAGTTCAAATGGACAACTGGAAGGATTAAAAAATATATCTTACCTCTTGCACAGAAGAGCTCCATGATAGACATAGTGGAGGGAGGGAAGTACCTAGCCAGCTCTGGTTGCTACAATGCATTCTAAGATAAGAAAGAAGTCTTTTAAGAAGTTTTTCAGCTGTAAGAAATTTGGTCTGTTCAAAAGCATGAGGGTATTTTTTCCTAAAAAATATCTGAAACTTTCTTCCATATATCACCTAAAAATTTCAGTTTGTTCACTTAGATGTCTCTTAACAAGGAGCTAGAGAAGTTAAGATGTAACAGGAACTTGTTAGCGGTTAAATGAATGTTCAGGGAGGGAATAGAACAAAGAACAGGGAGCTGAATAAAAAAAAGAAAAGAAGAAGAATAAGAAAAATTAAAGAAAAGCCAATAGATGGAAACCACAACATCATCATAAGAGGCTTGCAAAATGCTGCCAAATGTCTAGGCAGTTTGGAAATAAGTAATAAAAAAAGGGTTTTTTCTTTCGTAGACTCACTTTTTCAAATGCAATAGATTAAAGTTCATTGAAAAGGTGAAAAACAGTAGTATTGATTTTGAAAGCAGAAGTAACATGGGGGGTAGAAAGACTTTCCTGTGGACCTTATAGATAATTAATATAGAAAACGTGAATGTTGCATATGCACTTCCCCCTTCTTATTAGACAAATATTAACATAGGAACTTTTTTTTTCTTTACAGCTAATATAAACCAGGAAGGCCATGCGATTAATAACCTTTACTGCACTTGTAATAATTATGTTTCTGACATTTCATTTTATAATAACGTTTCTGATATTTACTCCTACCCTCAAAAAAAAATTGCATAGTAAGCATATAAAATACATAACTAAAATGTATTTAAATATTGGGAATTTAAATGGCTATATGTAAGATGTATGGGGAGCACATTCAGTGTGTATATTCAGATCACCTAGTCAGCTACTGAGTATCCATGATAAAGTTTCGTGATATTTTTAGCAGTAGTTGTCATGCTTGATATCTTTGAGGAAAAGTATTTCTTCTAACAAAATTAGTATCAAACTCAAATTCTGTTCAACTTAATTTATTCATAATAAAACCAAAATCAGCATAGAACTCTTTTTGTTTAGCCATTTTCTTCAAAATAAAGTTTGGAGAGGATCTTGTCTCCAGTAAAGTAGCCATCCTTGTAAGCAAACAAAATAGAAGAGAACATATGGCAAAATGGCAAAATCAGTCTGGAGGAAGGATGGATGGATGTGGAAAGAGGCAGTTGTCTAATCTTGGAAGCCTAATTTCACTATAGTTGACTTAAGTTGTTATATAGATACACACCTCTTCTTTGCAACTAAATATCATACTTAAGTGATTGCACCTATGAACATATGATCGGTTTGACTAGGAGCCTGGGTCTCCAAATTTACTTTTAAAAGTGAATCTTATTGGACATCAGGCAATTCACTGAGATAAATCTAACAAAAACAGACCTCTAAAAAACTTAAAGTATGTATCAGAATGGAGATTGTTGTTCATCTTGCAATAGGTATAATAAAAAACACTACCAAGTTCACACAGAACAATATGAGAAAGACACTATGTCTGTACTGTGATTCTGTACAGCTGAGAGAAAGTATGAGGAAGGTCTCTATAATCTTTCATTTCCTTAGATGTTGGGCTTTCACACTTGCTTCTCAAAATGACAAAAATAAGCGAACTTATACACTTCTAGTACAATGTGTAGATTGCTGGTCAGTGGAGCACACAACATGGAAGGTGACTTCATCTGGGTGCACCCACACATTTCTCTTCTCACAACTTGCTGCCACTTCACATAGTCCAAATTGCAGCTCAGACCTCAGAAACTTTCCCAAAGAAAATGCTGCCAAAATGCTGTCAAAATGCAGCATGCTGCTGTAAACCAGCACTTTCAGCAGAGGCTGTTTCATCACAAAATCCCAAACTAGTGCTCATAAACAACCCTGTAATTTTTTGCAGCACCTCAACAAGCAAAGGCTTTGATAATTTTATTTTGGCAGCAAACAATAGTGAGGAATTAAGTTCATAAAACTTGACTTAATTGTGGATAAAACCCTGGCTTCTGCTACATCTCAGAAGCTAATTAAAGTGTTTACAGATTAGTCAACATCTATCTATCCAAGTCACATCATCAGTATGCAGTCTGCAGTGGAAATGCTAAATAGAAATAAACAAATGTCTGTAATTTGTAGCTGTAGAAAGTTTTCATCTGCTTCCTTCAACTTAGATGTCTGTCAGGATTTCTTTTCAATACTCAAGAAAGTTTACATATTGCCTTAGAATTGAACTTGTCAAATATTTCTGTAACTATTACACCCTTGCAAATGCTGAAATGTCTTTAGATGAAACAGAGACCTTCTCACACTTGGTCTATATTTACAATTCAAACTAGTTCTATTTTAAATTTTTTTTGAGATTCTAAAATGATCTGATAAAAAACCCTGGACTTTTCCTTGTTCAGTAATGAAAGGTCAGCTAAGACTTTTTGTTCATAACAAAAAACAACAACTCATTTAGTGAAATTTGAAGACCAGGAATTTAAAATCACTAATAGGAAGGAACTTGTCTGGAAAAAAAAAAGCATTTACATTGCCATTAAACTGTAGCATTTGCAGGCACAAGATGAATTGTTAACAATATAATATAGTCCATAAAAGGATGTTTTTGAAGTTGATTCAAATAAAATATATTATTAAAAATCAATTTACTATTAATAAATTAAAAATTACAAATATTAAGAAAAATATTTTTATTTGCATCAGGTATTAGGACAGCTACCTTGAAGAGTGATTACTTTATATTTTTAAGGAGAATAACATCATTTCATTTCAGGACATAAAACTATTACCAATGACAAGTTTTTCTAATGTTCATATCATAATACAATATTCAGTCTTGGAGACAGGACCCTAGTGTATCAGAATATGTTTGGTTTGGCCTGGGATGGCTTATCATGGTCCTGAGATGATATAAACTTGTTCATATTTTAGAAAAAATATGTTTTGCAGCATGAAACAATAAAGAAAATAATTGATTTTAATTTTCTCAACCTACATTTTAACCTTTAGTAATACATTAAAACAAAAGGAAAAATCCCAACCTTACAGCCTAAAGATTTCAGGTTTTGAATTTATGAAAAATTGCTCTGCTCTAAGAACATCTTATAATCACAGCAGCATGAGGATCCATGAAAAGGTTTAGCTTACTTTTTCACTTTATATTGAACTAAAAGCCCATTTTCATATACCATACAATGCTGTTTGTAAGAAAGAAAAAAAAACTAACAACCGAAGCATTGTTTGTTTACCAAGGTTTTTTTCCAAGTTTTTTTTTTGTGTGTGTGGAAAAGTGTGAATATTCCTTAGATCTACTTCTAGAGAAAATTAAGAGGGCATGCCCCCTTTTTAATGAATATATATTTTCACAAGAGTAGCTGCATCTGAGAGATGTGAGACAACTTTACTCTGCAAAGACACCATAGACGTGAAGAAGACACTTTAATGTCCAGGGTGCCCTCTCCTCCCATTTCAACATGTGTCAGGTCGAGCACCAATAACAGAATGAGATTTTAGCTTTCCATATTCACTGCTATATAAAACTGTCACTTCCCCAGAGCTGGAAAGAAGGAGATTGCACCAGGATAGACAGAGGGGGTGGATGGAGAACTCAATGGGAGGACTGGAAATAAGGCTTCACCTGTCCAACAACAGAAGCCCAGCAACTGCCTCTGCAAAGAATGGTAATCAGTCGTTTGTTGGCTTGAATGGTTTTCTACAAATAAACTACTTACTCATTGGGTCCAGTGGAAAACAGGACTCAGCTTAAAAATAAAGCAAATAAATTAGAGAACAAAAATTAATGGGGCTCAGTTTCAGACCAGCCTCCCTGCACAGCCCAGAAAATTTATCTTCTTTCATGTACATTTCAGTTCTCAATTTTTTTCCTAAAATAAATGGTGATACTTCCAGCATTTGTGTTTTAAGATCTCCAGGGCAGAGGCTCTCTGAGACTGTGGAGCATCCTACATATGGAAGTTCATCCCTGCCCGCAGCCTTTTGATGTCACCATAAGGAGAAAAGCAGTACATGAGGATGATGGTTTTCTGTGACTTAATAAATAGTATTTGCAGGCTGTCTGGTTTAAACTTATTTTGCCATGGTGGGGAACTCTGCAGGGACCTGGTAATTTGTTTCTGCTGACTAACTGATGCAAGTTCAGCTTGTTAACTTCACCCTGGATATTAAGAAGATAAGCAGACTTGCTGCAATAGAGAGAAGTGGTAGAAACAAGAAAGAAACTGCTGATAGTTTAAAAAGTGTACTAATTTGAAGGGGTCAATATATGGATTTGTGCACATAAGTAATGCCATAGCCATCTCTCAAATTGCTGCTTTGAAGGACTAACACAAAAGGATGATCAGATAAAAAGCCCACAGGACGTTTGTCTTCTATTTGGCTATGATTTACAGTTTAGGAAAAAAGGGTACTAAAGTGCAAAATATACTGAAATGGTTCTAACCTTGCATAATACCGAAAAAGAAGTTCACAAGAAAACCTCTAAACTGGTGATGATAAAGCAATATTAATCTGAACACTACTATTTGAAAATAAAAAATAGAAGATGGATAACTCAAGAGTTCACTATACTTTGAAAAGTAACTTTTGAATCAGATCTATCTGTTGGGGGTTATTTTTCTGTTCTTCAGGCTTTTGAACACACGCTCAGGTTTTTTATATCATACAAAGAAAAACTAAAGCTACAAAATGTGTAAATGTTTTGAAATATTTTATAAGGAGCACTACACGGTGTCCCTATATCCACAACAGGAATGGAGAAAAACTGGTAACAAATTGTCACATCTAGAGGAAATTAAGAGATTGGATAAGCTTATAATAATTGTTGTGGAAATTCCAAAACTGAAGAAACTTTCAGAGTTAAAGTGACCTTGGTACTACTGCTTGGCTTGTGTATACTAACACAAAGTTTTAAAAAATCAGATGAGTAAATCATGTAACTCTATTTTTCTGTATTAAATGGCAAAAAAAAAAAAATCACTGGTGATTAACAGAAGAAAATATTATATCATAAAGGAAATTTAATTATCAAAGCAATTTTAAACATTGTTAGTCCTTTAAAGGTTTCATCAGAATAATCTCTAGAAATTTCTCTATATCTGTAAAGAACTTGTAAATTAATGATTGTTATCAGGAAAAAAGTGACATTTTCCTTCAATGATTAAAAGACTAAGGTCTGTCCTGTGCCAGACTTCTTGTCTGGCTTCTTGAAATCCTAAAATCAGAATTATTTTCCTGTGAATATTCTAAACTTATTATTTATAACATGCTACTAAAAATATTCTATTCAAAAGATGTTAATAAAGCTATTCAGAAAAAGAAAAGAAAGTACACAAATAAAGCTATTCAGAAAAAAAAAAAAAAGAAAGTACACAAATAATTATTTTCTTGAAAATAATCAGGGAAAAAACATTCTTTTAGGTATGTGATTATATAGACTATTTTATTTTTATTCCAAAATAATTATCTATCGAAGCTAAATGCAGCCATTTAAAACTGCTGAAAATCATAGCACCATATCTGCTACTACTTCTCACGTTTATCTTTCTCTAGTTACATGCAGAAGGAACTCACAGGCACATAATGTTTTCTACACCTTTGGGTCCTGATTAGTAGCCTCGTTAGCTATGGATGAAAATAGAAATCACAACCTGCTGTTAAATACAAAAGATGCATTTTGTAAGCAGGCTTACACCTGTACAGTTGATACTAAAAAAACAGAGATATTGTGCAATGAAATGTGGTTTATTTTTACTTAGATGGCTATGAGATAATGACTATGTGCCCAGATGAATCACTAGCAGAAACAGAAATGATGAAAAAGCTTTAGGTTTAACTGAAGGGTGAGAAAAAATAAAAGTGTGTAAACTTTTAGAATGAAAATTTTTAAAAAATAAAATAAAATATATATTTCATGTTAATGTGTCATCGTGCATTTTTGGAAGACATCAAAGTATTCTGTGCTCTACTTTAGTGGTTGCAACAAGCTGTAAAACATTACTTATAAGAATTATAATTACAACAAGATATATTTCAGGCGAAAGTGTAGGATGACATACTAAAATATTAGCTGGGGTAGAGCGAGGTTTAAGCTACTCTGTTTTAAATGTTGCTTAGTACAGGTATTTTATTCATAAATGATGGTAAAATCTCCTCATGGCAATCTTCTGATGTAGTAGTTATGTCAATTCTTGACAAGAAGAAAGTGTTAGATTCAGTGAAATGAGTGTGAAAGTGGTTTTATAGCCTTCAGGTAGTGGCAGCTACAGGCTTCTGCTCAATGGAGATTCCCTTTCCCTGTTCAGCATGCAAAAGCATCTTCAGGGAAAGATTCTGACAACACAATGTTCATTAAAAACAGATAGAACTACCATTAAGTCATAAGACTGTATTAGGCAATTCTAACCTTTCCCCAGAGAGCCATAGTACGAGAAAATATTATATTGGCTGGTGAGGTAGAATAGTAACTGACACACTACCTTAAAAACTAAAAAAATTACCAGAATCTCCTGTGTTAGCCATGTTTTTCAGTTCATTCACAGCCCCTCCAGACTATTCACTACCTTTTCTCAATGCAGACCTAAAATCCAGTTTTGATTCTCCCACAGCTGGAAGAACTAAACTGAAAATATGTATTCTAGATTGTAATTTTATCACAGTAAAGGAACATTAAGTTTCTTGTTTGTGCTTTTAATGCATATCTTCATGTGATATCCATTCATCACTTGGCAGATCTTCAGGCATGTGTAAGAATACATCAGCATATCATCAAATATAGGTAGAAGAAATGCTTGACAGAGGTCTTATTTTTCTCTGGGGATGAAGTGCAATTTCCAGTTTAGCTCCCATTAAAAGAGTTTTTTCTTTTATTGATATTAAATGATAAGATTGGAACCTACTGAAGGAATTATAATTTGTAAAACTTTCACACTTTGTCTTTTCTTCTGAAATTTGTGATCTGTTCTGGCTTTTTCTCCATAGATAGCTGTTAGATAAAACAGTTCCCTTTATGTGGACTCCATCGCAATCATTCACATTTTACCATCTCACAACCTAGTTTACAGAACCACAGAATCACAGAATCATTATGGTTGGAAAGGACCCTCAAGATCATCTAGTCCAACCGATAGCCCTACACTACGCTTACCCCTAAATCATCCCCTCAAGAAACACATCTACCGGCTTCTTAAAAAACTCCAGGGATGGTGACTCCACCACCTCCCTGGGTAGCCTATTCCAATATCTCACCACTCCTTCAGTAAAGAAATTCTTCCTAATATCTAATCTAAACCTACCCTGACACAACTTAAGCCCATTCCCTCTAGTCCTGTTGCAAGTCACAAGGGAGAAGAGGCCAACACCCACCTCCCTAGAATGACCTTTCAAGTAGCTGAAGAGAGTGATAAGGTTTCCCCTCAGCCTCCTCTTCTCCAGGCTAAACAACCCCAGCCCCTAAGCCTCTCCTCATAAGGCCTGTTCTGCAGACCACTGATTAGCTTAGTTGCCCTTCTCCGCACCCTCTCCAGTACCTCAACGTCCTTCCTATGCTGTGGTGCCCAGAACTGCACACAGTACTCAAGGCACTCACCAGTGCCGAGTACAGTGACAAGATCACCTCTTTACTTTTGCTGGTCACACTATTCCTGATACAAGCCAGGATGCCACTGGCCTTCTTAGCCACCTGGGCACACTGCTGGCTCATGTTCAGTCAGCTGCCAATCAGCACCCTCAGGTCCTTCTCTGCTGGGGAGCTC
>VWZX01000443.1:103062-119180 GCA_013399015.1 Galbula dea
GTGATGCAGTCATCATCACTTTGTATAAGAAGAAAGGTACTAAATCAGGCTGCTCAAATTACCATGGTATTACTCTGCTCTCCATTGCTGGCAAAATCCTGGCAAAAATACTGCTAAACAGATTAATACCCACTATAGCAGAAGGAATTTTACCTGAAAGTCAGTGCAGTTTCAGAGCCAACAGGAGCACCACAGATATGATATTTATTCTCAGACAACTGCAAGAGAAGTGTAGGGAACAGAAGAAAGGTCTTTATGTAACCTTTGTCGACCTCACCCAACACTACCATGTTCACAATTAAACCATTTCCTCAAGCGCCACATCTGTATCTGTTTTGAACACTTCCAGACACGATGATTCTAGTACCTCCCTTGACAGCCTGTTCCAATGCTTGATAACCCTCTCAGTGAAGAAATTCTTCCTAATGTCTAATCTGAACCTCCCCTTGAAGCCATTTCCTCTTCTCTATCACTTGTTACTTGGCAGAAGAGACTGGTCCCCATCTTAATACAACCTTCTTTCAGGTAGCTGTAGAGATCAAGGTCTCCCCTCAGACTCCTCTTCTCCAGACTAAACAATTCTAGTTCCCTCAGCTGCTTCTTACAAGACTAGTGCTCTAGACCCTTCAGCAGTTTCATTGCCGTTCTTTGGACATGCTCCAGAAGCAAAATGTCCCTCTAGTAGTGAGGGGCCCAAAACTGAACACAGTATTTGAAGCACAGCCTCACCAGGATAGCCTCTGGCCCAAAGTCTTTGTGTTTTTGCAAAATGGAAATGTTTCAGCAGCCACAGAAGTAGAAGCATACCAGCTGGACCTTGGGAGACAGTTAATTCCTGTGATTCACTCTGTGTGGCCCCAATGGTCAAATGTACAGCAGAAAAATTAATGGAGAGGGTGGTTTTTTTTCTGGCATTTCTAACAAACCAGGCTTGCTCATTAGCCTTGTATCGTTCAAGGTGTCAGCATAATATATCACAAATATAATGACATACGCGCTGAAGTGTACTGATCTTTTTGATGGTTTATTCTGTACCTTAGTTCACTGAATACCATATTATCTGCTGTAGAGTAATTTTTCTGTTTCTGTACACATTTGGCCATCGAAGAGATAGCTGTATTTAACAGATCAGCTGGCATAACTGAGATCCAGAGTTAATGACATTCACTGGCTGTTTTTGACTATCTGCTTACTCAGGCAAATACCAACAAACGCTTTTCTTCTTCCATTCATAACACCAAGTTTGTCTTCATGACTATGACTTCAGCGGCTATGAGCTGGGATACCCTTGTTGAAATCAGTGATGGCAGGATGGACAACTCTGAGTGATTTGTTCTTAGTTTTAAATGAAGCATTAAATTTTGAAACACAAGATATTACGTGTCATGAAAGCAAGATCCAGTCGTCTCCTGTCTCTCTCAAAAATATAAGGTATCTCTGCTGGACCTCAACTGAGGATCCTTTCAAACCATTAATACTGTGGTTGCTTCATTACATTTATTCACCTAATGAGCAATATTAATCTGGAGGGTGAACAGCTGATATGAAAATAATCCACATAGTATCATCATTTGCTAGCATATCAGTGATCCTTCACAAATTACATAGGGATATCAAGCTCATCCAAAACTAGGCAGAAAGAGAGAAAATGGTGACGGATAAAATGTCTTTGCAAGATGATGTACCTCATCTGCAATAATTACAGCAGATCTTTAGCAGTTACAAGCTAACAAAACGCCTAAGTTGGGTGAAGCTCTACCACTATTGACTGTTATTACAGATTTGTTACACTTGACTTGTGAAACAAAGTGTCAGGATAAGACCACTTAAGGCAAATTATTTTGCAGCAGCACTGATTTGATGGTCCCCAGATTCCCACATTTTTCACCCTCTACTGCTGAGACTGGATATCAGGAGTTTGGGGTGGGAGTGTTCAGAGCACCTTTCCATACCCAGAAGTGTTTTAGCCGGTGTGCCAACCCTCAGAAGCCAATTTATAGAGCAGCCAGGGTGGTACTGTGTTACAGTGTGCGCAGGACCTGCCTCAGCAGAAGGTGAACTCTCTTTAATTGAACTGTGCTCTCCTGAACAAAAGCCCCTCATGTCTCTGGCTTAACCACTTCAGCTAAAGAAGTCAGATAGTTCCTCATTGTTTAGAGAACTGCTGTTAGACTAGCTAACAAGCTAAGTGTCAAGGATATTTGAGTAGAGTGTCCAACTCATCAGATACATGTCAGTAATAAATGTGTGACAAAGTCAAATCAATTTGAAGATTAAAAGGTGTTTAAAATATCAACTATTTGCTATCTTGACCAGTATCATTATACCTCATTAGCTGTAACTCCCTGCTGGTTGAAAAAAAAGTTGCAAAGTATATGTAGCCCAAAGAAAGATATTTAAAATTATAATAATAATATTTTCTTCCACCTGGGTATTTCTAAACCAATAGAGAAGGGGAGAACTTTGAATATTGCCCTTTGATATTACTGGTTTTCTATATCATAAACAATATGAATTCCAAGATTTTAGCAGATAATGTAAAATCACATTTAGATTTTGAAGGATTAATGTCACTGTCTTCATTTTGCAAAGTTACTATGTTTTCCCTATGGAAATTTACCTTTTGGACCCAAACATATCAAATACATGATCCTACAATAACCCCACACCCTATATTATAATCACCAGTTTTTTGTGATTATTATGGGCTACCCTATGACTCTAACAGTGGCTACTTAGTGACAATTTTATCCTCCCTATAGCAAAATTAAACTTACTTATATGCAGATGTTTTTGGTATAGCTTCCAAAACCAATATTATTCTTACATAAAGTTAGTAACCTCATTTTGTACATTAACATCTTATGTAAAAACTGAATATCAGTAATTGGTTGTAAAATATTAATTAGAAGAATTCAGTGTTTTAGACATTTATAGATAAGTTAAAGCTTTCATATGTGACAGTGAGAATAAAATATTTTCATATTTTATGAAGTCCCAGGTAGAAAACCAAAATCATGAAATATTAGTAACTTTCAAATCATGTTAGTGCTAGAGGTGACATACCTAATAAAAGTGTTATATCATCAGTCAAATATTAAAAGATGCCTGCTTTTTTCTACTTTCACTCCTGTATAAAGAGGATATAAAATCAATTATGTTAGTGATGTGCATTAAAATCACACCAGTTACCATCATGTCTGTGTATTTCTAAACATGGCTCTTTTTTTCATTCATTTTAATAGTTAGGTTGCAAAAAACTTTGCTTTATACATAAGATGCAGGAACAGTGCTTCATTCAGGTGAAAGCCTCTATGAGTTGATAACGTATCTCCCTCAGAAAGAAGATGAAGAACAGATAGGAATGCCACCATAAGATACTCTGTGCTAAGTTACTACAGAGGTCAGCCATAATTGATACCCTATGTACATGGATGTACAGCTCCTTTCTTTAACTTGCAGTTTCCATTAGAAAGGAATCAGAAAAGACCATTGCAGCCTTCAGCCTTCTAGCAATATTCTGTGTTGTCCTTCTGCCACTCAGAATCCTTACTAACATCTTTGCCCTATTTCACAAGATGCCAAAGGTACCTTGAGCTGGAGAGGACTGTATATGCTCTTCCCACACTGCATGCACAGGGTATTAATGAATGACAAGCATGATAGAGTTGATGGAGTAATTTTTAATATTATGGAAATATGTGAAACACAGTTTTCTTTATAGTTATACTTTTTAGTCTGCCTTGGGCTGTTTATTAATATATTCATAAATCCTTCAGGCCTTATGAATTTTGTCATAAATTATCATCTGTCCAACAGCTTACACTGAAAGTACTGTATTCATTATTTACCCTACTTCTCCAAAATAAAATGTTACAATTATCTAGTTCTGGGATACACACAATGTCACATGATGTAGCAAATCTGCAGTTAACAATTCCAGACAGCATATGTTTGAAGTGAGGAGTTTAAATACAATCTATAAGACTGAAATGCATGTCTATTTCTGGCTGCCCCTTTCCTCTAACAGGCAAAATGGAAGAAAAGATAACCTGGGCACCAATACATTTCACTTGCATCATCAGGCTTTGTAGTCCTCCTTGTTTCTGCCCAGATTCTAGCTAATGGTGTCATTCATGACCGCATGAAAGATTAGCAATGGATAGTACTCTGTGATCTTGGCAAGTTGTCACCCTCTCAGCAACTTCCCAGAAGTCAACATACCTCTCATGACTCCCTGTTTGGCTGGCAAACATGCTTCAACTCATTACAAAAATTCATTGTTTCATTTGCCAGTAACACATCTGATCTAAATCTAGCCTCCTCTAGTTTGAGACATGAACATGTTGGAGGGAGTCTAGAGGAGAGCCACAAAAGTGATCAGAGGTTTGGAACACCTCTGCTGTGAGGACAAAGGTGAGAGAGTTGAGGTTGTTCATCCTGGAGAACAGAAGGCTCTGGGAAAACCTTATTGCAGTCTGTGTAAGAGACTGTTTGAATCCACTTTCTTATCAGCTATGGAAAACAGGTTTCCTAGCTGTGCTGAGACTGCATGTTAATGTCTCAAAGCTTGATTGATCATTGATTATCATCGTTGGAGAAGACAATGCCAGACCTCGAGGAGCCAGAGACTAGGAAACTGCTGTGCAGGACAATGAGGCCTAGTTAAAACCTTGAGATAAGGCCCAGGTGTGTGGACATCTCGTGAGGAATTTATTCATGAGAAAAGTCTGGAGAAACCTGCGGGAGATTCCCTTTATCTTAAGGATCAGCAGGACGTGTCCTGTACCATTTCCTATAAAAACCTGAGGAAAAAGCCTTGTGGTTGTGAGTTGTGAGTGGAGCTGCGAGTGGTGTGTGTATGAGAGAATGTGAGCGTGATCACCCACCATCATGGAAGAAGCAGGGGGACTCGGGACCCTCGACACGTCGCTGGACCTGATCCATGGTGGTGTAACTATGCCCTCTTGCTCTCTGTTCTGTCTCTCTGCCTATTCTTAACCTCTTTTCCTCCGTCCTACTGTCCTCTCTCTAACTCTTTTGTTTCAATAAACTCTAATTGATTTTTGGCATTTGACCTCGTTTGTGTCTTAATTTCACTCTGGGAAATAAACCTCCAATCTACCCCGCGTCCATTAACCGGACCAGGACAGTCTGTCAGTACTTAAAGGGAGCCAATAACAAAGATGAGGACAGTCATTTTAGCAAGGCCTGTTGCAATAGAACATGGGGTAATGGCTTTAAACTAAAGGAGGGAGATTAAGACTCAATATAACGAGAAATTTTTTCACACTGTGGGTGGTGAAGAACTGGAACAGTTTGCCCAGAGAAGTAGTAGATACTTCATCCTTGGAAACATTCCGGATCAAGTTGGAGAGAGCTCTGAGCAACCTCATCTAGTTATAGGTGTCCCTGCTAGAAGCACAAGGGTTGGACTAGATGACTTCTAAAGGTCCCTTCCAACTCTAATGTTTTTATGATTCTATAATTCTATAACAAAACATAAGAAAGAAATCATAATTCTGCTTCTCTTGTATACCTCTCTTGACCTTTGTTCCTTAGCTAAAATACAGGCTTGAATGCTATTAGTCATGGTTCAGATCTGACTGACTGGTTGTAAAAGAAGAGTGTGTTATCATGCAGAGTAAATTCCCTAGAATATGAAGAAACTAATATTTTCCTTTTTGTTCTTCATAAATCTCATAAGTGTCTCAGAAGGAGCAGCAGGAGCACAGGGTCATAAGCAGAAGCTTTAAATATCCATGAATTTGTTTAGGTTTTCTAACCATGGTAATTGTACATTGACTAAGCAATAATTTTAGCATAAAGTAAATATTAATAAGCTATTATTGTATTTTGTCAGAGAGTTTAGCAAACTATATTCCAAAGCTGTTAATCCCCAAACATGTCTCCAAGAATCATTGGTTTTCAATTAACATTCTATAGTAACATACTGAATCCGTATTAATTGTGTGGAGCAATCATAATAAAAAGAAGTGCTTTCATACACATACATATTTATAGATCAGTATGTATATGTATATGGAAGTTTATAAATGTGTGGGGGTATAAAATGAAATGCAAAGCCAGGGAAGGTTTCTGAAACAAAGTTCAATATTGTATTTCTTGAGAATAGTCACTACTTTTAAGAATTGATGTTACCCTCTTTTCTTAAAGAGATATAAAATGAGTGATACTATTCTTCCTGGAACCTAGACAAGCTCTTCCAAAATTACCACTTGAACTTTGCATGATATCCTCAGATACCTTAGTAAGATAAAGACACAATTTTATAGCAATCATCAGCTTTCATCTTAAGGAAAACAACTGTTTTGATCATTAAGTAAATTAAGATAAGGAAGTAATTTCCACATTTATATATAAATAAATAGGCGCATATACAAAATTTGTCTCAAAATGCCCTTAAACAAGAAAGAAATAAAATGTGTACCTTAGTCTATGTTACCACAGATCTGGAACCCTAATTTTCCTCTAGGTCTTTTCAAACAGGTAAATGCACAGTTACTACAGAACAGAGTAGTAAAATTACATTATCTTCATAATGAAATATAATTTATCTGAAAAAGCTTCAGACAGTTCATGTTTAGTTTGTTACTGGGTAGAAAGGGCTCGGATTTCTGTAGACATATTCCTTCAATAATGACCTTCTCTTGTCATTTTTATAGCTCAGTTCTAAGAGCTAGAATTATTGGTTAATTTTACATTTGCTCAGATATTGGCCCTTTCCAGGGAAAATTTTGTTAAGGTTATCTAAGGAAATTTCACACAATAAAGCTCCTTCTCAAAATAATACCCAGATTGCCTAAGCAATTCTACTTTGTCATTTCTGTAAGTTAGAGCATGGTTAAATGGGTCACAACCCTTTCTACCAAATGGAGGAAATATAATTTAGGAGCTAGGTGGTATTTTAGTAGGCTACTGCTTTCTAGAGTCTCTGTTGGCACAAGTATGGAGACTCAGGCAATTTAGTATTCTGACAGAAGTGAAAATTGTCTTCTAGACCACTGTGAAAATATATGTTAAACCCAGCAGTTTTACTACATACAAGCAAGATGAAACTGCAAGATGTCAGGGAGCAGTGACAACAAGCCACTTGGTGAAGGAGGGCAATGCCAGTATCATGCAATGGTGACAGAGCCTTTAAGATATTACAGAATATTGTCAGATGAGAAAAAAATAGAAGGATGATTTTTCCTTTGAGTGGTCACCCTGCCTCCTTAATGAACAGTCTTGGACTTCATAGCTTTCTTTTATATATATATATAGATAGATAAAATTCAGCTGCCAGGAGGAGGTGGCTCTGCCAGGTGGCAGTCACCACTTTGCTACCTTCAACCAGCATCCCAGGACTGGAAAGTCTTGCATCCCAGTCCTTGTCCCTTGAATTAGTTTTGTTCTTTGAAAATCACAGAATCACAGAATGTTAGGAGTTGGAAGGGACCTTGAAAGATCATCCAATCCAACCTCCCTGCCACAGCAGGATTCCTTAGACCAGGCCACACAGAAGTGTGCCCAGACGGGTTTTGAATATCTCCAGACAAAATGTCCTTTCCACTACGGAAATAATCTTCAAATGTAAGTTTAAAGAACTTGATGTATAAAAGGACTTAAATGGCTTTCACTAAAGAGTAGTATTGCACCATCTCAAATATTTTTAAGCTGACTGACTTATGGACTAGTAGTAGTAGGTATAGTACAACTGAGCTTAGTTCTATGCTACAGTAATTATTCCTAATAAGCATTAGATGTGTGCATTTTCACATATTATGGAAAGATTATGCCAATATTTTCAGTTTTCACATATGTTTTCATAGGTAAAAATAAACATCATTAAGTTAATTTACACATACACTCTAATTTTCCTTGCTGAATTCCTTTCTGATTCAGGAAATTAAACTTCATTGCTTTAAAATACAAAGGTCAGTGGAAAGAAATTAAATTGCTGATCAGCATACCTGTAAAAAAGAATGTGTAAAAAACACAAAAGACTTGCAAATTGCAGTAAATTATATGGCAGGGAATATAGTCTTGATTGTCACCTCTCTGGAATAACAACTACTTTTGTCTGGTAGTAAGTCAGTATCATTGTTCTTTCTAATCTCTATTTCAAAAGCTATAAATTTTTCATTCTGTTTCTTTTAGCATATGACAAGTGTCAAGGTGAATGCTGGTCTACAAAGGATTTTTCTAGATTTCTGGCAATATCTGACTGATTTAGAATACAGTAGGACAGTGTAAAGTGTATTTCAAATTAATACATAGCCACATCTAAAATCACACAGGAAATATTTACAAAGGTGCATCTATTTCCAAGTCATACAATTACCATGATTACCTATCAAAAAGGGTACTTCCATATGTGCAGGTGGGTGAGTGTTTTATTTCTCTACAGGGATTTGAAAGCACCGTTTCACAAAATGTTTAAATGCTGCAGCTGTTTTCATCTATTAATTCTGTCACTTTTACCCACACCCAAGATTGTGCCACTCTTTCACTTGCCCTCAGTGTGGCTGAACTTGCAACCTTGAGGTACTTGCTTACTGCAGATGCACACCTTAGCTTCCCCAAAATTCATGGTGACATCTGGGTGTCTACTTGCTCAGTGAAGGTATCCTCTTCAGAAGCGAGAATTTCACTGGGCTATGTCCATCACTCTGGATAACATGGACACTGGAAGGTATTTTATTTGACACTTTTTAAATATGCAATTTTACAGGATATTTACAAAAAACGTAGGGGATGGTGAAGTTGCATGATGCTAAAAGCAAGTCAGTAGAAAAAGGCAAAGAATGTAACAGATTCAGCATGAATCCAACACATGCTGAATTTGTTAACTTCAAGAAAACAGCTTTAGCGCTGTTTTAAACGTTGATTTTGACAATGTCAAAATGAGAAAGCTGAAAATCCTCTTTCTGTGCTGGAGAGGGAAGAGAAGTAAAACAAAAGTCCACAGAAAAATCTCCGTGGAGTTACTGGCTCTTCAGAAATATGTATGGTAAATAATACAAAAGGAGTATCTCTGCCGGTATTTCTCTGTAAACTCTTAAGGTATATAGATACAGGTTGAAACCTACAGGTTTATGCAGTGCCCTAGATGACCTGGATGGCAACTGAAAATTGAAGAACTAATGGTGACTGCAACAAGCATGGAAATGGAGTTTTTTTACAGGTTCTGTAGGCAGAAAACTAGGATGCAATATACATAATTATAGGTATATTGAAAGACTATCTTATTAAGGTAAAGGTCTGCAAGGACTGGAATTGCCCCATGCTAGAGATAAGTTCAACAGAAATGTGTATACAAAATAATCACAGAAATGTCCATGCTTTGGGAAATTTTTGAAACATTTCATATAATTTGAGATGCCTCTAAAATCTCTCAAGATCATAAATATTTTTGGAGGATTTTTATTTTTAAACAAAGTTTCAAAGGTTTGGACTTCTAAGCAAATGAGCCTGGTTTTGGAAGGGCATAGGAGTATCTGGAATACTGGGAAAGATGAAAAACTCTGGATAAGAGAGTCTCAATTGCCAGATTTACAGTATCTTTGTGCTGTGAAAGAATCAATATATAAGCTTGATATTATCACAAATACTTATTCATGTGTTTTCTAACACTTAAACCTTATGGTGTGCTTGCAAAAAAAAAGATACTGGGAGCTATATACACTGGACATTCCTGAGATACAAATAGTTATGAACAGAACCTTAAACATTGCAATTACTCCCTATGCTGTCAAAAATTTCTATTTTCGTTAGTGGTCTACTGTTTTGTAATGTTCAGTTACAACACTTTGAAGATTTCTGGTTTTAATCTTAACCTCTCTGTGGAATCTTCTTTGTTGGTTACCTCTACTGACTTTTTGTAGCACTATTTTTTCCTGTTCTTTACTTTATGCTGCAATATATTACATTTCTTCTTTTTATATGATAATAATAATTCTTTACATCCTGAGGATATTTTAGTGCTATATTCATTAATATGTATGAGGGGCTCAAACTGGTGATAAGAACCACTGAGCTTCTGTGTATGCATGTGTGTATAAATCTCTACAGAACCACACATCTACACACATATTTAAATAAATGTATTTATTACTGTGATGGTTTGGATCTGGCTCCCTGCCAAATGCCCAAACTCACAGTGAAAGCCTTCCCCCCCTTTCCCTCTCAGAGTTTTAAAAAAACTATGAGAGAAACTAAAGAGCCCGAAACAACCCAAATTACATCAAAAGTATATATATTTACATAAACAGTAATTATATACAATTAAAATACTATGTACACAGTAGAGGGAACCCCCCAAGGGAAAGGGAAAAGGGAAGGAAAAAGGGAAAAAGGAAAAAAAAAGAGAAAAGGGAAACTAAAACAGGTATGTACACTCGAAACCCAGGATAGAACTAATAAAAACAGAATCTTACAACTCTCCTTAAGATAGCAGAGTCGCACTGACCGATGCCAGCAACTGTTGCCTCTCAAGGCCTACAAGGCCTGCAAGGCTTGACTCCTCCACATGGGCGAGACCAATAGCAGAGAACCTGCATCTTCGGATCCACTGGAACGGAAGAGAGGGACGAAGGCCTCTCCCCCTCCTTATTTATACTCCCAGTTACGTAAAATTGTATGGAATACTGGGAAACATGATCACTTCCCTGGTTACAAACTGGTTACCAGGAAAAGGCCTGGGTCAAACCATTACATTCACTAACTGGTATATATAACTATGACATGAATATATAAATATTTTGCATTTACTCTGCATTGTTTTCTCCCACTGCTTGATCAAGGAGATATGTCTGTTATTCCATTGGCCATGCTATGCCCACTACTGTCATTAATAGGCTACATTGCTGAAGGCTGTGTCTATGCAGAAATGAGGGAGCACTCTGTAGTGTGGCTCATACTCTTGATTCTTGAGATGTTTCCACTGGCACTTGGGCCAGAGTTTATCCTGGCTCTTCTCCAGCCTGCCCAACAGCTCATTTAGTTTTGTGGTTTGGAGGGGTTTTTTTTCACGTTCACAGAGGTGGGAGGTGTCAGTGCAAGTCTGCACTTGTTTTAGTGTGGGAAGTGCTAGACCACTTACTAGACCACGAGTCTCCAAAGCCCATGAAGTTTTTTATAGCCTACAGTCCCAGATGCATTTGGACCTTGTTTTCCTAAGCAGCATACAAATACAGAAGTCACAAGACATTCACAGTAAGCACCAAATGTGAAACAGATCTGAATTTATAGTTTCTCCTTCATAGACCTAATCTCTGGTTTTGACAGTAAAATTATTTAGGTATGAGCTTTACGTATTCATTTTATTTTAGGCACAACTTCTTACTGTTAAGACCATCAGGTGTGGCTTAGGATACAGTGAGCAAGCAGGCCATGGTGTAACCTCCTGTTTGAGCTGAAGTTTATGCCTGCACTCACCAAGGTCCATACCTTCCTCAAGTTCAGATATCTGAAACACCACTGACTGTTGCATCTACCCTAAAGCAGCACCACACAGCTGATACCAACCAGGCTAGAAGACCTTAAAGTTCAGACCAGCACAGAAAATACATTCTGTAGGCATTCTAGGCCTGACTTAAAATCTAATTTCTTCCCCAGACTGCATACATTTCAAGCAAGCTGTTGATTGTACAAGTAACAGCAAGCTATTGTGCAGTCTTTGCACAACAGATGTTCTTGGCTCACCATAGTTGCATCAAGGAGGTGGTGCAGGGATTTCCATTAATCCACAGTTTCATGCTCAGTGCTCTCACTGGTGATCATCCTGGCTTCAGATCTGTAATTCCACAGACAGACAGACAGACAGACAATAAAATGTTTTTGCAGATATCCAATATCTGACATAGGTCTGAGTTTTTGCTTCAGAAACAGAGACCAAGGAGTCTGAATCACAGTCTAGGTAAGTATCTGTATGCATACACCTCACCTTTGTTTCTTCTGTGTTGTTTAGTATATATGTAAATTTAGAATTTTGACACTTATTAAAAACTTTAATAGAGAATAATTGTACTGTTACATTTTAAACAGAGAACTGTGCACATTTTAATCCTTGTTTTATAGTACTATAATTTATGATAATGGTTGAAAATAACAGTCTAGATGATGACATTTCCAAGAAATTTTAATTACTTGTCAGAAATGTACCATTTGATTTCAATCATCTGAAAAATAATGCACTCAGAAGTGCTTTGCAAAAAGATTTTCTTTTCCAATGTTCTTTTTTGTTGTGGTTTTTTTGGGGGGGGTTTGGGGTTTTTTTCAGTATAATTCTAAACTGAGGGTTGTTTATTTAGCAATTTGGTTTAAACATTGCATATTATACTTATAATACATAAAGTCAAGTCGGTACATTAGCTGTCAAATGCAATGAAAACTGTGAATGTGAGATTATGATACTAAAAATCTGCATCATCATAAAAAGTAGTGTATTTATCAATAATTCTAAGGACCAGATGGACAACACTGACTTTTGTGGCTCACCTGAGGATCCAGAATCTATTCTAAGTTTCCACCCCGGCATGAAGTGAGTCAGCTGATATATTAAACCTGTGATACTGTGCACCTCTTGAAGTTTTGCAGTGACCTTTATGAACAAAGATCAGAGAAACTACCGGGAGATCAGCTAGTTTCAATTTAAAACTAGTCAGGATTTTTGTTACTTTTTTATATATATGGGGGATCCTTAAAGGTAGGATCACATTCGTTGGTTTTTTTGTGCACTGGGGTCAGCTAGAATTTGCACGACTTTTTCTGTTCCTAGTAATCCTTCATTCCATAGGAAAAAATCCTTTGATAGCCTCCAAGTAAAAGATCCATACAGGCATTTAATTTTCTGTTACTAAATGCCTTCCCATTTTATTTCTTCCTTTCCAAAAGCACTCAGTTCTTCCTGTATAATTTTGTAATCCTTCCTGCATGAACAGTTATTCCCAATTTTGTGCCACAGCAGAGTTTAGCTATAAAAACTCCAGTTAGTGTGCCAAATCCTAAATTAAAAAAAGTACATGATGTCCAGTATTTAGAGTCCTTGTGAAATTTACTATGACGTCCTTCTGACCCACTTTACTTTCAACAGACTCCATTGCCAACTCTACCTTCTTTCCTAATCCACAATTCTCATACTAGTAGTTCTTTTACTAGTCTTCTCTGTTTCAACAAGTAATTACCCAAGTTGTTTGTACACATCTCAGAAGTTTGTACTTCTCATAATGGCATAACTCCCTTCAATATTTATTGTCCGTTATTATTGAAATCTTTAAATCAAAACTTGTGAATTAGAAGCAGACTCATACATCTCAAGTGTAAACTCTCTTTAACAATTTTCCCTCAAAGAGTTTTGACCCAAAACATTAAGGTTTCTATTACACTTACTTAACTCATTCATATATGGTCATCACCTTTACCTGGATGTGTTATACATGTATTTCAAACCTAGCCAATATATCAATACTTTTCTGCTACCATCATTCATACCTTCTACCAGGAACAAAAACTTACTTTCGTTTCATTTTCCAGGCTCATACAAATGTCACATTTTTCTCTCTGATTTCACACAGTCTGTTAGATTGATTAGTCCCCTTAGGTGTTCTAGCTATTTACATACTCTCTGCTCTCATCAATACCACCTTTCTCTTCATTGGCCCCCAAGGGTCAAGGGAAGGTTAATGGGAGAGGATTATTGATACTCATCACCTAAAAGTACACTCCATCTCTTGTTTTCTTGACATGGTGGACCTAAAAGCTCCAGGGCAGCACTGCAGAATGTTTCCAGCTCTGAAGTCCCCTCTCCTGCGAGGAAGTCCAGGAGCATCTGACACTGACTGCCAGGATATAGAATCTAATCCTGAGAAGCTGTGGGATAGACTGACACATGGGGGCAATTTCTGCCTTAGATTATTTTCAATGTTATTTTGTTTCCTCATCTTGTTGATATTAGCTTGATATTCCTGTAGTTTTAACAGACAAGGTTGTGCAACTGGCTTTCTTCTAGACAATACTTCCCATCTAGGTCTATGATTATTTCTTTCATTAAAGCTGCAGAACACAAAGGGGTGACGAGGAAACCGCCGTCATTCATTGCTCTGACAAGTGCACAAAGTAGACAGTTTTGTGGGAGAAAAAAATAAAATAACAGGAGACTAAAGAACATTGAGATAAAAAACTGTATATAATTATTGCAATAATGTTAATTATTTAAATTATGAAAGTCAACAAAATGTCTCCCTTGCACATGAATAATTGGTCATGTGTTTAGACAAACATGCACAGAAACTAGAAAGGTGTGTGTGCTGCAAGTCTTGCTCTACTTTTACATTTTTTTCTTTTATTAAAAAAAAATTAATTTTAGCAGAATTCCTGTTCAGAGAGAGGGTTTATCTTCATTCTAAGGTCAAGCAGGTTCTGCTATCTTGAAAAAGTCCTGCAGCAAATGTGGGTACCTGAAATTGGAGTTTATAGTCAAAAATAATAATCTGGCCAGGTTCTGTAAGCAGCAAGTTTATTTTAAGGCTAGATTACAAATTGCAAGTACAGAATTTTTGCTGCATTTTTCATTCCAGCAAGTCACTGTCTTATTTAGAAAGAAGCTTTGTGTGTCTAGAGAAGAGAATTAATGGCATTTGGGGTTGGGCCAACCACACTCTAGACTCTAATCTTCAACTCTTGCTAAATCTAATACAAAGTTTCAAAACCAAATTTTGAATTCTTTACTACATGGAGTGACCGTGAAAACTGTGAGCAAAAAAGAAAATAAATTCCACTTTTGTAGAGCTCCTCCATAATGTAAGAAATAATGGTGTGGAAGGATAGAGAAGACATTTTCCTGAGATTAAAAAAAATGAAACTCACTATAAAATATGAAGTCTCTTTAACTCATGTTGAGTCAAGTTCCTTGCTGCTTGTTTTTTTATTGTTGATTTAAAATTTAGGTTTGACAAGACAAGACAGCAGGCAGGGTATGGTTGTTTGTTTTTAGCTACTGTCTTAGAACTTCAGGTACTGTTTTAACATCATTATTATCATGCATTGTGAAACAATGTCAGAAAAATACATATAATCTCCAGTCACCACTTCTCCAGAATACATTCCACAAATCCAGTGCTGCAAATAGGCTGAACTGACAGAAGCTCTTTCAGTCCATGCAAAAACATACGGGTTTTCTAAGTGTTTCATTTTCATTATTTTTTTAAAAATTATTTAAGCTATTTTAAAAACATTTATTTTATTTTTGTAGGATTTTAGAATTGCTTGCAGTCTTGAAAATTACACAAATGCTCCTTTTCGGGTTGGCTATGTCTTTTTTGGATTGCAACTTAAATTTTTCTTTATTACTTTATCTGTAGTATAATTGTTTGGATTTATTTTTTCTCTAGTTTTAGATGAAAAAAAACCCCACCTCATTTTAGTTACCTGTTCCCTTATAATTAAGGACAAATTATTTACTATTTCCTTAGAATTTATGGCTTATATGAAACATAAGTTTCTGTAATATTCTGTGAAGTAGCTCAAAAATTTCAAATATAACACAATTCCATTTCGCTGAGGGAAGAAAGCAGTACCAGTTCTGGCACTAACTCCAGGGAGTTTTTTCTCTCCCTTGGCTTTTCTTTTTAGGTGGACGGTGGTTTCTCCAGTGCAGAAGAGCTCAGCTCAAAAGGGACTGGCAGGGTTGGCATTTCTTGCGAGATGTAACTAGGGACCCATGGCAGATTTAAATACGGCGATTCTGGAAGCGGCTCCATTTCACTGAGGCGAGAAAGCAGCCTCTGTGGGCAGAGCGCAGCGGTATAAAAAACAAAACAAAACAAAACACAAAACATAATATGTTTGTGTATATGTATTTATCTCTAGTTAGTACTTCCAGGTATAATGTTCTTCTCCCGGCAGAAGAATCAGCTCCTTGAAGCCAGTCAAAATGGAGGTGGGAATTCAGGCAGAGCTCCCCCAGAAGGATGTGATGCTGCAAGCTACAGGCTGTAGGGAGTGTCTCAGCCTCTCCCTAGTAGCAGGGGGCGTAGATGATCTGCTCAACCAAGTGGCACAGCTGCAAGATGAAGTGGAGAGGCTTAGGAGAATCAGGGAGGCTGAGGAGGAGA
>VWZX01000445.1:0-37744 GCA_013399015.1 Galbula dea
GCAACAACACGGGGTCACCCCGCCGCCTTCACACACAACAAACACATATTTGACCCATCCCCGGCGCCGCAGCGCTCCTCTTTTTGCCCACCGAGGCTACGCACGCTACCGCCTCCTGCTGGCCGAAAGCGGCACCAGCAGCTGAGCGCATGCTCACAACGCACAAACCTCACTACAGCAGACGGAAAGAGCACTTTGGAAATGACGGTGCAGAGCACGTGTTAAAGCCTTCAAAAAAGCAGACAAACAATAAAGTGGAAAGCCAATACTAAAAGGATTCGCTGATTTGGAGGGTTTTATTGTAGTCTTATCTAAGTTAACAGTTGGACTCACGGAAGTGCAGAATCACAGACAGCAGGGGGGTTGGAAGGGACCTCTGGGGATCACCCAGTCCAACCCCTGCTAAAGCAGGGGCACCCACAGCAGCTTGCCCAGGCTCACCTCCAGCTGGGCTTGCAATCTCTCCACACAAGGAGACTCCACAGCCTCTCTGCAAAGCCTGGGCCAGAGCTGTGACACCCTCACAACAAACAAGCTTCTCCTCCTGCTCAGATGCAACCTCCTGGCTTCCAGTTGGTGCCCAGTGCCCCTTGGCCTGTCTGGCCCCAGCCTCTTGCTTCTGTCCTTTAGCTCTTGCTCAGCCTTGAGCAGATGCCCTCTGGTGCTGCTCTTCTCCAGGCTAAGCAGCCCCAGGGCTCACAGCCTTTCTTTTCACCAGGGGACTGGGGTTGTTTAGCCTGGAGTGAAGAAGGCTCATCAGAGACCTTCTCACTCTCTAAAGCTTCCTGAAAGGAAGTTGGAGCAAGGTAAGGGTTGGTCTCTTCTCCCAAAACACAAAAGGAAACTGCCTCGAGTTGGTCCAGGAGATGTTTAAGTTGAACATTAGGAAAAATTTATTCACTAAGCGAGTGGTTAAGCATTGGTGGGAAATGATGGAGTCACCACATCTGGATAGGTTTAAAAGACATATAGACGTGGTGCTGACGGACACGGTTTAGCGGTGACTTGGCAGTGTGAGGTTAACAGTTCGGCTTGCTCACTTTACAGAGGTCTCTTCCAACCCAAACAACTCTGCACTTCCACGTGCCCTCCCACTCGCTACCACCCTCACCCCTCCCCGCCGAGCCGAGCGCCTCCTGCAGGGGGCGCCAGCGCACCGTCCAGCTCTGAGGGCCCCAAGCGCGGGCTGCCCACGGCTGCCGGTACCGCAGATACTACCGGTACCTCTGGTACTACCGGTACCGCCGCCCACCCGCCTTCTTTTTGTCGCTCCCTCCCTCTCGCCCTAAGAGCCCTTGGACCGGGCGGCCCCGCTCTCTCTCTAACAGGCAGAGTGCTGGCTTCACGGGAAGCAGGCACCGCGGCGGGCGCCTGTGCGCGGCGAGCGCAGGAGGCCCTCGGGCGGCACCGCCCGCCCCTGCGCGGGCCGTTGGCCGGTGGCGGGAGGCGATGAGGCTGCAGTGCGAGGTGGAGGTAGTCAGCCGGCTCCTGCCTTCCTGCGGGCTGCGGGGTCGCGGCCGCGGAACTAGGGCACTCCTCTCGCTCGGACGCCCGCCCGGACGGGCGCGGGGTGGTGGTAGTGGTGGTGGCGGCGGCGTTTACCTCATGGTGTGCACAGCGCGGGATCGGGTCGGTGCTCGGTATAAGGTGAGGACGGCGGCGCCGAGGGTGGGGAGGCAGAGGGCTACCGGCGTGGGAACGGTTCCCCCCTCGATCCGTCGCGGCTGTTGAGCGCTCGCTGTGCCCCACAGGTGCAGGAGAACATCGAACGGTTCTTCACCCGGTTCGTGGAGGAGGGCAAGGCCACCGTGCGCCTCCGGGAACCCGCCGTGGACGTTTGCCTCAGCAAGGTGGGTGGCGGGGCTGAGGCTGTCGGCCCGGGATATCGGTGGGGAATCGGTGCTGGGAGCCGTGCTCGAAACCCAGAGGAGTGTGGAGAGGTCCCGGTGGGTTCCAGGGGTGTCTGTTGGGGTCCGGCCAGCAGGTGCCACACGGGGACGAGGTCTTGTCCTAACAATCACCTTGGATCTGCTGCTGCTTTGGTAGAGGAGACGGGAGGGAGGCAGCCCGAAGGAGCTTGGCTTTGTATGTTCTTCACAGGCTACAGCAAAAAGGGAAGTATAAGGAAGCTCACTTGTTTTGCTTAGTACTTAAAGGGAGACTACAAGAAAGCTGGGGACAGACTTTTAAGCAGGACCTGTTGGAACAGGACAAGAAGTGGTGGTTTGAAACTAAAAGAGAGAGAGAGTTAGACTGGATAGAAGGAGGAAATTTTTGCTGCTGAGGGTGGTGAGAGCCTGTGCCAGGTTGCCCAGAGAGGTGGGAGATGTCCCATCCCTGGAACCATCCCAGCTCAGGTTGTCTGGGGCTATGAGCAACCTGCTCTAGTTGCAGATGTCCCTGCTGGCTGCAGGGGGGTTGGACTAGATGACCTTGAAAGTTCTCCTCCAACCAAAACCATTCAATGATTTGGTGCCAGGAAGGCTGGACCCTGCTTCTTTGCTGTGCTGTGCTCTGATTCACCCTTCTGTTCCCTCTGGAGAAACAGCAGGAGTGGAAAAGTCCATTTTTTATGACTTGCTTAGAGAGAAGCAACTTTTTTTCCTCTCTCTGATGTAATATCTTGCTCATGGGCAGATATTTGCATAAGGTGGCCCAGTGCTGTGGTGCTCTGGAAATGCCTTGTTTGTGCAAGAGTGAAGGCTGTGGGGGTAAGGAAATCAGCCTTAATGTGATGATGAGAGCAGTTCACGTCACAGAGTTAAATACAACAGAAGCAGTGTGTGGCCTAATCCAATTAAAGCTTTCCCTGACAGAAGCAAATGTTCTCTGCCTTGCAAAAGAAGGAAAACTTGTGCATGTTGCAATAGAGCCACAGTAACATCTTGTTCTACATCCTTTGCTCTGAACAGTTCTGCTGAAGTCACTAGGTTTTATCTTGGAAGAAAGGAATATAAGCAGACCTGTTGGAGGTCTACTGTTAATATAAAATTAGAGAGCAAAGGTCTGTGTCTTACTGCAACAAGATCTGATTTGCACCACTCACAGAGCCTGTGGCTGGGTGGAAGTGTTGGTCTGCTCTGGTATAGGGAGGCTCTGCACAGGGATCTGGTCAGGCTGGATCCATGGCCAAGGCCAGTGGGCTGAGGTTCAACAAGGCCAAGTGCCAGGCCCTGCACTTGGGTCACAACAACCCTGTGAGTGCTCCAGCCTTGGGGCAGAGTGGCTGGAAAGGTGCCCGGGGGAGAAGGACCTGGGGGTGTTAGTTGACAGCAGCTGAAGATGAGGCAGCAGTGTGCCCAGGTGGCCAAGAAGGCCAAGAGCATCCTGGCTGGGATCAGCACTAGTGTGGCAGCAGGACTAGGGCAGGGATTGGCCTCCTGGCCTGGGCACTGGGGAGGCCACAGCTCCAATCCTGGGATCAGCTTTGGGCTCCTCACTCCAAGAAGGACACTGAGGTGCTGGAGTGTGGCCAGAGAAGGGCAAGGAAGGTGGTGCAGGGTCTGGAGCAGAAGTGTTGTGAGGAGCAGCTGAGGGAGCTGGGGTTGGTTAGCTTGTAGAAGAGGAGGCTCAGGGGAGACCTTCTCACTCTCTGCAGCTCCCTGACAGGAGGCTGGAGCCAGGTGGGGGTTGGTCACTTCTCCAAAGGAACAAATGCTAGGATAAAGGAAACAGCCTCAGGTTTTGCCAGAAGAGGTTTAGGTTGGACATTAGAAATAATTTCTTCCTTGAAAAGGTTGTCAAGGCCTGGCCCAGGCTGCCCAGGGCAGTGGTGGAGTCACCATCCCTGGAGGGGTTTCAGAGCCCTGGAGATGTGGTGCTGAGGAACATGGTTTAGTGGTGACCTGGCAGTGATGGGTTAGCAGTTGGACTGCATGATCTTAGATGTCTTTTCCAACCTTAATGATTCTTTGACATTCATTGAGTGTTTAGTTCAGTTAATTTAGATAACTCTCTGTGTGAGAAGATAATCCACAGTGGTGTTAGACTGGAAGGGAAATCTCAACTGGATTGAATGAAACAGGAGTTAGTGACCAGAGTTGCCCTGTGGAGGCCAGATCCTCACTCCCCATTGTCACCATAAGGCTCACTCTCATCCTGTCAAACTCTAGGCATAAATACACTGATTTTTCTTCCCCAACCAACAATATTCTGTCTTCTCCTTCAATATTCCAACTTCAGAAACCCAATTCCAGCTGTTGCCTAACTTTTGTGTAGTGGTTCTGTTAGTCATCCAGGATTTCATGACAGCAAAGGTTCTGAACTGTCAAAGGAGTCAAAAGCTCTGTAGAAAACAGATTTCCAGGTGTGACTGTACCTAGGGCATTTGACTGCCAAGCAAACCCCAGTCTTGGTACTGTGCCATGCAGAATGATCTGCTGCATTCAGCCACATCAGAAATTCAGTTGAGAAACATCAGTCTGGAGCATTCAAGCCTGGAGCACAAATAATCCAGTCACTGTGGGTTGGGTTTTTCTCCTTCAGCAAGCCTGTGCCTGCTGCACTGCATGCAAAGTCTGAAATGCAGGTGATCTCTGATGGCCTTGTCATCATTTCACTCTGGAACAAGGCATTCAAAGGCATCAGCAGAGATTAACCTCTCCCTGACATCTTTGCTGGGGTTGAGACTTCAGACTTGGGGCAGAAAATTGGATCCTGAGCATTTCCAGGTACTTCTTTGCTTGCTTTTTTACATTTGTTTTAGGATTTTTTTCAACATGCTCAGGGTTTTTTAACAGCAAAGTTTATAGAACCCCAGCATGGTCAGGGTTGGCAGGGACCTCTGGGGATCACCTAAAGCAGGGACACCCACAGCAGCTTGCCCAGGGTCACCTCCAGCTGGGCTTGGAATATCTCCACACAAGGAGACTCCACAGCCTCTCTGCAAAGCCTGGGCCAGGCCTCCAACACCCTCACACCAAACAAGCTTCTCCTCCTGCTCAGCTGCAACCTCCTGGCTTCCAGTTTGTGCCCAGTGCCCCTTGGGCTGTCCCTGGGTACCAGTGAGCAGAGGCTGGCCCCAGCCTCTTGCCTTCTGTCCTTTAGCTCTTGCTGAGCCTTGAGCAGCTCCCCTGTGGGGCTGCTCTTCTCCAGGCTAAGCAGCCCCAGGGCTCTCAGCCTTTCCTCCTGCCACAGATGCTCCAGTGCCCTCAGCATCTTCCTAGCCTCTGCTGGCCTCTCTCCAGTAGTTCCTTGTCTCTCTCCAACTGGGGAGCCCAGAACTGAACCCAGTGCTCCTGCTGTGGCCTCCCTAGGGCAGAGTAGAGGTGGAAGAGACTTGCTGGGAAAGTTAGAAGAGAAATATTTGGTCACTCTGCTATTCATAAAAGAATGGCATCAGTAGAATGAATGTATCACAGCTTTTTTTGACCTCTATTTAAGATACATAAGAAACCCACATGATAGTCCATTAATTTGGCTCTCTGTATTTCCTACCAGTATATTCTATCCCACCTAAAGTAAAATGGGGTCAGTTGCTTGCAGGAGGACTGCAAATGATTGTAGATGTGTTGCTGAGGGCCTTGGTTCAGTGGTGACTTGGCAGTGTTAGGTTAAGGGTTGGACTCCAGGATCTTGGAGTCTTTTCCAACCTTCATGATTCTCTGCTTTTCATTATCCTCTTGTTTGATGCTTGCACCAAACCAGAAGCACTTACTTAACCTGCCCTGAAGCTTTCCACCTTCCTTTATGTTCCATTTAACCACAGCTTCCATCCTTTTCCTTCCTCCCAGCTTCCAGAGGTTCTTCTTTCAAGTTGCAGCTCTTCCCTCTTCCCACGTGGGTGTTTGTTTGCTGTCCCTTTGTCACGTTGCAGGTCAGGAAGGTCACAGTGCATCAGGACTTTTGTGTGTGTGTGTGTATAGTTTATTTTCAGCTGGGAATCCAGTGCTTTGTGGCTTTCCTGTTGGATCCAGATTATTCAGAGAGCTCCTAACTTCTCATTCACATTGCTTCTCAGTTGTTCTTACCTACTGGAAACATCACATCAACCAAACGAGCCTAAGAGGAGTTGTTTCCCTTCCCCATTTCATTGCCCTGCTGAGTTCCTAGCTCCTGCTACACCTCCAGAACAGTTCAGAAAGTGCTGGGGTAAATGAGAGTGCCAGAATAACCCAGTTTTAATTCCACCTTTGACTTTCCTGCAGGCAGATGCCAGCCACCTAAAGAGCTTCCTGTCAGCCGTGAGACTGGCTCACCAAGGGGCCGACATTGGAGCCCTCCCACTCTCGGCTTTGGTCCCAGCTAAGAGCTCAGACGTTGAAAAACCAAAGGCCAAGATGATCATCACCTCAAGAAGGGACTATCCTCTCACCAAAAACTTCCCCTGCTCCCTGGAACACCTGCAGACCTCCTACTGCAAACTGGCTCGCATCGACACACGGGTGCTGGGGCTGAGGAGGCTCCGGAGGCTGGACCTGAGTCACAACCACATCAAGCAGCTGCCGGCGACTATTGGGGACCTGAGCTGCCTTCAGGAGCTCGATTTGCATGACAATCACCTGGAATCCTTCAGCGGGGCTTTGTGCAACTCGACCCTTCAGAAATCTCTGCAGTTCTTGGACCTGAGTCAGAACAGACTCCAAGCACTTCCCCTTCAGTTCTGCCAGCTCAGGGAGCTGGTTACCCTGAAGCTGGATGACAATGAGTTGGTTCGGTTGCCATTCAAGATTGGGCAGTTAGCTCAGCTTCGTTTCCTCTCAGCAGCTCGAAACAAACTTCCCTTCCTGCCCAGTGAGTTCAGGAAACTCTGTCTTGAGAACTTGGATCTCTTTGGAAATCCTTTTGAACAACCTAATCCACTGGTTCCCAATGTACAGCTGAAAATCCCACTGCCTTTGTTGGAGTGTGCTGCAAGAGCAACCATAAATCACAGGTAAGAGCAGCAGGACAGGTACCTGTTGGACCTGCTCCATTTCAGACTTCCCCCTCTTCTTTCTTCCTTCCCATCTGTGGTTATTGCTCTTCAGCTCTTAAAAATCATCAGGTTCAAGTTGGCTTCAATTCCACTTGTTACACAGTGAATTGGTGAATGGCTGAAGTCACTTGGTCTGTTCAGCCTGGAGGAGACCTCATTGCAGGTTACAGCTTCCTCACCAGAGGGGCAGGAGCTGATCTCTTCTCTCTGGTGACCAGAGACAGGACCCAGGGCAATGGCATGAAGCTGTGCCAGGGGAGGGGCAGGTTAGGTCTTAGGAGAAGGTTCTTCCCCCAGAGAGTGGTGGAGCACTGGAACAGGCTCCCCAGGGATGCAGCCATGGCCCCAACTCTCCTGGAACTCCAGCAGCATTTGGCCAATGCTCTCAGACACATGGGGTGACTTTGGGGCTGCCCTGTGCATGGATGGGAGTTGGACTGGATGATCCTTGGGGTCCCTTCCAACTCTGGATATTCTATCACTCAATGACTTGGAAACATTTAGATAAAGCTGTAGGTTGAAATGGATTTATCCCAAAATGGGGGAACCCTAAGAGAATATTCTTGCCCAGTTATGGGTAAGAGAATCACTTCTACAGCCCTGAACCACTTCTGCCATCTTCTATTAGAGGAGCTTGCATTGCAGTGGGTTTTGTAGCATGGATCCTGTTTTGTGTTGGACTCTATCTTGGAAACTTTTCACCCATGGTTGCTCTTCTTCTTGTGCTCACATAGAACTGTGTGTAACATACATTAGGCTGTTGATGTCCCTTCTTGTGTGAGAATACTGTGTTGGTAAAAGGTTGCCTTCTACCATACAGCTGCTGGTTACAGATGTGGATCCATCTGCCTCTGCTTGAGGTGAGACCTTGCACAACATGAGCACTGTGCAAGCTGAGCAGGTGCATTCAGAAAAGTATGGCCAGCAGGTCAAGGAAGGTTCTTCTCCCACTATCCCCTGCCCTAAGGAGTCCCCAGCTGGAGAATTGGGTCCAGTTCTGGGATCTCAGTTGAAGAGAGACAAGGAACTACTGGAGAGAGGCCAGCAGAGGCTAGGAAGGTGCTGAGGGCACTGGAGCATCTCTGGCAGGAGGAAAGGCTGAGAGCCCTGGGGCTGCTTAGCCTGGAGAAGAGCAGCCCCACAGGGGAGCTTCTCAAGGCTCAGCAAGAGCTAAAGGGCCTCAAGGGGCAAGAGGCTGGGGCCAGACTCTGCTCAGTGGTGGCCAGGGACAGCCCAAGGGGCACTGGGCACCAACTGGAAGCCAGGAGGTTCCATCTGAGCAGGAGGAGGTGGTTGTTTTTGTGAGGGTGTTGGAGCCCTGGCCCAGGCTTTGCAGAGAGGCTGTGGAGTCTCCTTGTGTGGAGAGATTACCAAGGCAGCTGGAGGTGACCCTGGGCAAGCTGCTGTGGGTGCCCCTGCTTTAGCAGGGGGTTGGACTGGCTGATCCCCAGAGTTCCCTGCCAACCCCTGCCAGTCTGTGACTGTCATAGAAAGACAGCATGAGGTGGCTTCTCTTAGGGCAGATATCATGCTGGAGTTGCCATTACCTGCTACAGGTTTCCCTCTACCTAGGCTTTCCTTGAGCTGTTAATTCCCTTCAGTGCTGGGGTGAAGGTGTCCAGTCTCACACAGAGGAGCCCAGTTCTGAGCTAAGCTTACACTTCTTATTTCTCCTTGCCAGGCTGCTGGGAGGTATCAGTTTCCTCTCCTTCCCCCATGCCACTTCCATAGCTCTGGTACCAGCTGCTGCTCCTCCCACTCTGTTCTGGATGGAAAAGAGTCCAAAGAACAGAAAGGGAGTGAGAGACAGACTTGAAGTGTTCTTAATCTACCTTCTGTGCCCATTCCTGCCTTGGGGGTGGGGAGTGCCCCATAAACCTGGGTTAATTGCTCAGAAGTCTGTGCTCAAGGTGTCCACAGGCATGCAGGGCACACCCTGGGAAGGAGCTGAGCAACCAAATACCCTGCTTCAAATCTTACCTGCTTCTGACCTGGCTGATTGTGGGAGAGCAATTCATCTCCACGTGTCTCCTTTCCCACCTTCACAGAAATGCCACTGGCTTTGCTATAAAGATTATTAAGGTGTTTTTTCAGTTGTTGTTTTTGGTTCTAGAGAATAGAATCACTCAACACTGGTCAGGTCTTGGGGCTCAGTTAGGTTACTGGAGCACCTAAGGATATCTGGTCATTCCAGAAGCCTCCATCCCTGGAACTATCCCAGCTCAGGTTGGTTGGGGCTGTGAGCAACCTGCTCTAGTTGCAGATGTCCCTGTTGACTAGATGACCTCTGAAGGTCTCTTCCAACCCAAACCCTGGCCCCCATGCAGCAGGCTGGAAGGAAATGGCCCCACAGAGAACAAGAAAGGCTTCAGGAGTCTCCATGAGCCAAGAGGCAATGGAAACAGTTCCCTCCCTGGCAGGTCTGTGGTGATTAGGAGGTGGCATTCCTCAGAGTGGTCCTGCTGGGCTGAAATGGAACCGAAATTAAGAACTTTCTAACAAGTGGGCAGCAGATATTGTGTCTGGTGTTGGCTGGTGGTGGGATCTAAAGAATGAGGCAAGAGGAGTGATGATGGGCTGGGAAAAACCCTTGAGAAAGGAAGGAAACAGGAGGAGGGAAGATGCAAAACACAAGTGTTTGCAAATCAGGCTTCAGAGTGGCATTGCTGGGCAAGCACCAGAGCTGTGATTATGGGTTTCCTGACTTGAGGGGGGAAAGGATTTCCTGAAACTGAGGTGGTGAAAAACAAACCCCAGAGGAGCCTGAGCTATGTGGATGATGATATGTTAAAGAATTGTGAGTCAGTGAGATGTGTTCCCTGAGTCTCAGGGGACAGATGGGCACTGGTGATCCCCATGCTTGGAATTGTGACACAGGACTTGAGGGGAATCCTTTGGTTTGTCCCCAAAAGACAAAGCCACAGGGCTGGGAGTTTTCCAAAGAAGCAATTCTTGTTCCTGTCTCTGGATGTCATCACTGGGATGATGGACAAAAGGAGAAGCAAAGAGAGAGAGCCTGAATTTATCTCCTGCAATGTAGTGCTGCTGTAAGAAGGCTCCATTTACCTCCTGTCTCCTCTGGAGGTGCTGTTTATATGCTGCTACCACTTCTTCCTCTTAGAGTGAGGAGTAAACTGGGGGTGCTTTGTCAGGCCAGCAGTGTGCCCTTGTGGCCAAGGAGGCCAGTGGTCTCCTGGGGTGCATGAAGAAGAGTGGGACCTGCAGGTCAAGGGAGGTTCTCCTCCACCTCTGCTTTGCCCTAGGGAGGCCTCAGCTGGAGTATTGGGTCCAGTTCTGGGCTCCCCAGTTCCAGAGAGACAAGGAACTACTGGAGAGAGGCCAGCAGAGGCTAGGAAGATGCTGAGGGCACTGGAGCATCTGTGGCAGGAGGAAAGGCTGAGAGCCCTGGGGCTGCTTAGCCTAAAGAAGAGCAGCCCCACAGGGGAGCTGCTCAATGCTGAGCAAGAGCTCAAGGACATGAGGCAAGAGGCTGGGGCCAGACTCTGCTCAGTGGTGCCCAGGGACAGCCCAAGGGGCACTGGGCACCAACTGGAAGCCAGGAGGTTGCAGCTGAGCAGGAGGAGAAGCTTGTTTGGTGTGAGGGTGTTGGAGGCCTGGCCCAGGCTTTGCAGAGAGGCTGTGGAGTCTCCTTGTGTGGAGAGATTGCAAGCCCAGCTGGAGGTGAGCCTGGGCAAGCTGCTGTGGGTGCCCCTGCTTTAGCAGGGGTTGGACTAGATCCCCAGAGGTCCCTTCAACCCCTGTCATGCTGGCAGTGTGTGAAATGCAGTGATCAACCTGGCTGATGTCACAGATGTTCCCAGTTGTCTCAACATTCTTAATCTCCTTTTAAATTCTCCAGTTCTCCACTGCTGCCATCCAGCCTGTCAGGATTTGTGCTAACTCCCTGGTTCTTGTTGCAGTGTCCTCTGGAGCTCAGCTCCTTGTTCCTTCGGGGTTATTAACATTGTTGCAGAGTTTAGGAGACCATCCTGGCAGGTGATGTTGACCTCCTCCCCAGTCCAGCAGTGCAGGATTTCAGCCCTGTCTGTGCTCTCAGAGTTGTTTCTCCAGCTGGTGCATGTGGCATGGCACTGCCTTGGAGTGACCCTGCTTCATTTGATAGCACATTGACCCTTGCTTCTCTTGTTCAACAGAATCCCTTATGGTTGTCATCTCCTTCCTTCTCACCTCTGTGAAGATCTGAAAGTGGCTAAAAGATGCCAGTGTGGCAGTGCCTGCCTGAGCAGCTTCATCCAGATCACAGTCACCATGAACCTGCATCATGTAGCTCACACTGTGGTCCTGGTGGATAACATGGGAGGGACAGAAGCCCCCATCATCTGCTACTTCTGTTCTCTAGACTGCTATTCCCAGTTCCTGGATAGGCACCTGCAGAGCCACAGGTGACCATTTTGGGGTGGAAAGGCTCTGTCTGAAGTTCTGGCTGCTGACAGCAGAGCCTGGAGTTGTTCTCTGCTTGTCATAGGGCAGTTGCTGCAGAGAGCTCCTGTTGGGCTTGCAGTCAGGGGCATGGTCAGCCTAGGCCAGGTGCCTGCCTTTGTTCCTCCACCCCTGGAATGGATGTGGTTGGAATACAAAGTGATGCTTAGCTTGAATGAATCTTCCTTAGAATGTGTTTTGCTTTGTTGTTTTCCTGTTACTGTGACTTTGTTGGGGGTATCACCACAGTTCTTTGTGTCATGCTGTAAGTTGATTCCTTCCTGCTAGGAGAAGGAAGGTGAACATGTATCCAACTGTTTTGCTTGCTTCTGCTTGAGGCTCTCAACTCCACCCATAGAAGACAACTGCATTGACTTGATCACTGGCCTGGACTCTTCTCAACATGGTCACCACAAAGCAGCTTGGTGGGCTGCTGGGAGAAGTGGGAGCTGCTCACAGCTGGCCGTGGCCTTCCAGGTGCTGCTGCTTACAAAAGTTGGGTTACAAGATTCTCCCTTCAAGCAGGGACCAGCACTGCTGCTTTTATACCACAGCAAATGGGTTTGGGTTTCCCCTCTTTGTGATACAACAAATGTCTTTTTCTACATAGATGACATTAAACTTTGTCTCTTAACTCTCATGGTTTAAAGGTTCCTGAATTGTTCCCTCTGTCAACTTAATAAACTTTGAAATTCATCTACAGGCACCAAAATTGTCTTTTTTCTCATGAGTTCTTCACTCAGTCTGTTCTAGGGATTGGCTTTCCCAGGGGAGAAGGACCTGGGGGTGTTGGGTGAAGATGAGGCAGCAGTGTGGCCAAGAAGGCCAAGAGCATCCTGGCTTGGGTCAGCACTAGTGTGGCAGGAGGGCTAGGGCAGGGACTGGCCTCCTGGTCTGGGCACTGGGGAGGACACAGCTCCAATCCTGGGCTCAGTTTTGGGCTCCTCATTCCAAGAAGGACACTGAGGTGCTGGAGTGTGGCCAGAGAAGGGCAAGGAAGGTGATGCAGGGTCTGGAGCACAAGTGTTGTGAGGAGCAGCTGAGGGAACTGGGCTTGGTTAGCCTGGAGAAGAGGAGGCTCAGGGGAAACCTCACTCTCTGCAGCTCCCTGAGAGGAGGCTGGAGCCAGGTGGGGCTTGGGCTCTTCTCCTGGGTAATGAGTGATAGGACAAGAGGAAGCAGCCTCAAGTTGTGCCAGGGGAGGTTTAGGTTGGACACAAGGAACAATTTCTTCACTAAGAGTGGTTAAGCCCTAGCCCAGGCTGCCCAGGGCAGTGGTGGAGTCACCATCCCTGGAGGGGTTTCCAAGCCCTGGAGATGTGGTGCTGAGGGCCATGGGTTAGCAGTGACCTTGCAGGGTTTGGTGAGCAATTGGACTCAATGATCTCAGAGGTTTTCTGCAACCTTAATGATTCTATGATTCAGGTATCAGCTAACAGTGATGTACAGGGTGAGGGGCAGCCTGAGAGGCTTTGGAGGAAGCTACTGGCTTTCCAGATCTCACAGTGTGTCCTGTGTGAGCACAATCTAATAATCATCTTCAAATACTTTCCTACTCTGAGGCATTCAGAGGAGAAATAGATCCTGGAGCACTCCTGCTGAAGGGCTCTGCTCTGGCAGGGCCAAGAGGTGCCTTTTCCTGAGGAAGAGGAGCTTTTATTCCAGAAATATTGTCATTAAAACTTTCTGGAGATGTCACAATGGCTTCAGTCTGCTCTCTTCACACAGTAGCTGTAAACTTCTGAGCCACTACTGGAAGATTTGGGTGAATCATTCCTTACATGTTGCTCTTCAATCAGAGAGAACTTGTGAAGGAGGAGGCCAAGTCTGCCAGTTTCTTCAGAATCAGTGTCGAGGCAAACACTGTAGAACCAACCCCAGGAGTCATGTGCTGATGGTGTTGGAAAGGGAGAGAGATCTTCCCCTGATTGCAGCAGCCTCAGGATTGCTCATATGGAAAAACACCTCTTGGGTGGAGTGCCCAAGTAAGGATGGAAGTGAAGCAGGCACAGAAATTTGGCCTCCTGTGGGACTCCTCAGGGATTGGAGATGCAGCTGTGTGGGTGTCTGTGCAGAGCAGAGAGCCTGCCAGGGGAGCCAGCTGTGCTGGGTGGAGGAGGAAACCACACCTGCATGGCCCAGGAGGCGAGTAGGCCACGAACCAGGCTCTGAGTCCAGTCCCTGGCTGTGTCCTGGTGGAGAGTAAGTTCACCATGAGCCAGCAGTGTGCCCTTGTGGCCGAGAAGGCTAATGGTTTCCTGGGCTGCATTCAGAAAAGTGTGAGCAGCAGGGCAAGGGAGATTCTCCTCCACCTCTGCTCTGCTCTAGGGAGGCCTCAGCTGGAGCACTGTGTCCAGCTCTGGGCTCCCCAGTTCCAGAGAGACAAGGAACTGCTGCAGAGAGTCCAGCAGGGGCTAGGAAGATGCTGAGGGCACTGGAGCAGCTCTGGCAGGAGGAAAGGCTGAAAGCCCTGGGGCTGCTTAGCCTGGAGAAGAGCAGCCCCAGAGGGGAGCTGCTCAAGGCTCAGCAAGAGCTGAAGGCCAGAAGGCAAGAGGCTGGGGCCAGACTCTGCTCAGTGGTGCCCAGGGACAGCCCAAGGGGCACTGGGCACCAACTGGAAGCCAGGAGGTTGCAGCTGAGCAGGAGGAGGTTGTTGTTTGTTGTGAGGGTGTTGGAGCCCTGGCCCAGGCTTTGCAGAGAGGCTGTGGAGTCTCCTTGTGTGGAGAGATTCCAAGCCCAGCTGGAGGTGACCCTGGGCAAGGTGCTGTGGGTGCCCCTGCTTTAGCAGGGGGTTGGACTGGATGATCCCTAGAGGTCCCTTCCAGCCCCCACCAGTCTGGGATTGTGTGCTACAAAGATAGCATGAGGTAGCTCTTCAGGGGGCAAACACTATGCCGGAGGTGCCCTCAGGGGCCAGGGCTCGGGGCCGTGAGGCGCTGGAGCCGCTGCCTGCCCCAGGACGCTCAACCCCCGCCCGCCTCCCGACCCCGCTAATGGCGGCCGCTCTTGCCCCGCCCCCTCCACCGGAAGAGCGCCTGACTGACACCTCCTCTAACCAATAGAACAGCGCCGTCCTTACCGCCGGCGCCCAATCGCGTGAGGGAACGTGTGCGCGTGGGGCGGTGGCGGGAGGAGGAGGTGGCGGCGGCGGCGACGGCGGCAGAGGAGGTGGGTGGAGGAGCGGCGGCTGGTGCCGCCGCCGGTAAGGATGCGGCTGCGGATTTACAAGCGGAAGGTGTTGCTGCTAGCGCTGGCGCTAGCGCTTTGCGCTTTAGCGCTGTGGGGAAGCGGCGGCGGCGGCGGCGCCAGCGGCGGCGGGAGGCGGCGGCAGCAGCAGCAACGGGGAGGTACCGGTATCACCGGAGAACCAACGCGGGTTAGCGAAGCTCCACCGCTCCGCCCCGTTGTTAACGCGTCGGTTATATCTCCAGCCTCAGGGGTACTTACCGATAACGGGACGTTGAATTACCGCTCGCTCGTTTACCGTTTGAACTTTGACCAACCGGTAAGGAACGCCGGACGCTTCCCGGAACGTGCCGCTCCTTCGGATGTAGTGTTGGTAGTGCAGGTGCACGATCGAGCCGAACATTTAAGGTTGTTGCTGGAGTCGCTGCGACGAGCGGCGGGTGTGGAGAACGTGCTGCTGGTGTTGAGCCACGACCTGTGGGCCGAAGAGCTCAACCGGCTAGCGGCGAGCGTGGACTTCTGCCCGGTGCTGCAGGTCTTCTTCCCGTTCAGCATCCAGCTCTACCCACGCGAGTTCCCCGGCCACGACCCCCGCGACTGTCCCCGAGACGTGGGCAAGGCCGCGGCTCTGCGCTTGGGCTGCATCAACGCCGAGTACCCCGATTCTTTCGGGCACTACCGCGAAGCTCGCTTCTCCCAGACCAAGCACCACTGGTGGTGGAAGCTGCATTTCGTCTGGGAGAGGGTGCGGGCGCTGCGGGAGCACGCCGGGCCCGTCCTCTTCTTAGAGGAGGACCATTACCTGGCGCCTGACTTCTACCACGTCCTTAAGAAGCTCTGGGCCCTGCGTGAGCAGGAGTGCCCCGAGTGCCAGATCGTCTCGCTGGGCACCTACAGCCCCATCCGCGGAGGCTTCGCCGGCCGAGCCGACAAGGTGGAGATGAAGACGTGGAAGTCCACGGAGCACAACATGGGCATGGCCTTCGGCAGAGACACCTACCAGAAGCTCATCGAGTGCACCGACGCCTTCTGCACCTACGATGACTACAACTGGGACTGGACCCTGCAGCACTTGACTGTCTCCTGTCTTCCAAAGTTCTGGAAAGTGCTGGTTCCTGAAATCCCCAGGGTTTTTCACACGGGGGACTGTGGCATGCACCACAAGAAATCCTGCAGACCATCCCTCCAGAGTGCCAAAATCGACTCTCTCTTGAACAGCAACCAGCAGCACCTGTTTCCTGAGGCAATGGCTGTCAGTAAGAGGTACTCCATGGCACCTCTCTCCCCTCACGTCAAAAACGGGGGCTGGGGAGACATCCGGGACCACGAGCTCTGTAAAAGTTACCGCAGACTTCAGTGAGGATCATTCTCTCCCAGCCTTTCTTTTTCTTTGGGAGTTGTTCTATACTGTCTTTTCCAGGTGCACACATGTATCCCAAACAAAACAAATAAGCATTTATCAGTTGGTTTCTGCTTTAATATGAATAAACATCCTGGTTCAAAGGTGTCCCTCAATGGTAATCATCTTTCACAGTCGGCAGCCACGCTCTGGAAATGGCTTTAGTTGGTTGGTGCTGCTGCAAAGTGACCTCTGCTGTGTTTACTGCCAGGAGAAGAAAACAATTGTCCTGAAGTGCATCTTTTCTGGTGCTTACAGAGCTCTGGTGTGGGGTTTGTTCCTCCCCCTGCTGGGGCTGGTGAGGTGGGATGTGAGCACTGCCAGTACCGGTACCTCCAGCCCTCCCAGCCTGGCTCACCTCATGCCTGATACCTGTCTTCTGGTTTGGTTGCCATGTCTTGATGAAGATATGAAGGAAAACAAAACTCTTGCATTGTTTTTACTACAATGTAGACAAAGATACCATTTGATTTCTCTTTTTTTTATTATTATTATTTTTAGTTCTGCCAAAATAAAATTCAGTTGTTTTGTAATTCCAGAGGAGTTCTTGAGTCTCCCAAAAAAAAGGTGATGGTGCTAGAGAGAAAGTGAGGCCTGGGGTGGGCTGGAGAAGATGGCTTGAAAGCCAGAGGGGGTGAAGGCATTGGCCAGCACCCTCTGGAGCACTGGGCATTGAACTTCATGAAGTTTTTAATGCTACTTGAGGCAGACTAGAGTAACGTGTGGCACCACACCTCCTGTGTCTGGAGCATTAGGCAGGTGGGGAAAGCAACCAGTAGAGATTCCTGCTGTGTAATGGGAATGCTGTGCTGGAGCTGAAGGGCAGTGGTGAGAGCAAGCAGAGCTCTGCTGCAGCAGCCACTGCTTCCTCACCTGCTGTGTGGCTGCTTCCATGGCACTGTCCTCTGAAACACAACTGGGGAGCTGGAGCATGGGAGAAGCTCTCTGTAGAGCAGAGGATGGTGGAGAAAGAAAAAACTATGCTGAGGTGATGGAGGGGCAAAGTTTAGAGGTAGATTTTTAGATCAAAAGATTTGAAGGGGAAATAAAAAGCCTGGTTTTTAACTGGAGAAAATGGGGTCAGGGCTCTCAGGACTCTCTGCAAGTAGCTGAAGGGAGGCTGGAGTGTGATGAAGATTGGTCTCTTCTCCCAGGCTACCAGTGAGAGGACAAGAGGAAATGGCCTCAGGTTGCACCAGGGGAGGTTTGGATTGGGTAGCAGGAAAAATGTCTTCACTGAAAGAGTTGTTAGACATTGGCCCAGGCTGCCCAGGACAGTGGTGGAGTCACCAGCCCTGGAGGGGTTTAAAAAGCATCCAGATGTGGTACTGAGGGCCATGGTTTTAGATGTCAGGTTGATGGTTGCACTTGATCTTGGAGGTCTCTTCCACCCTTGATAATTCTGTGGCTCTTCTCCAACAGCTGCTCTGCAGGGAAGGGCAGAGTGTGTCCTCCTGCCACTCCTTCCCACCTACTTCAGGGCTTGTGAATGCTTTGGTTAAATGTTCACCTGAGAGAGAGCCAAGCTTGGTGAAAGAAGTAGATGGAGATGTTTATTGTGACTGCAAAGAGATGCTCTTCTTTTGTTCCTCAGGAGCAATTAACTGCCATGGTTTTGTACCAGCTTTGGTACTTGCTCCAGCTGATGCTGGAAGAGCTGTGCCTCAGCCCTTTGACACCTCCCCCTGAGGAGCTGTGTGACAGAGCTGCTGGGGGTTCAACCCAAGCCAGCAACCCCTCCAGCTGGGTGGAAGGTAAGGCAGATGCTTTCAGCAGCTGGGGCTTCTGCTGAGCTTAGGGCAGCAAAGCTTACACCTCTGCAAGTACTCCTCTTTACCAGAGCAGCTGGGTAACAACTCACATCTGACTTTCTTCTACAGCACATTTGTGTCTCATACAACTGGAAGGAAAACAGAAGTTGCTTCAGAAGCAGTGAGAAAGGGAACTGAAAGTTTATTATCAGGTATGTTCTTTTGGTTCTCATGCCTCAGAGAGATGAAGCAGCACAGAGCCTGCTGCAGCTCCCAGGGAACTGCTTTTGAACAGTAAATCTGAGCTGGATCAAGTGAATCCATTTCCCAGTCTGTAAGTACTTGCTGGCAGACCTGCACCAGGAGAAGGTGTTTTTGTTGTGCTCTTGCCTGGGTTCAGCTGCCAGGCTGGAGTGTGGTGGAATGTATAGGATGGAATACGTGGTATCAATGCTGATTATTTCTAGGAGACTAATTACAGCTCCTCCATGGAATTAGAAATTCCATCTGATTGCTAGAAAAAACAACCCCTGCCAGTCTCATCCTGCAGCTATCTCACAGTGCAGGGGTTTGACAGCTGACAAATACTTGCCCAGCAGCTCCCCAGGGAGCCACTGCAAAGAAGATACATACAAATAAGTGTAGCAGGAGACTAAGAAAGTTATGTCAACAATAAAGATCTCTTCTTTTTTCTCCCCCCAGCAGCTCAGCTTTACCTTCAGCTGCATCCTTCTTGTCAGTCAAACTTCTCTCAACCCATCCCTGGGATGAGAACTCAGGAGCTGTTAAGGTCAGCAGTGATTCATGACACAAGGAGTCGACGGTGACATGGAACCAAAAGAGCTTTCAGTAGGAACCTGTGTTCTTCTCTGAGCCCTGAGGTCTACACAAGGCAGCATGTGGAAGGCACTAAGGATCAGACAAGAGATGGAACTCCTCAGATACTTCACCTAGTTCAAGTGATAGAGGAACTCGTTGTGGAACAGCAAGGGGCAGTGCGTTCTGTGATCCCTAATGACCTGCACGCTGCCGTCCTGCACCTCTCGCAGGGCTGGGGAGGCTGCTCTGCTGCCTGAGCTCTGCTGCCTCCTCTCTGCTGACCCTGACCCTTCCCCTTCCACCTGCCCCTCCAGCTGAGGGCCTCCTGCTTTGGCCATGCCCGTGGCCAGGGCTGATTCCCTGCCTGTGACAGCGCTGTCTGACTCTGGCTCCTCTCTCCTAGATGGGCCAGGAATCGCTGAACCGGTGTCAGGTTCCTGCTGCAAACAATGGTGGGAACTACAGCCTCCTGTTCCTATTGTTTCAGCTGCTGCAAAAGAGGTGCAAGTGGTGGTGGTTTCTGGAGCACCTTCTCCTTCCACTGTGGTACAGTTGGTTTCTGCTGTTCTTTGGGGGTAGTCACCATTTGGCTCTTCAGTGACATCTCCTCTTGAGCTGCTGAGTGTTTCTTCTTGCCCATCACCTTCAGAACAGGCTGCTTCTTGTGACTGTGGAGCAAAGAAAGGAAGTCTTTTACAGCTGAAACAGACAGGGTGCAACAAAACTGCTGTAAAGCCAGGTCAAGCCATTTGTTTCTCTAGTGTTTCCTTCCAAAAAGCTAAGTCAGCTTGGTGCTGAGGTTTTCCTGGTCTTGTAGGGCACGTGGGAATGAGGGGCAGGGAGGTCATTGGGTTCCTGAAGGTTTCCTCTGCCAGAGGAAGTGCTGCTGGGTCACTGCCAAGTGGCCACAGCCTCCATCTGAGCAAAGTTACCACACCCAGGCTGTTTTCAGGAACCCAGGGGCCACCCAAAATCAGCCCAGGGATCTAAACTCTCATTGCAAGAAGTGTGTTTGTACCTTGCAGTCAGGGAAATTCCTCACCCTGTCCAAGGTGTAAGTGGTAAGTGAGCTCCGTGCCTCAGCCAGCCTGAGGGAGTGAACCCAGGGACTGGTGTGGTTTGTCTCAGGAGGGTAGGAACACTGAGACCTGGTGCTGACTAAACAGCAGTTACCTTATTTCACACCAGTGGAGAGTCAGGATCAGGTAAGCATCTGTCCAGGAGCACCTGGATTCATGCTTTCATAGACTGAGTGACTCTCTTAAACACCCAGACCCCAAAACCACTCTCTGCTCCAGCCAGAAATGGAAGAAGCAGCAGTAGGTCCTTCTCAGCCCTGGATGATTCACCCCACATCAAAGGGAGATGATTTAAGGTATCTCAGTTTCCCCTTCTTAGGTACCAAAACAAACACATCTGCTCTCCAACAACTGGAGGTTTTTGATTGTTTCTCTACAAGCAAAGTAGCTACAGAAGTTCAGCCTGTCAGGTAATGCTGGAGCCAATGCCTTTAGGCTGAACTCCCAGACTGAGATTTGGGGAGCTGCTCAGTGCTGAGCAAGAGCTAAAGGACAGAAGGCAAGAGGCTGGGGCCAGACTCTGCTCAGTTTTGCCCAGGGACAGCCCAAGGGGCACTGGGCACCAACTGGAAGCCAGGAGGTTGCAGCTGAGCAGGAGGAGGTTGTTGTTTGTTGTGAGGGTGTTGGAGGCCTGGCCCAGGCTTTGCAGAGAGGCTGTGGAGTCTCCTTGTGTGGAGAGATTCCAAGGCCAGCTGGAGGTGATCCTGGGCAAGCTGCTGTGGGTGCCCCTGCTTTAGCAGGGGTTGGACTGGGTGATCCCCAGAGGTCCCTTCCAACCCCTGCCATGCTAGTCTGTGTTTGTGTGACCTGGAAGCACTGGAGGTCCCTCTGAATGAGGGATACTAGGTAGTTACTTGTCATTTTGTTCTTTTAATAGCAGTGACAGTCTGTGCCATGCTGCACTCATGCAAGGAGAACACACTGACTTTAATAGCTGTATCACAGCTCTCCATCTTCCCAAAGAAATGGAGGAGGCTTTAATCCTTTGGTCACATTAGATGGCAGAAAGATGATAGAATCATAGCATGGTTTGGGTTGGAAGGGACCTTCAAGATCATCTAGTTCCAACCCCTGTGCCATGGGCAGGGATGCCACCCACTAGGCCAGGTTGCCCAGGGCCACATCCAGCCTGGCCTTGAACACTGCCAGGGATGAGGCAGCCACAGCCTCTCTGGGCAACCTGTGCCAGTGCCTCACCACCCTCTGGGTAAAGACTGAACCCAACACACACTGTCTGCTCCACTGCCTTCCCTGTGCCATCAAGCCAAAGAGGAAGAAAGGTGTTTGGCTCAGGTTTGATACTGCAGTACATAAATCAGTCAGGCCCATGTCCTGCTGCCAGAGAGATCCTTACCTTCAACCTGATCTGAATCCTGTCCTCAGTGAAATCAAGTGCTTCAATTAGTGGCTGAGTGTCCAGTGCTGACTGGGAGCTAACAGAAGGGCACAAGACAGTGCCTAGAAACCCATCCACACTTTCTTCACTGAGAAACAACCTCTCCTGAAGAAAAGAAAGAGCATGTTTAGGTCCTTTTTGTATCTGACTTCAGCAGTAGTGGAGCAAGAAAGACTGCAGACAAAGGCAAGGCAGCAATTGAGAACCCAAGGGTCACAGCATGCTCACCTCCTGATGGGTTCTAAGCCAGACAATGGGAAGGAAGGAGGTGAAACAAAGAGCAGTGCTTAGCTCATCTGGATTCAAAGCAAGGGTCTGCACCATAAACAAGATAAAAACACAAATATCTTCTCTTTCTTTGGCTATGGGACTAATATATAGATTTAGACTGCCTCTAAAGAAAGATCTCCACCAGCATCATTCCACCATCCTCCCCTCTCTTCCATTACTAAGCTTCTGTGGATGTCTCAGTGCCTTTAGGAGAAGGCAAAGGCCTCCTTGGACTGTCACTGCAGGGCTTTTCAACCCTCAGCCTTCAAGATAAACCTCCTAAAGCAAAGGCTCTGAATGATGCATGGCTATATCCATTTCACACCCAGCCACACAGGCTTCTCAGATCTCCACCTAGGCAAGGGGGAAACAGCAGCTGAGGAACCCAAGAGGTAGCCACAGTTCCAGACAAGGGTCTGGGACCTGTTTAGAGGCTGCTCACATGGAGGGCACAAGCAATGTGAAACATGTTGCTACAGCTTGAAAGACTGAAATCAGTTGCAGGTAATTAGAGGTCCTAAAATATACCCTGCAGGGGCTGTTTCAGAGCTTTCCTTGGCCTCACAGATTCCTCCTAAATCATCTGCTGAGGGTCATGGGCAAGGACAGGCATTGGCACAATAAAAATGGTCTATTCTAGAGGACTATTCTTATGTTTTGTGGTAGCAATGAACTGTTTCCTTAGCAATGGCAGGGGAAGGTTGCAAAGCACCTTCTGCTTTAACTTATACTTCTGAGTTTCTCTATCCAGTTCCACCCTCTTGTCAACCCAATGAAAGTTACATTCAATTATGGCTGATATCTTGCAGACTGAGGAGCAAAAAGGCAATTCTGCATATTTTTGGCCCCCTGTGGATGTGGCCTTATGCACAGCCAGATGCCACACTGTGTCCAAGGGACAAAATTGAACCCTCATCCTAAAAACAATAACTCTGTATGGGAAAAAGAAACCAGCATTCCATGGGCTTGATATTTAAACTCACAATATAGAAAGTCTTAAGGTATCTATTGCTGCTTTTCTAAAGCAGAGGATTGAATTCAGTTTCCACTCAGAAACACTCCAGTGCAGGCAAACATCCAACATCTGATCCTGAGACAGTTTGGGAAAAGATTCAAGTACAGCAAGGTTACCCTGAGACAACACCCTGGTGAGGGCTGGCAGGGACCTCTGGGGATCATCCAGTCCAACCCCTGCTAAAGCAGGGGCACCAACAGCAGCTTGCCCAGGGTCACCTCCAGCTGGGCTTGCAATCTCTCCACACAAGGAGACTCCACAGCCTCTCTGCAAAGCCTGGGCCAGGGCTCCAACACCTTCACACCAAACAAGCTTCTCCTCCTGCTCAGATGCAACCTCCTGGCTTCCAGTTGGAGCCCAGTGCCCCTTGGGCTGTCCCTGGGCACCACTGAGCAGAGTCTGGCCCCAGCCTCTTGCCTTCTGGCCTTTAGCTCTTGCTGAGCCTTGAGCAGCTCCCCTGTGGGGCTGCTCTTCTCCAGGCTAAGCAGCCCCAGGGCTCTCAGCCTTTCCTCCTGCCAGAGCTGCTGCAGTGCCCTCAGCATCTTCCCTCCAGCAGCAACACACAGACACCTTCCCCTCCCAGCAGGAACACAGACACCTTCCCCTTTGCTATACAAAGCCTAAAGTACTTATTCCATGGAGTTGCTTCCTTTCTTGCCTGCCAAAAAGGGACCCTGCCAGTACTTCAGGCTCCTAGAAATATTCTGCAGAGTTCAGGAGGTGTCAGAGAAGAAAAATGAGGCAGGGAGGAGAGGTGCAAAGTCTATGCAGCACCCAAACTCCCAGGAGCTCCTGAACTCAATCACTGGCAAGGCCCTGGGCAGCCCAGGAGATACATCTCCACCTCCACAGCTACCACTCTGCCCACACAGCCCAGAAGGGCTCAGCTTCCCTTCTGCAGTCTTCTCAGCATGCTGTGATGGAGGTTCAGCTCAGCAAAGCACCCTCTGGTCCAGCACAACTCCTCTCCTCACTTGACTGCCAAATTTCAGCCTCCCTTGGCTGACATCTCCACTCCTTCACTCCCCAAGTTTTCATGTTAAGGGCAAGAATGTTTTCAAGCTGCAGGCTTGAAGTTTGAGTGAGGATAAAAAAAGACCAGTGTTTGTTACTAGTTTTCCTCCAAAATAGCTGCTAAGACATCTCCAGATCTCAACAGCCCTTTGGGAGAAGAACCACTGTGGGGTTTGGCTCTCAGCAATCCTGCTTCATAGAATCACAGAATGGGTTGGGTTGGAAGGGATCTTCCAAGGGCATCTAGTCCAACCCCCTGCAGGCAGCAGGGACATCTGCAACTAGAGCAGGTTGCTCACAGCCCCAAACAACCTGGCCTGGAGTGGTTCCAGGGGTGGGACATCTCCCACCTCTCTGGGCAACTTGGGACAGGCTCTCACCACCCTCAGCATCCAAAATTTCTTCCTTCTTTCTACTCTAAATCTCCTCTTTCAGTTTCAAACCATCAGCCCTTGTCCTGTCACAACAGCCCCTCCTAACAAGTCTGTCCCCAGCTTCCTTCTAGGCCCTTTAAGTACTTCAAGGCTGCAGTAAGGTCTCCCTGGAGCCTTCTCTTCTCCAGGCTGAACAACCCCAACTCTCTCAGCCTGGCCTCACAGCAGAGGGGTTCCAGGGCATAGATCACTTTTCTGGCCTCCTCTGGAGCCACTCCAACTTATTCTGGACCTGCTTCAAGTCTCTGCTTTCTCCCAGACCACTATGACTGTGAGCAACTCTCCTTGCCTCCCTTTTTCCTATACAAAATGGGCAAGCCAATCTTTTTTTCCCCCCTCTGAACCTGCATTTGTTGTCTCTAGCAAGAACATCAGCCTTTTGTGCAAGGAGTCTTTCACTGTGCATTTGTGCTCTTCCCAAAGCTGCTGCCTGACCTTGCTCCTGACAAGCATTAACAAGAAGAAAGCAAGCACAGGGACAGGAATGGGGAAAGGAGATGCTTGAAAAGCCAACAGGTAATAGGAAAGTTTTCTGTTAGGTCTAAATATAACAAATCACATCCTCAGATTGCTTGGAAGTGACTTTAAGCACAGGGTCACTTGCAGATGCTGTAGAGGCAGTGTCATGGAGAAAGAGCAGAGGTGCTGTGGGGCTCAGCACTCAGAGGATGCAGGAATGGCTCCATGGGAGCAGGAGACAGTTTGCATGCACTAAAGCAGAGACACAAAGCTAACTGGGAGGAGCCTTAGGAGAGGAGAGGAGGCTGAGAGAGCTCCAGAGTCTCCTAGGGCAGGGTGTGAGTGTCACCCTTGCCCAGGAACCACAGGGAGGGGAGGAGAGCAACAGCAACCAGGAGCTTGCACTTTGGCACCAAACCCAATCCATCTTTCTGAAGGCTCTTCTCCCTGCTTGGAAACAAAATCATCTGGTTTTCTTGGCAGAAAACACTGCAGGAAGAGGCCAAAAGTGCACAGAAGGTCTATTGATCAGGACTGGAGCCAAGGAGAAGAAGGGACTGCTGGTGATGATGTCCCTATCAGTTTGACTAATGACTCCAAAGCAAGCTGCCCAGGTCTCCCAGCAGCTCAACACTGTGTTCCTAACAGCATGACACTTCCCTTGCAAGCCACTATTCACCATTGCATCCCAGCAGTGCCCAGTGGCCTGCCATAAATCAGCAGCACCTTGTGCTGTACACACAGGCAGTGCTGGCTTGTTATCAGTAGAATGATTACCAGCAGGCTGCTCAGGCAGGCAGCCACTGCCACTCAGCTTTTGCCTTCACCCTGAGCCTACCTGAGGCATTTCTACTCCTGCAGATGTTAGCAAAGCACAGACCTGGGGGGGAAAAGGGGGATTCAGGCATTTATCTTAAAGCCTGCTTGCTCTGGCTTGGAAGAGCAGCAGAGGACAATCACCTGGAACTGATTTCAGTGACCCTCTCAAAGAATTCTTCACTCTCAAGAGTTCCTCTCCTGGTATTTGTGATATTTTCTTAGCAGCTCTGAATTGGATTTGTTTTCCCCTGCTCATACTGTCACAGCTGCTGTTTGGTACACAGTCATTCTTCCCTGTGACTAAACTGAGAGCATATTAACATCAACCTTAGCAGGAATGCCTTTGGTTTCTCCAACACTTCATCACTGACAACTGTCCTCACATCACCCAGCACTGAGAGCCCAGAGCAGCAGGCACAGCAGCACCCAGCAGCAGGCACAGCCCAAAGCCACTTGCTCCCAGGGCTGCCCTGAGCATGTAACCCAGTCTCTCCTGCAATGGTTCAGCCAACTTCCCAGCTAGTTAACCTCCAGAGTTACCTCCCACCCAGGCTGCAGCAGTTTCCAAAGCAGGACAAGATTTCAGGCTTCCATGGTTTCTGTCATGAGAAGCTGATGCAAACTGGGATCTAGGAACCTTCCATCCTTGGAACCAACCCAGGGCAGGTTGTTGGGGGGGGGATCTGAGCAACCTGATCTAGTTAGAAGTGACCCTGCTTGCAGCAGATGACCATTAAAGATCTCTTCCAACCCCAACCTTTGCAAGATCCCATTGCAAACCAGGCTCAGCATCAGAAGCTGAAACTCTGGTGAATGAAAGTACCTGTACTGAGGGTGAACACTGGGTGATGAGGTATCCAAGACTGTAAAGACTGAAGAGCTCAGAAGCAGCTTTCATGAGCTTAATCAGCAGATTAATAATGCTTCCTGACACAACTGCTTTGTGTAAGAACATGATTCCCAGGATGGATCTGGCAATTAAAGGTTATTTAGAAATTAGTTTGTTTTATAGCAGAAGCAAACTAATTATGTTTCTTAATGTAGTTTGGGAAAGAGATAACTTGGGGAAGAAAGAGATAAAAAGCAATCAAACCATTAAGTTTGTTCTGTTCTCCTTTTCTGTCCCTCTCTGACCTCCCCCAAAACTCAGGGAGAGTCCTGAAAGACTGAGCACAGAATTAACTGAACCAAAAATAAACTGTTGTAGGATTAAGCAAAACAGTCCTAGTTTCTAGCATCATCTTCTGAGAAGTGACTTCCATTACAGTAACTCTTTAGAGCAGCTTAGAAGTTGAAAATGACAACCCTGACTTTCATGGGAATCATGCAAGGGCAAAAAACATCAGCACAGCTACATCTGTTTGGACTTGTGATCTGCTGGAGGGCAGGGAGGCTCCAAAAAGGCATCTAGAGAAGAGGCTAATCGATGGGACAAGGCCAATGGGCTGAGGTTCAACAAGGCCAAGTGCCAGGCCCTGCACTTGGGTCACAACAACCCCAGGAATGCTCCAGGCTTGGGGCAGAGTGGCTGGAAAGCTGCCTGGGGGGAAAAGGACCTGGGGGTGTTGGTTGACAGCAGCTGAAGATGAGGCAGCAATGAGCCCAGGTGGCCAAGAAGGCCAAGAGCATCCTGGCTTGGAGCAGCACTAGTGTGGCAGCAGGAGTAGGGCAAGGATTGGCCTCCTGGGCTGGGCACTGGAGAGGCCACAGCTCCAATGCTGGGCTCAGCTTTGGGCTCCTCACTCCAAGAAGGACATTGAGGCTGGAGTGTGTCTAGAGAAGTGCAAGGAAGGTGGTGCAGGGTCTGGAGCACAAGTGTTGTGAGGAGCAGCTGAGGGATTTGGGGTTGGTTAGCCTGGAGAAGAGGAGGCTCAGGGGAGACCTTCTCACTCTCTGCAACTCCCTGAAAAGAGGATGGAGCCAGGTGGGGTTGGGCTCTTCCCCCAGGCAAGAAGTGACAGGACAAGAGGAAACAGACATAAGTGGCACCAGGGAAGGTTTAGGTAGAACATTAAGAACAATTTCTTCCCCAAAAGGGTTGTCAAGGCCTGGCCCAGGCTGCCCAGGGCAGTGCTGGAGTCATCACCCCTGGGGGGATTTAAAAGCCATGCAGATGTGTTGCTGAGGGCTATGGTTTAGCAATGACTTGTCAGTGTTAGGTTTAGAGTTGGACTTGATCATCTTGGAGGATTTTCTCACCCTTAGTGATTCCATGACTCCATGATACTGCAGCATCCATCCCTCTCTCCAGGCCAGATTTCTCCCTGTTAAGTTGGCACAGACTGAAACCACCCATGTATCCTGTACTCCCCAACACAGCTCTCCAGGTTTCATGCTTGGTTTGACTCTCTAACACACACATGTATCCACAAGACCCCTAACTGTGGGATCATCAAGCACAAGGACAGCCCTGGCATGGCCCCAGGCAGTGTGTGTGCCCACAGGAGCACATCTAGCCACTGCCTCTCCTCAGTGCCTGAAGCACTGTAGCTCTACCACCCCCAGATGAGTTCTCTTCCAGGGAACTCATGGCCTCTTGGCAACCCCAGGCCAGGCATGGGCCCAGCATGGCTGCAGAACATGGGCTCTGCTTGGCTGCAGTCAATCTGACACCACAGACAGGGCAAATACCCTGTTGAAGGAGATAACAAGAGGGTTCATCACAAAGACTGACAGTTCCTCTGGTCTAAAAACAAAGAAGAATACTGTTCTCTTGTTTTCTTCTGTGCCAACAGGCCACAGGAGGTGTTTGTCCCACAGCATACCTGCTGCCAAAGCAGAAGACACCAGGCCAGGGGTTAGAAAACAACATGGGACACTCAGTGACAGCCAGCAGAGGTCAAGGGCTTCAACATCATCTACCAGCTGCTTTCTGAAGGGAAAAAGCAACCAGAGCTTCCAAAGGATCTCCTTCACAAGGTGCTGGTGGCTGTCCTCTTTTGCCAGGCTCAGTCCCACACCCAACCTGAGAGACAGCAGAACTCAGGCTGAGGTCAAACCCTCAACACATCAGGAATGCTGAGTATCCTATTCTTCATCCTGGAAACCTTAGGAAAACATCATCTCAACACATAATACAGCAGAGGAAACTGCTCCCTGCTGCTCTCTGGAGTCCTTGGGGGGCTTTAGGTGAGTTCAATTTGAGTAATCTCCATAGCAGAACATGGGCTTTCTGTTCCCAAAGGCTTGGACTGAGGGCAGTGATTCCCACCCCAGCAAGAGGGATCCCCAGGAGGGAAGTGACCAGGGGAGTGAGCACACAACATCCTCTGAACAAAGCCATCTCAGCCTGCTGTGAAAAGCTGGAAGGGTGGAGAGCAGCAGGGAAAGGAAGCCTTACTTTCAGCAAGCTTTTTGGTAATCCCAGGACAATGAGCACACAAGAGCCCAAAAACTGCAGGCAGAATTCAGTAGCTACCTCAAGTGTTCCAGATACCAGCAGAGCTCAAGCCTTCAAGCCTCAGTCTCCAGGTACAGGCAGCAGCAAACCAGTTCCTGGGAAGAAGTGAGCACCTAACCCCAGGAGACCCAACAAAGGAAGGGTTTTACCAAGGCATGAGCTCTGGAACTGCCCAGCTCCTGTTCTGCCCTAACCCAGGACATTCTGGGACATGTTGTTCTCAGAAACCTTGCCTGGCAGGCTTACAACTTTTAACTGATGGTTACTTAACTCTCAGCCATCCTTTTAGCATGGTTGACCCCCCAAGCTCTGTTGTTGTCTAATGAAAAGGAACTCTGTGATGCAAGACTTGCCTAGATCTGAACTCCCATGATTGAAAGTAAATGGAAGTAAGAGATGTTGAAGGTGATTCATGATGAGCTGTGCTCAAGTCATGGCTGGAGCACAGCCCACAGCTGGGCCTTTGAGGCACAGGGCAGAGGTGATTCTGGCAGAGAAGAAGACAAGCAACTTTCCCCTCTATTCCCCTGGTAAAGAAGAAAAGAGGGCCTGGGGCAAGAAAGACCCACACTGTGTGGGCTTTGGTACAGCAACAAGGCCAGGGACAGACAACTCAAACCCCTGAGACAGGTGACCCTGAGCCATCAAGTCTGAAGTGAAAGGAATCTTTCTTGTCATAGGTCTTCTGCTCACAAGAGTGTGGACATTAATGACCAGCAAAGCAGAGGCCACACTGCTCCCTGCTGTGCTCTGGAGCCCTGTGGGGCTGTCACAGAACATTAGGGGTTGGAAGGGACCTCTGGAGATCAGCTAGTCCAAACCCTAAGTCAGAGCAGGGTCACCTAGAGCAGGCTGCACAGGAGTTAAATCTTGGCAGAAGATGGGCTCCAGGTGTCTCCATGCCAGAACAGGTCACTCAGAGAGAAAAAAGGAGCAATGGCTGCAAGTTAGGGCTCAGAGGCAGCAGAGAGCTGGCTGCCTGTTTAGGGAGAGCAGCAAAAGCAAAGCAACATCAAGGGCTATCAAGAGGAGGAGGAGGAGGACTTGCAGTGACACAGTTCAAGTCCAAGGAGGACTCAACTCCTTCTTCTACCAAGACCTGTAGCAGAGCAACTGCCAAGAAGAAAAGAGGCCAGTGTGGTCAGAGGAGCAGCAGCAGCAGCAGCATGGCACCATTGCACATGTGGATCTGGGCAGAGGCACCACAGGCAATCAGAATGAAGTGACAGGAGCTTCAGCACATCAGTGCCCAGGGGATCCATGCTGCTCACCTGGGGAACAGTTATCCTGACCCATTTTCCTGGCTCTTTGGGAACTTAATGGGAGACAATTCCAGCAGCAGGCTAACAGGGGGAGGAGGAGGTTGGATATTAGGAACAATTTCTTCCCCAAAAAGGGTTGTCAAGGCCTGGCCCAGGCTGCCCAGGGCAGTGGTGAAGTCACCATCCCTGGAGGGGTTTCCAAGCCCTGGAGATGTGGTGCTGAGGGCCAGGGGTTAATGGTGACCTGGCAGGGTTAGGGTAACAGTTGGATTCAATCATCTTAAAGACCTTTTCCAAGCCAAACAATCCCATAACCTCATGAACTGAAGAGCCATCACCAAGTTGGCCAGACTGCTCAAGTAACTAACCCAGGGAGGAATCTCTTCCCTGAAACAACACAGAAACTCTCCAAGAAACAACTTGAACAGAGCAGGAATTTCTTATCTGTCCAAACCACCAACCTCTTCTTACCCCACACACTATCCTCTGGCAGTGCTGCTGCAGGAGAGAAGATTACAAACAAGCAGAGAGCAGCATGACTGGGAGCTGCAAGATAAACATTCCTGCTCACCTCAGCCACCACCAGCTCCCTGAGGTGAGAAAACAAGGCACTGCTGCTGTGTGTCCTCCTGAAACCCTCTGCTGGGCCTGATGCAACTCCTGGCACATCTCAGGGCAAGAAGCATGGCTCTGAGTTACAGAAAGAGATTCAAAGCAGGAAAACACCAGGGAGGAGAGCAGACAAATGGAAGAAGTCAACAGAAGAAGAGAAGCCACCATGAGCAAATAGTTAATGGAGAGGAGAGAGCAGCTAATAGGAACTCTAATGAAATATTAACTGTGCTCACTTCATGCTGAGTGAAGGCAGCTATCAGCACTGGCACAGGCACTTTGGGGAAATGGCACAGGTTAAAAAAAGGCAAACAGAACAAAAAGAGCTGAGATTATTTCAGCTGCTCCACTTTGCAGTTCTGCTATTCAAAAGGACTGCACCCCAGAAGAAATCCATCTTTTCTGGCCTGCTACATGAATAAACTGCTGGGAGGCCTATTACTAATGCCTTATCTCCTCTTCCTGCTGCTCCACCCAAGCCATTTTGCAATATAGAATAAATTGGGCACATTCAGAGATTTCTTTTGAACTCACAAAATGGTAATGTTGACCAAACTCTGGTCATGGAATGGCCTTTCCCCAGCTTTGGATCAAAAGATGTTTCCACAATCACAATAATGAATGCACATAGCAAAGACTTGCAATCATTCTGGGCTCCCCAGTTCCAGAGAGACAAGGAACTACTGGAGAGTTCAGCAGAGGCTAGGAAGATGCTGAGGGCACTGGAGCATCTGTGGCAGGAGGAAAGGCTGAGAGCCCTGGGGCTGCTTAGACTGGAGAAGAGCAGCCCCACAGGGGAGCTGCTCAAGGCTCAGCAAGAGCTCAAGGCCAGAAGGCAAGAGGCTGGGGCCAGACTCTGCTCAGTGGTGCCCAGGGACAGCCCAAGGGGCACTGGGCACAAACTGCAACCCAGGAGGTTGCAGCTGAGCAGGAGAACTTTGTTTGTTGTGAGGGTGTTGGAGCTCTGGCCCAGGCTGCCCAGAGAGGCTGTGGAGTCTCCTTGTGTGGAGAGATTCCAAGCCCAGCTGGAGGTGACCCTGGGCAAGCTGCTGTGGGTGCCCCTGCTTTAGCAGGGGGTTGGACTGGATGATCCCCAGAGGTCCCTGCCAACCCCTACCAGTCTGGGACTCTGGGATTAGACTAAGATTAAGGCATGTGGAAATGTCCCTGAGTCACAGCGCTGAACAGCTACTGCAGCACAAATCCCTGTTTCCAGCCTCAATTCTCAGCCATATTCCCACACACAGTCACAGAAAGCAGCTTCCCCTAAAACCTGCAGTTAGGCCTGATTGCCATCAAAGAAGGAAGGACAGGGACAGACATGAGGAAATACATTCAGACTATCTGAAAAAGTGGACAAAATGCCTCTAGTTCCTACTCCATGCCTTGCAGACCCACATAGGAAATGGGTGGTAGTTTACACAACAGCTTATCTGAGGTCACATCAGCACCTAATACTTCATCACATCAATTAACAGCAGTGCCTAAAGTTTCCTGCTTCTGCTTGCACAAGCTTGTAGGTTCCTAACAGTTCAGAGTAGGTGGTTCTCAATAAATTCATCATCTTTGATACTTCCCCAAAACAACCAGCTCCTCCTTTCAAAGGAGCTGCAACAGGATGAGAGGACATAGCCTCAAGTTGTGCCAGGGAAGGTTTAGGTTGGACTTGAGGAACAATTTCTTCCCCCAAAGGGTTGTCAAGGCCTGGCCCAGGCTACCCAGGGCAGGGGTGGAGTCACCAGCCCTGGAGGGGTTTCAAAGCCCTGGAGATGTGGTGTTGAGGGCCATGGTTTGGTGGTGACCTGGCAGAGCTGGGTAACAGTTGGACTCCATGATCTCAAAAGGTCTTTTCCAACCTTAATGATTCTATCCCAGAAAAGGGATGCAGCCTGCTAATGGGAAATGAAATGTGCAGATCCAGCTGCACATCTGCTAACTGCATGAATATCTTCCAGAATCATGCATTATTTCCTAAATGTAGGAATGGAGCAATGAAGCTCCTCCAAGCCACCATCCCAGTGGATATACAGCAAGCCTGCCAGTTTCCTGGACTTACACTCCCATGGTATGTGATCCAAACTACAAAGGATTTTCTTGTCCTAAAATAAAGCCAAACTCCAAAGCATGTGGCTGAAAGGTTACAAAAGGATTGTGCAGCCTTAATCCCTGCTCATGAGAAGTTGTTTCAAACTCTCAGCTTACAGAACAACAGAGTTCTTCACAAAACTTGTGTGAGTGCTTCCTGACAGCAACAGAGTCACAAGGCAAGTATCCCTCCAGGGATGGTGACTCCACCACTGCCCTGGGCAGCCTGGGCCAGGCCTTGACAAATCTTTCAGGAAACAAATTGTTCCTAATATTCAACCTTAATCTCCCCTAGCACAACTTGAGGCCATTTCCTGTTGTCCTATTGCTTGTTACTTGGGAAAAGAGTCAACCCCAACCTGGCTCCAACCTCCTCTCAGGGAGTTGCAGAGAGTGAGAAGGTCTCCCCTGAGCCTCCTCTTCTCCAGCCTAACCAAGCCCAGTTCCCTCAGCTGCTCCTCACAACACTTGTGCTCTAGACCCTGCACCAGCCTGATTGCCCTTCTCTGGCCACACTCCAGGACCTCAACGTCCTTCTTGGAGTGTGGAGCCCAAAGCTGATCCCAGCATTGGAGCTGTGGCCTCCCCAGTGCCCAGACCAGGAGGACAATCCTTGCCCTACTCCTGCTGCCACACTAGTGCTGATCCAAGCCAGGATGCTCTTGGCCTTCTTGGCCACCTGGCCACACTGCTGCCTCATCTTCAGCCACTGCTGACCAACACCCCCAGGTCCTTCTCCTCTGGGCAGCTTTCCAGCCACTCTGCCCCAAGCCTGGAGCATTCATGGGGTTGTTGTGACCCAAGAGCAGAACCCAGCACTTGGCCTTGTTGAACCTCAGCCCACTGGCCTCAGTCTATCAATCCAGCCTGCCCAGATTTCATGCCACTGTGTGCATGTGTATGTTCACCTAGTGTATTCCATCCATCTCCTTTCCCCATGTGAATAGGCTGCACGAGCAATCCACGTGGCCTTAAAGGCTAAGGACATAGAGCAGGCTCCATCTGCACTCAGCAGCAGAATTTCCCTTGAAGAGAAGATGAGTGCAGGAGGCAAAAGTCATTTCAATTCCAAGGCCAGAGCTGTCAGCTCTGTAACGTGACCTTTGTACTGATGATACAAGACCAGCACTCATTAGGTCACTCCACTTACATCCGGGAACAGCTCTCTGAGGGAAGCACTTCCTGTCACCACCAACTTCTCCTGACCTCAGCCCAATAACCAAACACCTCCCTGAGACATCACAGGATTATTAAGGTTGGAAAAGACCTCTAAGATCATCAAAGTCCTACCACCAAGATCATCAACCTACCACCATGCCACTAAACCATGTCCTTAAGTACCACATCTATGTGTTTTCTCAAGCCCTCCAGGGATGGTGACTCCACCACTGCCCTGGGCAGCCTGGCCCAATGCCTACAAACATTTTCAGTGAAGAATTTTTTCCTAATATCCAATCTAAACTTCCCCTGGGGCAACCTGAGGCCATTTTCTCTTGTCCTATCACTGGTAACCCAGGAGAAGAGCCCAACCCCAACCTGGCTCTAGCCTCCTCTCAGGGAGTTGCAGAGAGTGAGAAGGTCTCCCCTGAGCTTCCTCTTCTCCAGGCTAACCAACCCCAGCTCCCTCAGCTGCTCCTCACAACACCACTAGACCCTGCACCAGCCTGATTGCCCTTCTCTGGACACACTCCAATGCCTCGATGTCTTCTTTGGAGCGAGGGGCCCACACTGATGACTCCTAAACAGATGCAAACAGCCCAAGTCACACCCTGCAGCGATGCGATGGCACTCTGGGGAGGGTGATGAACCAACGCTGGCCGTTTTGAAGCTGTTACCTGCAGAGTGAAGGCATCAAGGCCGAAGCAGAACTTCTCCCACTGCCCAGTGCTGCCAGGGGCCTTGGCGAGCTGGATGGCAGCGTTGTGAGCAGAGATGCTAACGCTGCTCTCGGGGGATGCCAGTCTGTTTGCGGGAGGGAACTGGATGAAGAGGGCATAGGCACCAGTGTCACTGGAGAAGTAGAGGCTGTAGTGGTTTGTGCCCACATCCCCATTGAGGCTCTGGGGCCGGATGCTGGGCACATGCAGGAGAAGGGTGAGGGAGACCTCATCCTGCCGGCACTGGAACGGAGGGCACGTGGCAGCCTCGGCGTTGCAGGTGCCCTGGGGAAGAGCCATCTCACCGGGGCTCTCCTCTGCAGCCTGCGGGGCCAGGCTCTCAGCAGGGCACGGAGAGGTTTCCCTGCTGGGCTCGCCCGGCTCGGGGCTAGCGCTCGGAATGCGGGAAGCAGCACCAGAACGGGGCGGACCCACGGGTGGCTCGGCGGCCTCCACACCACTACCGGAGCCCGGGGGAGGAGCCGCCTCACCCCCCGCCTCAACCTCTGGCTCCTTTGGACCGGGCTCGGCCTCCTCCGGCCTCTCCTCGCCTGGACTTAACGGTTCCCCCGAAGCAGGCCGCGGCACTACAGGCAGCGTGACCTGGAGCTGCCGCTGGGCCTTGTTGAAGGCTGCTCGCCCGCCAGTCTCGTCCACGTCGTAGGGGAGGCGGAGGCGCAGGCGGTAGGCGGGACGCTGCGAGTCCAGGCGGAGCTCCCGGCCGCGGATCTCTAGCGAGGCTTGGGAGGCGGAACGGAGAAGAGGCAGTTCCACCGTCACCACCAGCTCCCGCGGTACCGGGCTGGGCGTCGAGTCGCGGCAGTACCGGTAGTCTTGCAGATCCACGTAGGAGCGGTGGCGGATGTTCCAGCGAGGAGTGGTGGGACCGGAAGGCTGGGCCGGCGGAGGCGGGGGGGCGGCGGCGGCCGGTGGAGAGGCGGTGGGCGGGAAGGGGAAGGGCGGCAGCGGGGAGTCACCGTCGGTGGGCGGCGGTGGGGCTCCGCCGGGTAGCGGGGTGCGGATGACGGGCGCTTGCGGGACGCCCTTATACTTGGTGCCGCGAAGGACGGAGGCGTTGGCGCGGTCGAGCTGCACGGCGCAGTGGCGTTCCACGGCCTCCAGCGCCGTGTCGTTGAGCAGGCGGCGGAAGCGGGCACTGCGAGAAGCCAGGCGGAGGGCAGCCGGGTGGAAAACTACATCGTAGACCAAGCGGCGTTGACCGCGGCCCAGCTCCTCACGGCCCGGCGCTAGGCTGTAGGGCAGGGCCCAGCGGTGGCCGCCGGGCTCGGGGCGAGCCTCAGGCGGAGCGATGTGCGGGTTGCTGCAGATGTTGAGATAGCAGCGGCGGGAGCCGGCCTGGCTGGTGCGCAGCACGTAGCCTGCTGCGGGATGGACGAAGCGCACCTCCACGCCGCGTTCCCTTTCCAGGGCCGCTACCTCCTCCTCGTACAACCGACGCTGCTCCGGGTCTGTAAGCTCCGCCGCGTATTCGGCGAACAACGCACGGAACTTCTCGTCGCGGAAAGCCCGTTGGAGTTCCTCCGCCTCCTCGGCGCTGAGCTCCAGCTCCTCTAGCCGCCCCCTGCCCGCCATGGCGCCGGCCCGGCCGCTATCGTTGCTGTGGGGACACCAAACAAGGTGGCGGCACCTGCCCGCTGGGGCTCGTTGCCATGGTGATGGTAAACAACATGGCGGCGCTAACCCTTCCGGTCAGTAGCTATGGAGATGCCAAACACCATGGCGGGTTCTGCCCCAGGGGGTCATAGCTTTCCTGCTTAATTGGATCGTTTGGGTTCGAAAACACCTTTCAGATAAAAGTTCAACCTTTAACCTAACACTGCCAGGTCACCACTAAACCATGGCCCTCAGCACCACATCTCCAGGGCTTTTCAGTCCCTCCAGGAATGGTGACTCCACCACTGCCCTGGGCAGCCTGGGCCAGGGCTTCACATCTCTTAGGAGAAGTAAATTGTTCAATAAATTGAAATAACAACACAGATCACTACTTCACCACCGAGATTCACCTTCAGCATTCACCAACACCTTTCAACCTGTAAGTCTTTGCAGTAGGAGCTCTGGAGGTATTAAGGGCCTCTTGCTTCCCATGGCTAAAACCCACTTGCAGCCCAGAACCAGCAGGCAAACAAAGGCAATTTTCTGTATTTTTTAGAGAATGGTTACTCTGTGTTCTTCCTCAGTGTTACATTCCTCTCCCCTTCTGACCCTCCTTGGGTCAGTGGCTTCACAGTGGCTCTGCACCATCACCTCCTCATCCCTCTGCAAGGCTCCTGCTTGCCCTGTCTCACATCTCTGAGCTGGCACTACCCTCCCCTCCTGGCTGAGGGGCAGGGCTTGCATTCAGAAGTGCTGGCACAGTCTCTCCTGCAGCAAGGGTTTAGATCTATCCTCAGCAGTTCGGCTCCCACCTTCAACCAACACCCCGACTCCCCCTCCAGAGCCAGTGCCCTGCTGTCCTCCCCTGCTCTTGCCTCCTGAGCGATGCCAGCACAGCAGGAAGGGGCCTGTGAACCAAAACAGTGGGTGCTGAGGTTCCCTCCCTGTTCTACACCTGATTAGGGCACTTTAGGGCAGCACCAGTCTGCTTACCTCTAGACCGCTCCTGTCCAAACAGAAGTCCTGGCCCACACTTCCACTGTCTCCTGTAGATAACTGGCTTTCAGTTCAACTCAGAAGGGTGGAAGACAAAGTTCTATCTGTAACTGGTTTTTGTTTTAGAAGACAGATATTTCCTGTTTGCCTCTGGTTCCTCCAGTTGCCTTCTCTGACTGTGCTTTGCCAATGAACCTTCACTCTTGACTCTTACCTTTTCTCTGACAGCAGTTTCTTCTCCTGGAAAAGTCTGGGTACAAAATACACCAGTTGGGGCTTGGACATTTATTATAAACAGCTTGTAAAACATCATCCAAATGAATCTCTCTCAAACCAGACATGGAAAGCAGTTGGCTTCACTTCCCTTTTGCCAGTGTGGCAGAAATTCAGAGTCCCTGAAGCTTGCTGCAAATATCAAACAAGAACAATGTTTAGTTTTTAAACAGATACTGCACAATAAACAACATTCTTCTTTCATCAGTCAAAGAGTTGATGCTGTTTTGAACTATTTCAAGACCTGCAGCAACTAATGGTATGATCTTTTCTATAGTCAAGTAAAGGCTACATGAGTTATTACAGAATCACAGAATCATTCTGGTTGACAAAGCCCTCTGAGATCCCTGCCCCTCCAACCATCCACCCAACACCACCATGCTCACCACTAAACCATGGCCCCAAGCACCACATCTATCAGTTCCCTGGGGAAGTTGGGGGCTGTTAGACACTCACTGCTTGAGAAAAAACCTTCTGCAACAAGGCACAGAACTGAATCTGAGAAGCCAAGTTTGCACTTTCCCACTGGGCTATGCCATCACTACTGCCAACAGACAAATGTTCACAGAGTCCCAGACTGGTGGGGGTTGGAAACCCACAGCAGCTTGCCCAGGGTCACCTCCAGCTG